>CM064548.1:35617121-35940631 GCA_032716605.1 Paralithodes platypus | reverse complement strand
GATGTTAGAGTCAAAATGTCTGGGCACACAAAGTGTTATGCCCTGTTTTTCTACAGGTTTTACTTGGGTAATGTGAGTTCTAAATTGACTGGGTATATAAGGCTGCATGCACAATACAAGATATGAGGAATAGAGAACACAAAGAAACACATGGTAGCAAGTTACATGATCACGTTTATTGATATACCACTGCAGAATACTTGTGTAAGACAATACAATAGAATTGAACAACACTAGCATAAGTGGATCTGGATGGAGCCTAGTCTCCCACTTCCAACGTTCAGGTATTAATCTTCTGATCACTGGCTTCGATTCCACAGGTTTATATACCGAAGACCATCAATGTTACTTATAGATTCATATTCACTGTTAGATTTATTACTGGTAGCTCTGGTGCACAAGTAATAGTTCACAGACTAGATTAGACACGCGTATTTTAGAGCACGGGAATTCTAGTAACCTCAGGGGGTACTGATCTAAGTTTTATATCCTTGTTTCAGAAATACATAGAACGCAAAATCAGTGGGCGAACGTTAGATATCACTAAGAGTTTTAATATCTGAATAAGGTAATTACGAGAGTCAAGGTCGCCTGTTAATTAAAGAGCACTGATCGCTTAGTACGTCCCAAATGGAATGGTTAAGTATGAATTACACTGGGCAAGGTGTTAGCCACTTCGTAGAAATATTAATTAGTGAATCTCTAAACAGCACAGTAATATGTAGTACTGCTAAAGGGAATCTTGGGTAGTATCTGATGGGTCTGGTCCTGGTTATCTTGCGTCCATGATGTTGGGGGCTAACGACTGGTTCCGCGGCCGTCCAGGGGGGCCATATGTGTGAAGTTCTTCAATACGTGGGCAGGTCCTTCTATCCAAATCTGCCACGGAGTCTGCCGGCTCTGGGATTCACTCCGGAACAACACAAGGACAGAGCTAGAAGTTAACTGCAGGGTAGTGACCCTGGTTGGTTGTTTAGCTTTCCAACTGATTTGACTGGGGGTGGGAGTTAGATTTATAGGCTCGGTTCTGGACCCTGTAGACAGTAGGGATCTCGAAGTCTTATGGACTTAATTGAGCTCTCAATAGATATGGGGACTAGGTAAGATGGTATTTACTGTTGTGGCACAGGGCGATAGGAAGCCTTTATATTTTCATATAACTGAGCCTTAGTAAGAGGTACTATTTTGGCTATACTGGACGTATTTAGGGGAGGGAGACTGGATCTACTTTGCGAGGAGGATGGGGACAGCTGTGATAGGAGCGTCTCTCTAGATTGTTCAATCTTCATTCTATGGTATAGCTGAGGTGCTAATTTAGTGATCAGAGCATGCAAGAAAGGTAAATGGTTTATTGTGAGTTAATAGAGGTTAGTAAAGGTGTTAGTCATTCATGGTTAGTTCATTGCTAGGAAGAATTCCTGTGCTACCTGACAATGACTCGAAAGTCAAAACAGGGGCCAGGTATACCTCCGCGGGGGTGGGGGTCTCCCTCCTCGGGTGGGCAAAAAGGGGGAGCTGGGCGCCCTCTCTCTGTGATAGTCGTCCGGCGGCTGTGGCTAGGGGCTTGCCATATCACCAGTGTTTGTAATAACCCTCTGTGTATGAGACAGATGTGGGTGCCTTTAATACCTAAACCGAAGGTGCCTTAGCTAGCTGGTTTTACTCGGCTGGTTGTTAATTGTAGGGTTTGCTGGATGTGGTGGAGACTGGGTTGCTAACTCTGCCACATTTATCTGGAAGTATGGCAATAGAAATTAGTTACTGGCGGGGCGGCTAGCCTCGCACCGACGACCATTGGGTGCAGGGTTGTGAATGTGTTGTAAGAGAATAGACGGCATGCAAGGGGCTAGTAAAGTTCTAATGTTGTTCTGGCCTACTAAGTGAAGGTAGGCTGGATAGGAGTATATATATAAAAGGTTGGAGAGCGTTAGCAACGGACAATTCAAGGATATTCAAGAGGTATGAGAAAGAGGCTATGTCGGACAAGAGTCGAGAAGCGCGGGTGTCTTAATGAGAGGGGGGGGGGAGAGTTCAAGGGGTACAGGGAAATTTTGCCCCTAAGGTCCCTGGGCGTGGGGGTGGCATTAGGCTACAATTGATATGGAAGTTTGAAAAGGCAGTAGAATACGTTAGCCAAATGCTACCGGGGAATGCAACTATGGGGTGGTATATGAGTCTGGAAAAGATAGAGTTATGTGATCAGTCCGAGGGTTATGGATACCAGTAGTTGGCCCTGGGAACTGCGTTTTCTATTAAAAATAAATACCAACACCAGCGGCAGTTCGTAGGGGTACTTAGTTATTGTTTCGGGGTACTTATGACAGATACTGGTAACCAGGTTATCTTATATAATCTCTGGTTGGGGTAAGAGGTGTAAGACACGAAGTAAATTGGTGTAGTGTGGACTGTGGATACGAAGGAGGCAAGGGGAAGACGTATGACAATTGTGGAAAGTAAATGGAAAAAGGTGAACACAATGGCGGATAAAAATACTTAACCTAAGGATTGCATACATCGATTAACGATGACATTATAGTCGTCGTCCTAATAAGGTGATGAAACCTGGTTGATCTGTACTTGGCACAATACGACACAAGGACAGTGCCGCTATGTCGCATCAATGCTGGTGGCAGTTAATATTATAGACTTAGTTACTAGAGGAACAATGCAAGGGGCGACTGAGCACGGGTTACATATATCTATACTCGTCATGGAAAATGATATACGAGGTCTAGGGACAAGCGTGGGTGTTTGAACTTCTAAGATATATAACATCTACTTCTCGGATGTAAGAACATTACATAGATATAATTATGGCTGTCTGATGTGTTGGCATTGGCTCAACGTCGGGACAGGGCATGGGTGTTTTTAATATGAATGTATATTCCTGTTCATCATATTTGTAGCAAGGACAGTGCCGCTATGTCGTATCGACGCTGGTGGCAGTTAATATTATAGACTTAGTTACTAGAGGAACAATGCAAGGGGCGATGAGCACGGGTTACATATATCTATACTCGTCATGGAAAATGATATACGAGGTCTAGGGACAGCGTGGGTGTTTTAACTTCTAAGATATATAACATCTACTTCTCGGATTGTAAGAACATACATAGATATAATTATGGCTGTCTGATGTGTTGGCATTGGCTCAACGTCGGGACAGGGCATGGGTGTTTTTAATATGAATGTATATTCCTGTTCATCATCTTTGTAGTTAGGAGTGTAGGACACGAGGGGGTTAGTGTACGTGAGGTGTGGAAAATGGTCAGTTTAGAAAAGGTAAATGGGTGTGTCCTGGAGCTGTTTAGCCCTGCGGGCTTGGGCCTGTCTGATAAGGCTGGCTCGGTCAGCTGTTCCTTTCGTCCTGTGGACCTTTCCCTCGTGTGATTCTGTGTGCTGTTCGCTCGTGGCTTCTGTGGTGGGGCTTCTCGTTCTGGGGCATTTTACTTCCCTCTCCTTCATTATAGGCTCGTCTTCGAGCCTCAAGGGTGAAGTAAAAAGAAGCATAGTCAGAAAAGTGTAGGTTAACAAGAAAAGTAGTATGACTAAGGGAAAAAAAATATATATACAGTATATGGAAAACATGTAAATTTAAGAAAGGGCAGATAATTAAGAACACAGGAAATTAAGAGGAGGTAAAGTGTTTAACAATGTATAAAGCAAATTTAAAAGATAGTCAGAAAAGTGTAGAGTAACAAGAAAAGTAGTATGACTAGAGGGAAAAAAAAATAATATATACAGTATATGGAAAATATGTAAATTTATAGAATCATGCCCAATCGCTTAGGAATTGAAAAAAAAAAATCAAGTACAATAATATCCTCATCATGAATGAATGAATGACAAAATTATACATTTTAATGGGAAGTGAAGCTAGGAATCTTGGTCAAGAGTGGTAGGGAGGCTGGACTGTGGACGAGCCGGCATGACCCACCTCCTCTATCAATCCTGATTTTAAGTGAATATTGGGGTGGATCTACCGTTAGTTCTTGTCGTTAGGAATGTTGGTCTGGGGGCGAGATGGCCCGGGGCCAGTTTTGGAGGGGGGGGGTCTAAGTGGTTTCGGTCGGGGCTAGTGATAGGGGGATTTTAAAGATGAAATGGGCAGGTCGAGTCGGGGTTGTTGTTGCGGAAGAGGTTGGTGCTGGGGAGGGGTTGAATTGTTTAGAGAGTTGTGGTCGTGAGTGGGGTTTGGGGAAGGGTGAGTAAGGCTGAAGGTTGAGAGTTTACTATGATCGGGTGGTTTGGAGGTTTGGGGTGTGGGGATTTGATAGGGAGATTGTGGGGGGGGGGGGGGGTGTGGGCAGGCAGGGTTGTGGTTTGAGAGGGGTTGAATTTGGACTGATTTTATTTTTGGGAGAGACATGGATGGGATTTCGAGGAGTGGTTGAAGTTGAGAGGTTGATTATGTTGTTTGGGGCGAGAGAGAGAGTATTTTGGGGTTTAGCCAAGGTGGAAAAAGTTTGGTGGTTGGATTGGGATGGGAGTGGTATTTTGTCGAGCGGAATCTTTGGGGGTGGAATTTGGGGCGGGTTGGGTAACGGTGAAGATGGGGAGGTTGAAAGTTTAGCTGGGCTCATGGGGGGGACGACTGGTGGAGGTGTTCATGTGAGGGGGGGAAATCACTTTGGTGGGGGTCACGCGTGATGGGGGGATTAACGGCGCGTGTGGGAGGATCAGAGTGGTGGGGTGTGTCGGTGGCAGTGACGGTTTGCTTAGAGGTTATCTGGGGTTGGGGGGTTTGTCTGTCATGAGGGGGTGAGTCAAGTGTGGGGTTTTGAAGTTTATTAGGGGTGTGAATTGTGGGGGAGTGGAAGGGAGCTACTGACGGAAAACTGTCACATGGGAGATTTTGTTGGTGGGGGAATAGCTGAGTATTTCTGGGGGAAGGGGGGGAACATAGTTGGGTCCCTAGGTCGTCACGCGTGAGGGGAGGATTAACGGTGCGTGTGGGAGGGTCAGGGTGGTGAGAGGTGAGCGAGTTAGGAAACGGGATTTGTTGGGGGGACTGCGGCGGGTTGGTGGGGGAAGAGTTAGGTGTAGAACAGGAGTTATTGGTAGAGGACTGATGTATTGATTTGGGGTTGTTAACAGGACGAATTTGGGGAATTTTCTTGGTGTCAGTCTCTGTCTGGTTAAAGGTTATGTGGGACTGGGGAGGATTAGTGGGGGCAGAGTTAGGCATAGGACATGGGTTATTGAGGGAGGAGTGATGTACTGATTTGGGGTTGTTAACAGGACGAGTTTGGGGAATTTTCTTGGTGGCAGTCTCGGTCTGGTTAGAGGTTATCTGGGACTCGTGAGTTTGTTTGACATGAGAGGGCGAAACAAGTGTGGGGTTTCGAAGTTTTCTAGGGGTGTGAATTGTGTGGGGGTGGAAGGGGGCTACTGACTGAAAACTGTCACAAGCTACCGACGGAAAACTGTCACAAGGGAAATTTTGTTGGTGGGGGGATAGCTGAACATTTCTGGGGTCATGGGGAAAATATGTTGTGGTAGGCCTACATAGGTAGGCATAGCTAGAATACGGGGCTTGTTGTGGGGGCTGCGGAGAGTTGGTGGGGGAAGAGTTAGGTGTAGAACAGGGGTTATTGGTAGAGGACTGATGTATTGATTTGGGGTTGTTAACAGGACGAATTTTGGGAATCTTCTTGGTGGCAGTCACGGTCTGGTTAGCGGTTATCTGGGGTTGGTGAGTTTGTTTGACATGCATAGAAAAAGGATGGAGTTTATGGGGTAACACAATTGATGGAAGATGATCGTTGGTGGATGGCTGGGCAGGGGAAAATTTAGGGATGGTCAGAGAGGATAGAGGCAAGGAAGAGTGCACTGGGGTTGGACTTTCACCGGAAGTCATTTTGGAAGGGTGCACGGAGTCTTGGATTTGGGCTGAAGGGTTGGATAGGGGATTCATCGAACTGCGTAGGCATTCTTCTCTGATGGAGAGCATATGTTCTTCGAATAAGCCATACGGGTCGAGATGGGCGGTGATGTGGGGTGGGAGGATGTTTAACAAAGCGGTGAATAAGAGTTCATTTTGTTGGTCGTAATCTTCATAGCTATACGTGGTCCTCACGTATCTGTAGAGTTGTATGAGGGTCACATTTATATCCCCTTCATACTTGATCTCGTCGACTTTTATTATTTTGGGGGCGACGGGGGAACCCAAAAGTGGATCTAAGGTCCGGATCACGAAGGATCGAAACTGGTTCCAGGTACTCTCTGGCGTATCCTGTGTCACCATTTGGTGAATAAATTCTTTAAAGGTAGGCTTATCAACAAGTTGGGAAACGGCTTCTCCCAACTGTATAATATGCAAAATTGCCCAGGCGATTTTTTTGCGGTCATTATGAAGTACCACATCGTACACTGGCTTTATTATGTCTAAGTAACTGGTGATATCATATGTGTTTACATCATACTTGGGAATGTGTGAGAGTGGCTGAAGATTTCGCGATGTTGCCATGCTTCTACTGTTCCAAACTTGCAGTGTAATGCAACCTTTTATCCGAATCAAGAACCACCGCTGCCGCCAATGTTATGCCCTGTTTTTCTACAGGTTTAACTTGGGTAATGTGAGTTCTAAATTGACTGGGTATATAAGGCTGCATGCACAATACAAGATATGAGGAATAGAGAACACAAAGAAACACATGGTAGCAAGTTACATGATCACGTTTATTGATATACCACTGCAGAATACTTGTGTAAGACAATACAATAGAATTGAACAACACTAGCATAAGTGGATCTGGATGGAGCCTAGTCTCCCACTTCCAACGTTCAGGTATTAATCTTCTGATCACTGGCTTCGATTCCACAGGTTTATATACCGAAGACCATCAATGTTACTTATAGATTCATATTCACTGTTAGATTTATTACTGGTAGCTCTGGTGCACAAGTAATAGTTCACAGACTAGATTAGACATGCGTATTTTAGAGCACAGGAATTCTAGTAACCTCAGGGGGTACTGATCTAAGTTTTATATCCTTGTTTCAGAAATACATAGAACGCAAATCAGAGGGCGAACGTTAGATATCACTAGAGTTTTAATATCTGAATAAGGTAATTACGAGAGTCAAGGTCGCCTGTTAATTAAAGAGCACTGATCGCTTAGTACGTCCCAAATGGAATGGTTAAGTATGAATTACACTGGGCAAGGTGTTAGCCACTCTGTAGAAATATTAATTAGTGAATCTCTAAACAGCACAGTAATATGTAGTACTGCTAAAGGGAATCTTGGGTAGTATCTGATGGGTCTGGTCCTGGTTATCTTGCGTCCATGATGTTGTGGGCTAACGACTGGTTCCGCGGCCATCCAGGGGGGCCATATGTGTGAAGTTCTTCAATACGTGGGCAGGTCCTTCTATCCAAATCTGCCACGGAGTTTGCCGGCTCTGGGATCTCACTCCGGAACAACACAAGGGCAGAGCTAGAAGTTAACTGCAGGGTAGTGACCCCTGGTTGGTGTCTAGCTTTCAACTGATTTGACTGGGGCGGGAGTTAGATTTATAGGCTCGGTTCTGGACCCTGTAGACAGTAGGGATCTCGAGTCTTATGGACTTAATTGAGCTCTCAATAGATGGGACTAGGTAAGATGGTATTTACTGTTGTGGCACAGGGCGATAGGAAGCCTTTATATTTTCATATAACTGAGCCTTAGTAAGAGGTACTATTTTGGCTATACTGGACGTATTTAGGGGAGAGAGACTGGATCTACTTTGCGAGGAGGATGGGGACAGCGGTGATAGGAGCGTCTCTCTAGATTGTTCAATCTTCATTCTATGGTATAGCTGAGGTGCTAATTTAGTGATCAGAGCATGCAAGAAAGGTAAATGGTTTATTGTGAGTTAATAGAGGTTAGTAAAGGTGTTAGTCATTCATGGTTAGTTCATTGATAGGAAGAATTCCTGTGCTACCTGGCAATGACTCGAAAGTCAAAACAGGGGCCAGGTATACCTCCGTGGGGTGGGGGTCTCCCTCCTCGGGTGGGCAAAAAGGGGGAGCTGGGCGCCCTCTCTGTGATAGTCGTCCGGCGGCTGTGGCTAGGGGCTTGCCATATCACCAGTGTTTGTAATAACCCTCTGTGTATGAGACAGATGTGGGTGTCTTTAATACCAAAACCGAAGGTGCCTTAGCTAGCTGGTTTTACTCGGCTGGTTGTTAATTGTAGGGTTTGCTGGATGTGGTGGAGACTGGGTTGCTAACTCTGCCACATTTATCTGGAAGTATGGCAATAGAAATTAGTTACTGGCGGGGCGGCTAGCCTCGCACCGACGACCATTGGGTGCAGGGTTGTGAATGTGTTGTAAGAGAATAGATGGCATGCAAGGGGCTAGTAAAGTTCTAATGTTGTTCTGGCCTACTAAGTGAAGGTAGGCTGGATAGGAGTATATATAAAAGGTTGGAGAGCGTTAGCAACGGACAATTCAAGGATCTTCAAGAAGTATGAGAGAGAGGCTAGGTCGGACAAGAGTCGAGAAGCGCGGGTGTCTTAATGAGAGGGGGGGGGGGGAGAGTTCAAGGGCTACTGGGAAATTTTGCCCCTAAGGTCCCTGGGCGTGGGGGTGGCATTAGGCTACAATTGATATGGAAGTTTGAAAAGGCAGTAGAATACGTTAGCCAAATGCTACCGGGGAATGCAACTATGGGGTGGTATATGAGTCTGGAAAAGATAGAGTTATGTGATCAGTCCGAGGGTTATGGATACTATTAGTTGGCCCTGGGAACTGCGTTTTCTATTAAATATAAATACCAACAACAGCGGCAGTGCGTAGGGGTACTTAGTTATTGTTTCGGGTTACTTATGACAGATACTGGTAACCAGGTTATCTTATATAATCTCTGGTTGGGGTAAGAGGTGTAAGACACGAAGTAAATTGGCGTAGTGTGGACTGTGGATACGAAGGAGGCAAGGGGAAGACGTATGACAATTGTGGAAAGTAAATGGAAAAAGGTGAACACAATGGCGGATAAAAATACTTAACCTAAGGATTGCATACATCGATGAACGATGACATTATAGTCGTCGTCCTAATAAGGTGATGAAACCTGGTTGATCTGTACTTGGCTCAATACGACAAAAGGACAGTGCCGCTATGTCGCATCAATGCTGGTGGCAGTTAATATTATAGACTTAGTTACTAGAGGAACAATGCAAGGGGCGACTGAGCACGGGTTACATATATCTATACTCGTCATGGAAAATGATATACGAGGTCTAGGGACAAGCGTGGGTGTTTGAACTTCTAAGATATATAACATCTACTTCTCGGATGTAAGAACATACATAGATATAATTATGGCTGTCTGATGTGTTGGCATTGGCTCAACGTCGGGACAGGGCATGGGTGTTTTTAATATGAATGTATATTCCTGTTCATCATCTTTGTAGCAAGGACAGTGCCGCTATGTCGTATCAATGCTGGTGGCAGTTAATATTATAGACTTAGTTACTAGAGGAACAATGCAAGGGGCGACTGAGCACGGGTTACATATCTATACTCGTCATGGAAAATGATATACGAGGTCTAGGGACAGCGTGGGTGTTTTAACTTCTAAGATATATAACATCTACTTCTCGGATGTAAGAACATACATAGATATAATTATGGCTGTCTGATGTGTTGGCATTGGCTCAACGTCGGGACAGGGCATGGGTGTTTTTAATATGAATGTATATTCCTGTTCATCATCTTTGTAGTTAGGAGTGTAGGACACGAGGGGGTTAGTGTACGTGAGGTGTGGAAAATGGTCAATTTAGAAAAGGTAAATGGGTGTGTCCTGGAGCTGTTTAGCCCTGCGGGCTTGGGCCTGTCTGAAATGGCTGGCTCGGTCAGCTGGTCCTTTCATTCTGTGGACCTTTCTTCCGGGTGTTTCTGTGTGGTGTTCGCTCGTGGCTTCTGTGGTGGGCTTCTCGTTCTGGGGCATTTTACAAAGCTTGAAACAGTTTAAGTCATAGGATGATGGAAAGACAGGGTGAGGTAAAGAGTTCCAAAATTTACTTGTTGAGTAGAAGTAAGACTGGGAAAATCGGTTCAATAACCTTCCTTTTTGCAGTGTTAATACTGTATGTGGAATGGCGGACACAAAATAGAGGGGTTCAGATGTGAGAGAGTGGGAGTGTTTAATGGGGGTGTGTGCTGGAGTGAGTGAGGTAGCAGTGAGAGAAGTTGCATGTTTGTTTGTAAGTAACAAATGGAAGGAGCGTGTACGAGACTATGGGTCTGTGGGTTCAAGGATTGTGAGGGTGAGAATGAAAGTAAGAATACAAACGTGGGTGATTGTGTGTGTGTATGCTCCGACAGAGGATAAACTTGTAAGAGAGAAAGAGTAGTTCTGCGTGAATGTGGAGGCGTGCCTGGATAAGTTTGACAAGAACTATTGAATATTTCTGATTGGGGTTATGAATGGGAAGGTGGGTGATAGGAAAGTTGATGGAGTGGTGGGAGGGTGGGGGGTACCGTCAGAGGTGAATGGGATTGGTAGTGCACTTTTGGACGTATGTGTGGGGAGGAGGTTGTGGATAGCCAACACCTTGTTCCGACACAGAATGATACACAGGTACACATGGAAATTGGTGTGGAAGATGAAGGATAAGGATAAGACATTGGTGGAACGAAAGGCACTGATTGATTATATATGTGTGGATGAACGAATGAAGACATTTGTGCTGGATGCTAGGGTGTATAGGGGTATTGGAGGGGGTCTGTCTGATCATTATGTAGTAGTAGCTATAATTAGGATACAAAAGAAGTGTGTGAAGAGAGCTGGAGGGAGGCAAGAGGAATGTGGAATGGTGAGGAGGGTGGAGAGGCTACAGGAGGAGGACATCAGGGAAGAGTACAGGAGAGCAGTAGAAAGACGACTAGGTGGGTTCGACCTGGAAGATATGGAGGAAGTGGAGGAGATGAGCAAGGTGTTTAAGGAATAGATCTGTGCAGCATGTGAGGAGGTGTGTGGAGTAAGGAGAAGAGGGAGGGGTGTGAAAGGTACAGCATGGTGGACAGAAGAGGTAAAAATAGCTGTGGAAGACAAGAAGAAAGCTTATAGAGAGTGGTTGGGTAGTAGAGGGAATGAAGATTTGGAGACTCAGACACGAGAGAGGTATGTGGATTGAAAGAGAGTAGTGAAGGAAAGTAAGAGAAGAGTAGATGAGGAATTTGGAAGGAATCTGAGTGTAAAATGGAAGGAGTGTAAGAAACTATTCTGGAAAGAAGTCAAGAAAGTTAGGGAAGGTAGCAAGGGAAACAGTAAGGGTGTGAAAGATAAAAATGGGAGAATGCTAGCCGAGAAGCAAGCGAGAGTCGAAAGATGGAGGGAGTACTTCAACGAGTTGCTAAATGTAAGGAATGAAGCGCTAGCAAACATAGTTGGATAGGGTATGGGAGAAAGAAGAAGAGAGGTAGTGGAAGAGGAAGTGGGGATGAGGAGGTCAGAAGTGTGGGAACCCATGTAAAGAGTGAAGTTGGGGAAAGCACCAGGAACAGATGGAGTGTGTGGGGAAATGTTGAGGTCTAGTGGTGAGAACAGTGATCGAATGGGTATGGAAAATGTGCAAACTAGCATGGGAGAAGGGGAGTGCACTTGAAGACTGGAAGACAGGCATAATAGTCTCCCTATATAAGGGTAAAGGGGAAAGAGGAGTGTGTGGTAACCACCAAGGAATATGTCTTCTAAGCATAGTAGGGAAGGTGTACAGTAGGGTAGTGATTGAGAGAGTGAGAATGAGAACGGAGAAATGGATAGGTGACGAGCAGGGAGGTTTTAGGAAGGGAAGAGGATGTGTAGATCAGATTTTTACCCTGAATGGTGTTGTGGAGAAATGTCTGGAGAAGCAACAACAGGAGTATGTTGCCTTTATGGACTTGGATAAGGCCTATGACAGAGTGGATAGAGAAGGTATGTGGAAAGTACTTAGAATATACGGAGTATATGGCATGTTGCTGAAAGCAGTGAAGAGCATGTATCAGGATGCAAAGGTGGCAGTACGTGTGGAGAATGAGCAGAGCGAGTTCTTTGACATGAATTTTGGGTTGAAACAGGGGCGTGTGATGTCCCCGTGGTTGTTTACTGTATATATGGATGGAGTCATGAAAGAAATACAAGGAAGAGCAGTGGATGTTGGTGTATCGCTGATAAGTGAGGAAATGAGTGGAAGCTGCCTGTACTGCTGTTTGCTGATGATACAGTACTGATGAAAACGGAAATCTGAAGGTAAATGCGGGGAAGAACAAGGTTGTAGTCTTCGAAAGGGGTGAAGCCACAGAGTGTGAGGTAAAGTTGAACGGTCAGGCTATGGAGATTGTCAGCTCATTTAAGTATCTAGGCAGTGTGTTGAGTAAAGATGGGACTATGGATGAAGAAGTGCGGGAGAGGGTGCAACAGGGGAAGAGAGTTGTAGGAACGCTGAAAGCAGTAACAAGAAATAGGGTGGTCAGTATGGAAGTGAAGAAGTCCTTGCATGACAGTGTGGTAATCCCGACACTGACTTACGGAAGCGAAGTATGGACGTTTGAGAAGAGACTCAGACCAAGAGTGAGAGGGGTGGAAATGAGTTACTTGAGAAGTAAGTGCGGAGTTACATGGAGGGATAGACAGACGAATGAGGATGTAAGAAGGAGGTGTGGTGTGGAGGTAGATGTGCTGGAAAGTGTGAAAAGGAACACCTTGAGATGGTTCGGCCATATGGAACGTATGGGAAACGAGAAAATTACTAAGAAGGTGTACGAGAGCGAGGTGGAAGGACAGAGAGGGAAAAGTAGACCGAAAGAGAGGTGGAAGGATGGATGAGGAAATATATGGATGAAGGCGGTGCTGGTTGGGAGGAGGGGCGTTGTCGAGAACTGATATCGACAATATCGACATTAAAACTAGACGATTACAAGCATGAAGTAGTAATCAAGATGAACAGAACATATGAAAGATGTAAAAAGTACCTAGAAGAGGGTCAAGAAGAGAACGAAAGAAATAATAATGATGATAATACTGTACAATCATAATATACCTAGATATTCTCTACGATCACGTAGTACAGTACAACCTTTGCCTTATGTAATGCCCCGTCCCCTTGAATATTGAAAGCAATAGTAAGATATTGTTTATCTTGCAAGATTGATGCAGTTCACGAAAAATTGGGAAACTTCGAATTACTAACTGAACAGGAACGTAAGCAATTAAATGTACATACTCGGATTTTAAATATTACCACTAGACGCATGGAGTCTTTGGATTATGCAGTAAATAGACTCAAAAATTGCACTAGCAATCTTTTAAACATTATAATACAAGTTGGAGATAAATTACAAACGTTGGAAGATAAATAAGATTTAATTGGTAATTTATTATCGTTACGAATAATATTGTCTGATATTAATGCTGACGTAAATAACGTTAAAATTGGATTGGATCAGATGTTAGAATCTCAGATTTCTACATATTTGATGCCAGCAGATAAATTACTTGAAATTTTATCGGAAGCTTCATTAAACTCACCTGGATTACTGTATCCAGCAAGGCCAGAATATTTAAGTTTATATAGAGATACAATAATCGTTGTTTCCAAACCAACCATAGCTAAACATGTCTTTAATTTGTATTTAATTGTACCTCTTCGTGGAATACCTGCACATACTGTTGATCTATTTAAAATACATACTTTACCTTTTCCAGCACCCAAGACACAATTGTAATTACAAGTTGACATAAAAAATCAATGTTTAGCCATATCTGAAGACCGGAATACTTATGCAATGTATAATGATTTTTCACATTGCAAGGCACATAACAATTGTTTTATATGCCCTCCATCCGGTCCCCTTTATAGTATTCACACCCCTAATTGTGAAGTTGCTACATTTCTTGATGGAAAAGTACACCCGACACTATGTCATACTACTATAATTCATAGTTTCACTCCTATTTTTCTTAAACTAAATGAAGGATGGATATATTCAACCCCTATCCCAATTACTTTTATACTTGCTTGTCCTCAGACTACACTTGCAATACAAAAACAGATAACAAATGAACTTGGACTTCTCACCCTGAATGAAGGATGTGGAGCACATAGCCCGGTTCTCCAATTACCGGCTATGGGGAAGAGACGGAGAGAAGCGACATATTAGCATGGGACCCTGGCGATAGTTGTGATCCTGCTCTTGGTAGGAGCAGCCTATGTAATGTACACCGTCATGTTGGCCCATACACGTCGAGCTAAGGAGATCATGATGCAGACGAACTCAGCAACAACGATGCAATCACCATTCATCACCATTACCACGATGATATCATGTCTACCCAACACTTCAGCTCCTCCATCGTCGCCCCTAGCAGCTCCTCCATCATCGCCTCTAGCAGCTCCTCCATCGTCGCCCCTTGCATCAACCGATCATCCCCAAATAACCATAAGAATTGGCCAGCGAGGACGAAGGCTTCATTCACCCCGGGGAGTAATGTCGAGAACTGATATCGACAATATCGACATTAAAACTAAAGAGTCATCTAGTGAATAAACTTAGGATTGTGTATATATTGAATAAAAACATATATGTGTATAAATAATAAGTATAAGACAGTAAAGAAGTGAACAGGGAAACTCCCTTCTGGTATTTTTGAGAAGCAGTTAAACTAAGCCCCTAATTCCTTTCTCCCTGTTTCAACCCTCCTCGATACTCTGACATTTGTGAAAACAATGTAGAGAGAAATGAGTTAGAGATATAAGGTAAGACAGAACACACCTACTAGGCTTATACCTAAGCCTAGCAAACACAGGCCTACCCTATTACATAGAGTTGTATAGTAGGGTGGAGTGAAAATGGCTCCAACATTTTATTTTGTGAATTTTAACTTACTTGAGGTCTTAAAAGTTGCCAATGGACTAATAGAACAATATGCAAAAAAGTTTATTAAAATCGGACAATTATTTGATCGACCACCAGACGTTTTAAGTTTACAATAATATCCGATTTTACACTAAAATACCTACAATACGAGTAAACATCAGACTATATATTTTTAGTTAATATGGCTCACTATTATGCTAACAATAGAGTCTGAGTTATGCATGCATGGTTAATTCAGAATTTATAGTCACGTTAAGACTCAAGTTTCGGCATAAGCTGCCGAGAAGCGACGCGAGCCCGAATAAATCCATGGCGGGACGTCTCGCCACACACAGCGGCTGAAGCTTCGGTAACTAGCTTCACGCATCTTTCCACCGCCTGTGTGTGACAAGGGAAACGAGGGAAGAGGACACGTGGTGAAAATTGAGCAGAGATCATGTCCTTCATTTCGGTGTCCGTTGTATCCATCGTAACAGGAGGCTCTGTCACGGTCAAAGTCTGCCAATCGACCATGTCCTGGTATTCGGTCGCGTCGAGGTTTAGTGGTGGCACTCGAAACCTGTGGATTTTGTTTGCAGACACATGTGATCTTGCTTTCATGATTCTTCTGAGTCCGAGTTCCCTCATATGTGGTCGCTCATCTGTGATCATGGCTAATAGCACGTTCTCGGGGTGTCCGCAGAAGCCGTTTCGACGACTTTCTTTAGAGAGGAGCTGAGGTACCGTGTTCTCACCATCATCCCCTGCAGATGTTTGGCTCCATCTTTGCATGATGGCTGCGTCTTGATGGCGAACCATGTTGGGGCGTAGACCCGGATGATGAATGTGACGAGAGTTTTGATGTTGTTGGATGGTGCACCGAAGCCAACATAGAGACGGAGGATTCTGTTGGCAGTTGTCAACCATCGCGAGTGGTTCAATGGTCCCGGTTTTCGCAATGCTAGATCACAGGGACAGTGTCCTTCACTGACAGCTTGACACATCTGCCACAGGTACTGCTGGTCAGTGCTCAGGTCCTTCACGTCAACATGCGGCAGTGGCTGTAATAGCGATATAGGTTCATACAATGTTATATGGAGTTCCGTGCATGTTGTGAGAGATTTTCCTATAAGTCCTGAGAAGCACTTTGGTCCTGTAGTTGCTCCATCTAATTGCTGAAACAGATGTCACAGGGGGAGGTCGTTAGCATGTAATAAGCACACGAGCCATTGCAGCGGATTTTGTAGTAATTTCTCAAGCTGCCGAATAACTCCGCCATTATGTCCAGTGTTGACAGCGGTTCCGTCGCATCCGACGACTTTCACATTGTCGAGATCCACACTTCGCGCAGCCAAGCATTCAAAGATTACTTTGGAAATTGCCTTGCTTGATCCACTTGACGGCGTCACGTGGCCAAAGTACGATGAATCTGGTTCACAAATAATGCTGACGTGCTCTTCTGTATCTCTGTCCCGGTGGCCATGTCCTGCGGCGTCTCGTACATTTTTCATCGTTCTATCCTTTTGACTGTCGAAGTACAATCCAGGTAAGTCTGTCATAATGCTGTCTAGTTTTGTCAGTTCTTGACGAGTTCTACTTCTTTCTCGGCGAATTTTACTACGATTAATGACTTTGGAGGTGTCCTTTGGAGACAATTCCCATGTCTTGTAGCACGGCTGAGGCAATAACGGCTGCTGCTCGATCTGAGACTTCTATCGCACGCTATAGCCAAAGATGGTAATCGTACAGTCATCGTCATTCTTTGTCGTCTACTCTCCGATGTCGATAGATCAGGTTTACAGTGTGAAGCCAAAGCGTCACATTTTTCCTTTGCCCCTCAACTTTCTCTTCATAATTGCTCCTCGCCATGGAGTGGCTTCGGTCACCCAGACTTTATTGTGGTAGGCAGGGAGGGTTCTGTGGGGGCGCTCGGTTATGGCTTTGCTCGGGGCCTTGGGGCTGTTCGGCCAGGCAGCTTGGGGAACAACAACAACAACAACAACAGTGTGACTTAGATCGGGTGTATTCTTCGTCGCTGTTGTTGGTGTCGTCGTCCTTGTCTTCCTCATTGTAGCTTCCAGAATTGAATTGCTGCTTCCATTGTTCTTGGTGAATGCTGTCTCTTCTCGATTCACTCTCTTTCCTGGATATTTTATTCTGTAGCTTTGTTGTTTCCACCAAATCGAAGCCTCCTATAATCATCTTTCTGGCTCCTCTCTGGTCCTCTAGAAACTTTCTTTCTTTGAGTGGTACTTTGTCCACTCTTTCGCACTTACAGCTCACGACGAAATCTACACATTTGCATTTGCTAATGTCGAAGAGTTTATCTGCGTCTTCTCTGAACTGTTCAAGTTGTTGCTTGTAGTTGCCGTTGTCCTTCCGAGCCTTGTATGGTTTCAAGATCTTCTTGTATTTCTCGTTGTACGGTCTGAGCGTTTCAATCACTCGTCCGTGCGTCACGGTCGGAAGAGACGCTTTCTCCCAAACAAGTTCAACATCAACGCAAACTTTTTCTGATACTTCGGCGAACGGTGGATATTTGTTATTCTTCGTTGTCAGCTGTTGTCTTGTATGGATGTAAGCCTTCATAACATCAGCGTACTGTAGGTGGAAAGAACATTTGTGGGTATCTCGCGTGGCGCGCCAAAAATCACACATGCCGCCTACGTCCTCGTAATAGTTGCCATTCTGAAAAAAATAATAATAATATTATAAAATTGCAATAAAATTGCAATACAATTGCTATTCTGAAAAAAACAATTATTATAAAATTGCAATAAAATTGCAATAAAATTGCAATAAAACAGTCTACAGCAAACTAAGCTGTTAATTATATTGCATAAACATGCATGAAAGACCAGCATCTTGGATGACTCATGATGGGCAAAGCGATCGTTAAAACATGAAATATGCCATATATTAAAATCGCTGGTGGTCGATCAAGCAATGCTTCAATTGTATTATAATTTCATATGATTGTTTCTAAAGCCCATTGGCAACTATTCCACACTCAAGTAAATTAAAAATCCAAAAATTATATTTTCACTCCACTCTACATACAACTGTTCAAAAGAATACCATATAGTATTGGATAGAGTTTCACGGACCGAATTGTAGGTATTGTATCATTTCCAAGGAGATATGGAGTTCAGACCAAGTCCTAGCTTCAAGCAGCAAACAACTAAGTATCACAGCTCTCCAACCTGGTAGCAGTCTGGCAGATACCTAAGTCCAGCAAGCACAAACCCAAAATGAAGGCTTCAAGGAGGACTGAGAACTCAGTCCAATATCACACACCTATCAAAATCATTGTAAGTACAATCTAAATATTGATAATAGAAAGTGATAGCCTTGGTTGGAAACAGTGAAACGGTATTATACAATCTCATACAATAAGTGTTAGTTAACCCCAGTCGGTCTTGGAAAAGTATTCATTCATATACAACTATATAATTATATACGACTTGTCATAATGTGTAAGTGATTTAAAATAAAACCATATAAAGAGCGTATAACTACAAAACTCATTAACTGTGTTTTTATATCCGATAATTATTCCTGTGACTTTATAATTATACTCCAATAAGTATTATAAATTATCATGGTTCTTACTTGGTAACGAGTCTAAGCAAATATAACCTGCAAATCAAGTAAACTACGAGAGTTAAATATACGATAGATATACATATCTATCTACAGAGTATTGGAGTATAACTCTCAAATTATATATATATAAAGTAATTCACGAGATACTATAATAATCTTGGGATTGCTTAAAACTCGTAATTGTGTATTCACTCATATAACCTCTTGGCCAACTAAAATTAACGTACCAACATTGATTTTACCATTGGATTAAACATAATATAAAGAGTGAAAACCAGAATACGATAGCGTCGACTGAATGGGGACAGAGGTGCATGGGGACGGTTCATTCGTGGCCACCTTTTCGAGGATCACGGCGTCGAGCAATAGATAGATAGAATACTGATAATTATATTTGTTTCCTTGTTAGCAATATTCGTGTACAATATTCCTCCTCATCTTTTTCACTATTTTCTGCATTATACTCTGTGTTTTGTATCTTACACTTCCCACTAATAGCTTCCGCCTCCCATCGGGCACCAGTATTAGGTTCCAACAATGTGACATTGTATCGCACATTCTCTTTTATTTATAGCGGTGTCTTTCTTATTATTTGTTAGCCTCCATTGTATTACTTCTACAATAGTCCTTTCTTTATTTAATATTAGTTAGTTAAGGAGACTTAACGAGACATAAATTATCTTTTATTCGAGTTAAGGTTAAAATTATTCGACGCCGTTTCTCTTGTTATGGCCAGCATTTGAACCCTTTCAAGATTTTGAAGCATTTTTCAAATTGTTGCTATTATTAGACGATTTTATACAGCTTGGGAAGGACCTGTTGGAATAAAAAGTGTAAATACTATCTCAATCAACACTCTCACTTCCATATACCCTTCCTAATCTGAATACTTCCTCTACTGAAAGCTAGACTTAACTGTCAAAATACGTTATAGTCCTGAATGGGCATATAAATATCTGCTAATCGAGGAGGTTGAACCAGACATCAATTCTCTTTTTTTTCGACCTATTTCTATATTAGACGATATTTCACTTAGTAAGGCTAACATTTTATAAGATAATTGAATTACAGAGTTCAGTGTCATCCTAACTCCAAGGGGTAAGTTTAATCTCAAATGCTCTTTGACTTATGCATATCTCTACTAAGCTGAACAGAATCGGTTTAACCCTATCTGGTTCACTTAATTAAATGGGGGCCTTTTTGGAACTCTCCATTGTCAATTTTGATGTATTAGTTTGGAGATTTTAAGAAATTTCACCCCATTATAATACCCTTTCCCACTGATGCGAATTTAAACGATTTTCATCGCCGATACCATCGAATGGGTACATTCGGATCATTTCGCAACAAAATGTTGAATCCTCGGAAGATGATCGTTTGACTCGCAAGGGGCCTCGCAAGTTTTCGGATTGTTCAAAATTTGGCACGAGGAGTGACGAGCTGTGCGAACCCACGGCAAGCATCGGCAAATATACTCCGACGCAACGGCGAGGCCCTCGGAGCTCCTCTTTGACATCGGCGAGGGTGTCACACAAAAGACGCGTTGCAAATTTCCGAAACTCCTTATTGCGGACAGCAGTAGAACAGGCGTGAGTAAACCAAGATTTTTTGGCATTAGTCTGAGAGAAAGAGAATGGAATGTATGCTTCCATGCCCGATAGGAATACCTCGGTAATGCGTTCAGCACTCTCCGAGGGTCCCCGGCCACGGAACCAGAAATCATTCAATGGGAAATCAAAGAAGTACTGCCGAAGAGCCTCCCAGTCGGCAGCGCCAAAGTGCCACAAGCGCTGCCGGCTAGAAGGATCGGGTGGCCGTACTGGAGAGATAGGACAGGTGACAGAGATAAGTATATGGTCGGAGGAGCCCAAAGGAGAGAAACGATCGACAGTATAAGAAGAAGGGTTAGAAGTTAGAAACAAGTCAAGAATGTTGGGCTGATCTCCGAGGCGATCCGAGATATGGGTAGGTTGCTGAACTAACTGCTCTAGGTCATTTAGGATAGAAATGACATAGGCTTGTTCACCAGGTGGGTCAGTAGTGTGAGAGGAAAGCCATTGGCGGTGGTGGATGTTGAAATCTCCTAAGATGGAGATTTCTGAGAAAGGAGAAATGGATAGAACGTGTTCCACTGTAGAGTTTAGATAGTCAAAGCATTTAGGAAAGTTGATAGAGTTAGGGGACAGATAGACAGCACAGAAATATTTAGTAAGAGAATGACAGGAAAGTTTGAGCCATAAAGTTGAGAATTCAGAGGAGTCGAAATCGGGAACATGAGAGGAAGTGAGTTTGTTGTGCACATATGCAGCACATCCGCCTTTGGCTTTGAAACTAGGATAGAGAAAGTAGGAGGATACAGAGAAGGGGCTGCTGGATGTTGCATTCATAATATATGTATATATATATATATATATTATATATATATATATATATATTATATATATATATATATATTATATATATTGTGACATCCGAACCTACCGGATGTAAGGTGACCAGACACCAACCTGTTGAACGTGCCTATACAACTCAACCCTGCCTCCGTGACAAGAGAGAGAGAGAGAGAGATAGGAAGAGAGCGGCCCGGCTACATTCTGCATTCCGCGAGAGAGGGAGCAGGGGGACGAGAGGGATAGGGAGAGCAAGATGGAGAGCGGGGGCTGAGATGACGTTTATACCAGTCCCCCTTTCCCCCACTACTTCTACCAGCTGTCTGGCTCTCACACACCTGGGCTCGCCTGGGATTGGCCGACACCAGCAACCTGTAAATCATTGGTTCCGGCATCTGTTTCCTGACTTCTGATTGGATTAGCATGGAGAAGGGAAAGATATATAAGCCTGAGATTTGATAATTCAAACCAGTACATTCTTGGCTGGGGAGAAAAGCAGTGTGTTGGGGAGACGTGACAGACTTCACAGGCTTGTATAATAGGTGTTATTATATGTTAAGAAGCGTCCCTGGCGACCACTTACTCGTTAGTTAGGAATTATTCGTGACTGTTAACCCTTTCACGCATTTATGATGCAGAGGTTGCCAGATTAGCAATAAGAAATAGAGTTCTCTCACTCTTGAAATTACCTCTCCAAATTAGTGTTCTGCCCACAGCTAACTCAAAGACAACTGCAGAGGTTGAAGTAACTAAACTAAAGGTTTCTAAATACCCCTAATGGTAACAAAAGCTCTAAAGTATCCCCAATAGGCGCAATATTGCGTCATATGTCGGAGAGGGTTAATTAACCAGAGGTATGTCGGAATCATAGACTCATTTGATTTACAATTTTGTGATTGGAGAAACATATATGTTGGAGTGGTGATGACTTTTGGTGATTAGAAATAATGTTTGATGTAGAGATAATTTGTGATTGATTCTTGAATACTTTCCCTGTTAATAATTAACTGACTTGATGTTAAGCCATTGCCATTAGTAAATAGGCATTTTAGAAGTCCTATAAATAGTATTGTCTACTTAAGCCTACTAAGTTTTAATTTTTACTTTAGTGAAATCAAAACGTATGCAAAACAATCCTGAACTCTATAATATCTTTCATTGTTTATTATTTTGATTAATTGTAAAATACCTTATTTATGTTTATAAATACAATTCCATATTAAGGCCACATCATACAGAAGTGAAAATTTGAAATTTCAAATTTCAGCCAGTTCCCGTCGATTCTGATTAATTCTGGTAACGCTTCGGGTGATCTTCGGTTATCTTCGGGAAGTTCTTGGGATGTTCTGGGCTTGAGTCGAATAATCCGGTGAATCGGCCAAAAGTTAGTGCATGCGTTAAATTTTGGCGATGAATCGGGTCAAAAAAACGTTACAAAACTATCGAGTCATGGTCTAGTTACGTTCCAATTACATTCGGATATATTCGAGTCATATTCGGGTTTCATTCTACCTATTCGGGTCCTGTTCGATTGTATTTTGAATTGCCGATGATGCCACAAATTATTCGAACTTGGGTCGAATGTAACTCGATGATAGTCGTATTACCACGAAGGAAACTCGATGATTGAATGAATATCTAT
The DNA here is from genome assembly GCA_032716605.1 of Paralithodes platypus. Classification (NCBI taxonomy): domain Eukaryota; kingdom Metazoa; phylum Arthropoda; class Malacostraca; order Decapoda; family Lithodidae; genus Paralithodes; species Paralithodes platypus. The sequence continues at coordinate 35,918,164 of CM064548.1, read as the reverse complement.
AAAATCGAATGTAACTCAAACGAGAGTCAAACAAGACTCGATATTGACCCAACCATGACCAGAAATGGCAGAATAACAGACAATGGAAAGCCGATGCTCACTCGAATAACAGTCGAATATCACCCTATCCATCTTTTTTTTCATTGTCTATGCTGGCTCGGTATCGCTCGCCAGGAAGAAATCGACACCTGGATGGGGATAAACGTCTTAAAACAGTTGGCTAAATGGGGCCGAATAGATACAAGCCAAGGAAAGAGAGAAACGGAGAGAGAGATAACCAAAAAAGCTGGTGACCCCCCCTTAAGAATTTTGACCTGTTTGTTTAGAACAGGGTATAAGCACACCAATCAAAGGAGGACTACGAGGGGATGACGCATAGCCGCACTCACCCTCTAACTCCACTCTTTGGGGCTGTTTACATACAAATATAAACAAATGTCAGGATGGCATGGAGCCGCACTCACCCTCTAACTCCACTCCTTGGGGTTGTTTAAATACAAATACATACAAATACAAATAATTATATGCCATTGTCCTGTTTCCGTTTGATTAGAGGGCCCGCAGTGAATACATTTAGCGAGCGTATTATTACCGCTAGACTACTGGGGTTTTTGTAACGCAGAACCGCACGTAATCTGCCTCCATGCATATCGATTGTCCATGAACGCTGTTTCACGTTGGGTCAGAACTGTTTTATTGGGGGGGATTTGCATTCTTCCTCCCCAACACACACACACACACACACACACACACACAGAAAGATAAGTAGATAGTTTATTGACCACGAATTTGTTACAGCTTCGTTACACACACACACACACACACACACACGCTAGAAGATATAAATTCTAAGCTGAGTACATTGTTGATTTCGTGTGTGCAATGTCGAATATATTGGTTGTAGCAAAACTAGTCTACATATTATGAATAGTATTTTTAAAACACATTGAAGGAAACGCCACAAATCTGAAATTCATTATAGAACAAATTTATTATAAGAACCTTAAATTCAGTACCGGTGATGTCCTATTAACTTTACTCTGGTTACCATTAGACAATATTATTCAGGTTAACCCTTGTCTAGCGGGGGGTTTTGGGCTTATTTGGGCATATTCAGGCCCTCCTGCATGATAAATCAAGTATCTGCATGAAAAACAAAATATTTAGCAAAAAACTAGGCGCTAAAAGCTTCAACATGAGACCAGAATGAGCTACATAGCACTCGTGATTATCATACAGTGATACCAGTAACATGGGAGTTTAGCGTATAGCGGCACATTTTTCCCAGCTATGCTCACTACTGGCTACACTGCCGGCCTCTCGAGAACACAGAGAACATGAGTTAATGCGCGGCGGTAAGCCCTGGGAGTCGGCTGTCTGGCCCGCTGCGCTCCCGGCCATTTGCACTCGCTTTTAACCCTTTAAAAGCCTTAATAATGCTCCTAACTTGCTGCAAATTGGAACCGGACTTAAGTCCGACGCCGATATTTAAGGGTTAAAAAACAATTAGCAGGTTTCGAATTGTTTTACTTAATCCTTTTTAACCCTTATTTAGCGGGGTCGGACTTAAGTCCGATACGAGAAAATTGGACTAAATGGCGGGGTCGGACTTAAGTCCGTGGGCGTATTCCCGCCCTAATTTAGGTGGAAAGCGAAACTTGGTGGTCAGGCGGTGTACTACAAGGGCCCACCCACACATCCCCACTGTGTGACCGTGACTAAGTGACCCTCAAGCAGCCATAATGGAAGGTCAAGATTTGCCCGTGTTCGATTCGGTGGCCGCCATCCCTAGTGCGTCGCGCCACCCTACTAACCACGCCCGGCTTACCACCCAGGAACTAGATATCATGCTGACCTCTTCATAACTTTCTAATAAGTTGTTGGATGAAACCGTCGAAGGTCTGGGTGAGAGTTTTGGTAGTGTGGATGACTCTGAAGACGAAAATAACCCGATCATAGGCTTTCACCCCAAGCATAATTTGCGTGGGGTGGATGTTGTGGTTGATATTGGACAGACCCTTGAGCAAATTGGAGACGTTCCTGACGAAGAACATACTGGTGTGGGTGTTGGTAAGTACAATTTATATTTTATAATTGCTTGAAAATGTGATTGCAAGCATTTTATCACCTTACGAGCGGCTGGTGGAGTATATTTCACTGTGCCGCCCAGCGGGGTTTTTTTTTTACCCTAAATGGGGTTGTTCCGTGCTCTTTTTCATGCATAAACAAGACCCAGAGCGTAATACAAGTATGTATCCTGAAAGTGCGTAAATTGAGCTTTCCAATGACACCCGAACCATCCTTTTACGATCACTGGTTGTCTTTCAACGATCGTAAAACACGAGTGAAAAACCCTAAAATACGGTAATTTCCTTATATAATTCCCTGTGTGGCGAGCGGTCTGAGGTAATATATGCTCCTAATCACCGCTCCGCTCTCTCTCAGAGCACATTACGTCCTCAAAATTGCACTCTACAAGAAAATTCCTTTGCATTTTATAGCGTATTATTTGCAGGCGTTCGGTAAATTTACGGTAATACAAACAACGAAAGATTGAATATTTGTGCTTGGCATTATATGATTGTGGAGAACAGATGTAGACCTTCCGTATATATTATGTTTTCATATATATGATACATGTGTAACATTTTTATATTATCACGACTCTCTCTCTCTCTCTGTCTCACTCTCTTTGTTTGTACTCTTTTGTACTCTCTTTGTCTGATGTAGGCCAGGGCACGCCCCTAACTAATCTCTTCCCTCCCAGGGGAAATCACACCTAGCAGATGTTTTTGACATCCCCTCTCTCTCTGTCTGTCTCTTCATCTCTGGGTCTACCTATACTGCATGTGACATTGAAATTGCTTGAGAGTTTGATTGCAAGCATTTTATAGCGTATTATTTGCAGGCGTTCGGTAAATTTCTCACGATAACCAGGGTGTATGGTACATTTCTCACGATAATACAAGCAACAACGAAGCTTGGCGTAGATTGTGGTCTACAATATACCTTTTTATAATTGCATGTGACCTTGTAATTGCTTGAAAGTTTGATTGCAAGCATTTTATAGCGTATTATTTTCAGGCATTCAATAAATTTGATAAATATATCAAAATAAGTCCTGTGGGACTATGAAATAGCTATTATTGGACAAGGAAAATATTTTGTTCATCCCTCCACTGGAACATCAACAACAATGTCAACAACGTATCGCCGTCGGCAATCGTAAGATTCAGAGTCGTAAAGATTCCAGGACGAGCTCAATAGAAAATGAATGAATTAAATTAATGAGTGTGCAGTACTGCCAATACGTATAGCGACTTCCGCTAGATCTAGAGACCTTTACTTCGATCTAGCAGCAATGACTTACACTAGCGGTTTTGTTTTGAAATTTCAGAACAATATCGAAGTGATATTATATGGATTTTGCCAATTCATATTTCTAGTGGTATTTATCATGTCTTACATCTAACAATATATGCTAGCGGATTTAACTTCAATTGGTAACCCTCCCGCTCGAGTCGGCTCCAAGAAAATCGATAACGGTGGCACTTTAGTATACAGGTGATAAACAAAACCGCATGCGGATCGGTTTGGTGTATCGGTATTATGGTAAGTTGGCTACCTACTATTGTTTATACGATATAGTAAGTAATGATAAGTAAATTATTATATATTATATATAAAACAAAAACAAAATTCCTGCAAAGCAAGCGAAACAGAGAGAGAGAGAGAGAGAGAGAATGCAGAAACTGAACTGAAGAAAGAGTGAAAAAGATATAATAATACAGAAATATTACAAGCAAATAAATGAAATAGAGGGATTAGTTAGAGAAAATAATAATGAGAAATACATAATACGGATGAGGAAGAGGGAAAGCGACAGAGCCAGAGAGAGAGAGAGAGAGAGAGACAGGAGGAGTGGGAGAGATTAGAGAAAATAGAGAGATTGCAAGCATTTTATAGCGTATTATTTGCAGGCGTTCAGTAAATTTCTTATGGTAATACAAACACTGAAAGATTGAATATTTGTGCTTGGCATTATATGATTGTGCGGAACAGATGTAGGCCTACCGTATATATTATTTTTTCATATATATATGATACATAATTATGTAACATTGTTATATTATCACGACACTCTCTCTCTCTCTTGTCTCTTCCTCTCTGGGTTTACCTATTGCCTACATTTATAATTGCATGTGACCTTGAAATTGCTTGAGAGTTTGATTGCAAGCATTTTATAGCGTATTATTTGCAGGCGTTCAGTAAATTTCTTACGGTAATACAAACAACCAAACAACGAAAGATTGAATATTTGTGCTGCACATCCCTCATACGAAATACCATTCCCACCGTATAGAGAGAATACAGAAACTGAACTGAAGAAAGAATGAAAAAGATATAATAATACAGAAATATTACAAGCAAATAAATGAAATAGAGGGATTAGTTAGAGAAAATAATAATGAGAAATACATATACGGATGAGGAAGAGAGAAAGGGAGAGAGAAAGAATAAAAGAGAGAGAGAGAGAGAGAGAGAGAGAGAGAGAGAGAGAGAGAGAGAGAGAGAGAGAGAGAGAATACAGAAATAAGGAGAAATAAGAGAAAAATAAGACCGATTACCGAAGGAATAGTAGACGCGCGAGAGGCCGAAGTCAGGCCAAAGCGAACGCAACCGAACGCGCCCGGGAAATAGACCAAAAAGTACCTCCTCTTCCTCACCTCTTCCCACCCTCCAGACTCATTCATAACATCCATTCATAGACTTATATGGGGAGACAAAGAGTTGCTCTTTCCAAAAATTATCGTTTCGTTCGCATTGGAGCCATAGTAACGGCACTAGGGCGAGTGAAATTGAGCGAATAATTCGGGATTATGCCCGCTGAGCGGTACAGTGTAAAATACCTTACCACCCGCTAAATAAGGGTTAATACCACAGATCCTTCTTCAATATACTCTCATTATACTCTGGCAACTATTAGACGATTTTATTCAGTGCAGGAAGGGCGTCTACCCATTGAAATGCTTCAGAAAATATCAATTAATCCCTTTAGCTACCATAAATCCATCCTAAGCTTCATAAAATCGTCTAAATGTTGCTGAAATCAAATAAATATGACATCACCGATACAGAAAGGGTTAACGAAAGTTAATATAAGCGATTATTTAACTTACTATGATCTTCGACCTATTCGACTGACGTTCGACCTAACTTCTTCTATTTCGGTTCTTGATCGACTGAGCTTCAGCTGAGCTTCGGTAATAATTCTGGTTATTTCCCCATCTTCGGGGCATATTCGAGTTATATTCGACGTATGATCGAGGCTTCTTCGTTCCACATCGGGTTTCCTTCGAGTTACGTACGGGGATTCATCGACTCATCATCGACTTTCATTCAGGTCCATCGGGTTATATTCGAAATTCATTCGGGTCAGTGTCGGGTTATATTCGACTCCGAGTTACTTTCGGGTAATTCGGTTGCATTCGGGAAAAATATGCAAGTCATCAACTTTGGGCGGCAGTCGGCCAACGTTCGACTTCTGTATGATGCGGCCATTATATGTGACTTTGTAATATTTGCTTTCCATCTTTTATTAAGTCAATGTCTTTCAGTAAAAACAATAAATAAGATAAAATATTAAAGAGAGATAAGAGAGAGAGTAAAACAATTTTTAAAGGGTTAACAAACTTAAATTGATTATATAAAAAGATCTTGATAATATTCTGACTTTAATGATAACCCAGATTAATTACTTTAGTATATAATTAGTTTATAAATTGCCTAAAAGTCCTTACTTACATACCAAGCTTTTCTCTATTCATAATTAATAGCCTACTTAATATTAAACATTCAATGTAACTTTAATAGTTTCCTGATTAAATATAATTGAAGTGTAACAGAGTATAAAGGATAACTGTTCCAACAACTAAAGGAAAGTAAGTAACAACATAACTAACTTTAATATTTTACGTTCTTTTGGCCTTCAGCTGTTTGCTACACTTTCATATTAACTGTTCTATCTTTATTTATTTAGTTAACCACTTTTGAATCAAGCTACATAACAGATAACTGGCGACCTTGCCAGGATACGTTTTGTATAAGTGTTTCACTAAGTTCATATCACTGTAATCATGCCTGAAAGTATTTATAAGGAAGATGTTAAGATTTTCTTAGAATCGTCACCCGTTGCCGGTGACATCAATCTCTTGTCCAAGGCAGAGTTAACAGTACTAGCCTCGTATCTGGAGTTAACGGTCTCGGACGTGGCAAAACCCGAAATAGCACAGACCATAAAGTCAGAATTATTTGGGATTCACGGAGACGAGGACGAGGGCGATGAGCATAACAGAGCGTCTGGTGGGGGACTCGGTAATGGGATACAGATGCGGTTTGGTGAGAATTTGCCAGAGGGATTTACCCCTGAGCAATATTTGGATTTAGCTAGATTAAATGCTGCCCAGGCAGACTCTCAGCTGCAGGCACAGGCACAACAAACTCAGCTGCAGGCACAACAAACTCAGCTAGATCATGAATATCGCATGGCCCAATTAACTGCTCAAACCGAGTCCAAAAATAATGTACTTGCTCCCCCTCCAGGATTAACCATGACGAGTGTAATTCCCCCATTCACCGAGGACAATGTCCAGGACTTTTTTGTGTTGTTCGAGGAGGTTGCTACGGGTATGGGGTGGACAAGAGATTGGTGGCCATTTATGTTGCAAACGGTGTTGACAGGACAAGGTCGGGAAACTTACATTTCCGTAGAGTCTAAGGTTCGGCAAGACTATGACCGTCTCAAAGCAACCATTCTAAAAACCTACAAACTACTGCCTGAAGCGTATAGACAGACTTTCAGAAAGACTCACAAAACATGTAAGGAAACTCATACAGTGTTTGTCAGGACCATGAACAAAGGTTTAAATAACTGGCTAACAAGTAGAAATGTAACTGATTTTAAGGGTCTGAAAGAGTTAATCTTGCTTGAGAACTTCCTATGGAAGATAGATTCATCTATAGCATATCATTTGAGAGGGAAAAAGGTAGAAACTCTTCCCGAAGCAGCAGACATGGCTGATACGTATGTACTAAATAACAAATTTTGTGGGAAAAATCCCTATGATAATAAGTTCTCCAATCACAAATCTGATAAATCTAGTCACTCGCAAAAGCCTGTAACGTCTCTCCATGCCAGCCAAACGAAAATGACTCCCCCAACTAAGAATGTGACTCTTGGTAATGGTAACAGAGATATGGCCCAAACCAATAATAATAATTATTACAAGGGGAATGTATCCCAGAAAGTATGTACCTATTGTGGCAAGAGAGGCCACTTAGCTTATCAATGTTGGGCAAAGGAGAGAGCCGAGAGATCGGGGCCGACAGTAGCCGCAGTAACTGCCTCTCCAAATAACCAAAACCACCCAAATGTGCCTTTGATGCAGGACTCCCGACCGCAGGAGTACGTAGCTAACATAAATCAGACAGGAAATGGTGTAGTAGCGTGTGTGGTGCAACCCGCAAGGGTTAAGCCTGTCTTAGTATCCCCATCAGTACAGGATGGCTACCGTCCCTTTATTTCATCTGGATGTGTGAAATTAAATGGTTGTGTACATGAGGTAAAAATCTTGAGAGGTACTGGTTCTACTAGCACCCTCATGGTGAATCCTTATTCTGAATGCCCAACTGGCGAGCCAGTAATAATGAGAGGTGCTGGAGGTAAATTTTCTGCTTACTTGGTGAATGGTGAGATTGAGTGTGATTTGCTGAAGGGTGAAGCCTGTATAGCTTTGTTTAGGCCTCAGGATATCCCTGTGCCTGGAGTAACACTCCTTTTTGGGAATGATGTGGCTGGTGAGAGGGTCCGACCAGACCCTGTTTTGTCACTTTCCCCTGTTGACGAGCCACTGACCGGTGAGCTCGAGAAGGAGATGCCGAAGGGTTTCCCAGTGTGTGCTGTCACTCGATCTATGGCTCAAGTAGCGGTTCCCTCAGATATAATTGTACCAACTGTGAAGGTAGAGAAAAGGGATGAAAGGGTAGTGAATATTGCTCTAACTGTGCCTGATGTGGAGACTGTAGTAGATCTGTCTGACACTTTTATGGCTAACCTTGAGCCAAATGAACATGAAACCCCTCCTAATTGTCATAGTGGCCTGGTAGAGTTGCAGCGAGATGACGGTGAGTGTAAGGAGTTAGCTGTCAGTGCCATTAGTGAAGAGGAGAGTGAGAAGGAGAAGGGTGAATGTTTTTATATGAAGAATGGAGTTTTGTGGCGTAGATGGAGACCGCCACATAGACCTATTGATGACGGGGCATGGGACGTACATCAGGTAGTCGTTCCTAAACCTTGTCGTAGAGATATACTAGAAATGGCCCATAGTATACCCTTAGCAGGGCACCTAGGTGTGAGGAAAACCTTAGATCGCATTAGAGCCCACTTTCACTGGCCAGGAATGCGTCCAGATGTAGTGGAGTTCTGTAGAGTGTGTCACACCTGCCAGATGACAGGAAAACCTAATCAAAAGGTGCCTGTACATCCTCTGGTGCCCTTACCAGTGTTCGAGAACCCTTTCACTCGGGTGGTAGTGGATATCGTTGGTCCATTGCCGAAGACATCCCAGGGACATATATAATTGGTAACTATAATGGACATGGCAAGTCGATACCCAGAGGCTATAAGCATTAAGAAATACTTCAGCCCAAACAGTCATTAAGGAACTGCTCAACAATTCTTCACCAGAATGGGTTTCCCCCATGAGGTGCAGAGTGATCAAGGTACTAATTTCACTTCCAATATATTTCAGCAGTCCCTGAAGGAATTGGGTATCGACCATGTGAAGTCCAGTTCTTACCACCCAGAGAGTCAAGGGGTCCTCGAACGATACCATCAAACTCTAAAATCTATGTTGAAGTTATTGTGGGGAAACTGGAGGCGATTGGGATAAGGGGGTACCTTTTCTGTTGTTTGCCACCCATGAGGTTCCGACTGAATCTTTGGGCTTCTCACCCAATGAACTAGTTTTCGGTCACCAGGTACGTGGCCCTTTGCAGCTATTGCAGGACAGCCTAGTTGGACAGGAAGGGAACCAAAATCTCATCAGGTATGTGTCAGAGTTCAAAACCGGCTGAGATCCTTGTGCGAGTTTGCAGCACAGAATCTAAGAGTGGCTAAAGACACCATAAAAGTATGGTACGATAAAGGAGCCCGTGTGAGGGAGTTACAGCCCGGTGATGAGGTCTTGGTTCTCATTCCCCTTTTCGGCCAACCTTTATCAGAAAAATTTAGAGGACCATATAAAGTAGTAAAAAGGGTGAGTGTTACTGACTACTTAGTGGCTAACCCAGACAGGAGGAAGCCTAAGCAAGTATTTCACATAAATATGTTAAAACCCTATCATAGGTCCCCTGACTCCTCTACTCCAGATTCTCCTTCTGTGGCAGTAATAAGGACCTGTGGACATCCTGGTGCAGGTGATGTTTGTAGTCCTTACCCACAGATCCCGCAGCAGACTGTCCCAGATCCTGAAGGTATCGATTTTGACTTGTCTTGTGGTCTATCCAACTTTAAATGTAAGTCAGTAGCATGAGGGGAATTACCAACTAAATTATGTCATCTTCCCTCCGAGAAAGCTAACAAACTAATCCATGTTTTATCACAGTCTCCCAGTGTGTTCCGTGATACTCCACCAGGGCTCACCTCATTGGCAGTGCATGACATAGATGTCAGGGATGCAGCACCCATCAAATTATCCCCATATCGTGTCTCAACACAGCGCAGGAGTATTCTGCAAGTTGAATTAGATTTCATGTTGTCCAATGCCATAATTACTAGAGCCTTAAGCCAGTGGAGTAGTCTGGTCACACTTGTGCCTAAGCCAGATGGGAGTTATAGATTTTGTATGGACTACAGACAAGTCAATGCTGTAACAAAAAATTATACTTATCCACTGCCACGGATTGATGATTGTATTGACCAGACTGGCACAGCCAGTTATATAAGTAAAATTTATCTCATGAAAGGATATTGGCAGGTACCTCTTACACCCCGAGCAAGGGAGATTTCATGTGTTGTGGTAAATAATCAAGCCTTCTGCTGTGAAGTAATGCCTTATGGCCTGAAAAACGTTCCAGCTACCTTTCAGCGCCTAATGAATCAGGTGACTGAAGGGGTACCTGGATGTGTAGTGTACATTGATGATATCCTCCTCTTTTCCCATACATGGGAAGAACATCTCCAACAAATCATATTGCTTTTTGCTAACCTTGCTGAAGCAAATCTTGTAGTGAACTTTAAAAAATGCACTTTCATTAAGAGTACTGTCCAATATCTTGGATATATAGTAGGATATATTGCACCTCTTCAAACTAAAGTAGAGTCAATTTTACATTTTCAAACGCCTACCAATAAGAAAGAAATCCAAAGATACTTAGGAATGATTGGATACTACAGGAGGTTTATTTAAAAAAAATCAAGGTTAACAGCACCTTTAACAGATCTCCGAAAGGATGTGAAGTTTGAGTGGTCCTCCGAATGTGAGGAAGCTTTCAGTGCTACTAAATACATTCTATCTAACTGTTCTGTTCTCCGTGCCCCTGATTTCACCAGATCTTTCTCCCTAGCTGTTGATGCAAGTAATACTGGGGTCGGAGCCGTGTTACTCCAGGAGGATGACTGTAATGTATTGCATCCTGTTTGCTATTTTAGTAAAAAGTTAAATTCTGCTCAACGTAATTACTTGTAATAGAAAAGGAGCTGTTAGTATTGGTTTTGTCACTCCAATACTTTAGTGTTTATGTTCAATCTGCCCCTGGTTACATTACTGTATATACTGACCATCAACCATGAAAGTTTTTGCACAAGTTCCAAAACAAGAACCAAAGACTGACCAGGTGGAGCTTGTTGCTGCAGGAGTACGCCTTAGATATCAAACATATTAATGGTATCCAGAATGTGTTAGCAGATTGTTTGTCAAGAGTCTGAAAATATTGTCATATACTTTCCTCCTCTTGAACTCTTTTCTAGTGGGGGAGGTGTGACATCCGAACCTACCAGATGTAAGGTGACCAGACACCAACCTGTTGAACGTGCCTATACAACTCAACCCTGCCTATATGACGAGAGAGAGAGGGAGAGAGCGGCCTGGCTACATTCTGCATTCCTGACATTCCGCGAGAGAGGGAGCAGGGGGATGAGAGGGATAGGGGGAGCATGCATGGAGAGCGGGGGCTGAGATGACCTAATACCAGTCCCCCTTTCCCCCACTACTTCTACCACCTGTTTGGCTCTCACACACCTGGGCTCGCCTGGGATTGGCCGACACCAGCAGCCTGTAAATCATTGGTTCCGGCATCTTTTTCCTGACTTCTGATTGGATTAGCGTGGACAAGGGAAAGATATATAAGCCTGATATTTGATAATTCAAACCAGTACATTCTTGGCTTGGCAGAAAAGCAGTGTGTTGGGGAGACGAGACAGACTTCAAAGGCTTGTATAATAGGTTTTATTATATGTTAAGAAGCGTCCCTGGTGACCACTTACTCGTTAGTTAGGAATTATTCGTGACTGTTACTTAACCAGAGGTATGTCGGAAACATACACTCATTTGATTTAATATTTTGTGATTGGAGAAACATATATGTTGGAGTGGTGATTACTTCTGGTGATTAGAAATAATGTTTGATGTAGAGATAATTTGTGATTGATTCTTTAATACTTTACCTGTAAATAATTAACTGACTTGATGTTAAGCCATTGTCATTAGTAAATAGGCATTGTAAAGTCCTATAAATAGTATTTTCTACTTCAGCTTACTAAGCTTTAATTTTTACTTTAGTGAAATCAGAACGTATGCAAAACGATCCTGAAATCTATAATATTTTTCATTGTTTATTATTTTGATTAATTGTAAAATACCTTATTTATATTTTTATATACAATTCCATTTTATATGTGACTTTGTAATATTTCCTTTCCATCTTTTATTAAGTCAATGTCTTTCAGTAAAAAGAATACATAAGATAAAATATTAAAGAGAGATAAGAGAGAGAGAGAGTAAAACAATCTTTAAAGGATTAACAAACTTAAATTGATTATATAAAAAGATCTTGATAATATTCTGACTTTAATGATAATCCAGATTAATTACTTTAGTGTATAATTAGTTTATAAAATACCTAAAAGTCCTTACTTACATACCAAGCTTTTCTCTATTCATAATTAATAGCCTACTTAATATTAAACATTCAATGTAACTTTAATAGTTTCCTGATTGAATATAATTGAAGTGTATCAGAGTATAAAGGATAACTGTTCCAACAACTAAAGTAAAGCAAGTAACAACAGTCATAACTTTAATATTTTACGTTCTTTTGGCCTTCAGCTGTTTGCTACTCTTTCATATTAACTGTTCTATCTTTATTTATTTAGTTAACCACTTTTGAATCAAGATACATAACAATATATATATATATATATATTGTTACGACTCGGGGCTTTATGGTAAAGTAGCCTCTACTAAACTATGCTACACCTGCTCGGAGACTAAACCCATAGGCTATAAACTGTGCACCTTCGTCTCTTAAACGCGAGCAAAACTAGCCAGCCATGAACAGACCAGAAAACTGAGGCAACAGAACGCAACAGATGATATCCCAGGCTCTCTACAGTCAAAGAGGTACAACTTGACTGTCGACATATGATTGGCTCACTACACTCAATCAACAGCAAGAAAATAATGGAAAACTCTTAACTGCCCAGATAAAGATATAATTACTAACCCAACACAAGAATAATTATACTGCACTTGGGTGATTGCTGGTAAATATAAGAGAATGCTAGTATTACCCAGTGCCCCGATTCATAGCCTATACTAAGCCTAACAATACGTTGTGCCATCCTATGACAATCAACAACGGGATATTATTGGAGAGAAATGCCCCAGCTCGATCCCCTTCCAAAGAGTGATAAAACTGGCTACCTGTTTGCATAAAAAGGCTTCTCTCAATAATAAACCAATGAATCACTTCAGTTTTGTATTAAATGCAAATCTCCCGATTGTGCTATTTAACCCTTCTGGCCCGGGCTGCCTTTCTAAAGGACGGAGCTTGTATCCGGGCGATCTGGCTGAAAAATAAGACTCGTAAACAAAGGCCTATCTCCCTTAATACAAGAGCAACATTAATCAAACATAACATAAAATAATGTTTGCCTTCCCTTGCTGCGTAGACTGGCATTGAGTAGAGCTCTCTAGCTCAACTGGTTTCGGAGTTATGGCGATGTTAGTGGAGGTAACTTTTGCCGTGTATTTACCTCAACGCATCCGAACACTCAACCGCGGCCCCGGCTACGACGCCCTGTTGCGCTCGTAGCCCCACCCGCTATTATGCCGGGAATCGATTTGAGAGTTTTTTATTGTTTATAATGCTATTTATTATAGTTATTATGTTATTTTCACTCAATAAAGTTATTTTTATGAAGTTATTTGTGTCTCTGTCACTTATACTTAGTTTTATTGTTATTATTATGAGTAGTTATTATTATTTATAACGGACTATGGAAATTGATAGTGCCATTTTCACTTTCATGTATTGTTAGGTAAGCTAATAATATATATAGTGTCACTTTCACTTGTTCATATTGTTATGAAGGCACTTACTATTACTTATGTATGTCTCTTTCACTTATACTTAGTTTTATTATTAGTATAGTGTCACTTTCACTGGACTATGATAATTGATAGTGTCATTTTCACTTTTATGTATTGTTAGGTAAGCTAATAAATAATATATACTGTATAGTGTCACTTTCACTTGTTCATATTGTTATGAAGGCAATTATTATTACTTATGTGTGTCTCTTTCACTTATACTTAGTTTTATTATTACTATTAGCCTACATTTTAGAGAGTGTCACTTTCACTGTCATTGTCACGGGCACTTCAATAATCGATTAGAGTGTTAAAGTCGTTGAAACACCGTCCATCGCACAGTGTCACTTGACACTCGAGGCATTCCCATGTGGTTTTGCTCACTTTGTGGGGTCTGCGAGTTGTGTGGCTGCACACAGGGCACCTCTTCTGACTCCTACCTTTACTACCGGGTGCTTTGAAAGGAAGGGGGTGGAGCTGGTGCTTCCTGAAGAAGTCGGCACACCCTGTGCGGTCCAGCTGGCCTGGGCCTTGTAGCGGTCTACCAGTTCCGCATATTTAGCCAGGAGCTCAAGTATCACCTGCTTGTGGAACTTCCTCAGGGACTTGTACTTCTTGTTTCCGGGAGTCCACAAACGGTAGATGTTGTAGGCATTGAGGGCCGACATATCTACCGTATGCTGAATAAACTTCTTATACCACCTGCAAGATGTTCGCAGGCAGTCGATGAAGCCCATCTGCATGTCGAACTTGTCGACGAGACGCATATTTAGGTTGTAGTCCAGGACAGCAGCTGGTTTCTGGACGGGGTTTCTGGTTCTTCGGTCCGCCTTCCCTGTGGCGAACATCTCAGCCTTGTGGCATGTGGTGAGGAGGTTGACCTTGCACTGGTCATGCCAGTGGATGGAGAGGATGGGGCCACTCTTCTTGTGGAAGATGTCCGTCTTCTTCGTCTTTGTTGGGTAGGCTGCTGGCATGCCCCTCCTCTTGGCCTTGACTGTGCTGACAGTTCCGGTCTTGCGGTCATGGAGGTACTTGGTTAGGATGGGCGACGTGTAGGAATTGTCGGTGTAGAGAATGTGGTTCTTATGGAAGTGTTTCTCCATCATTCTCTGCACAACAGCGCCGCCAAATCCAATCTCGGGGTCAGTCTCAATTTCCCCACCACTGCCGCTGTAGATCACAAAGTCCAGCACATATCCCATCTTGCAGTCACAGAGGACGAAGAGCTTGATGCCGAAGCGGTGTCTCTTGGACGGGATATACTGCCTGAAATGCAGCCTACCACGGAACAGGACCAGAGACTCATCCAGGCACATCTTCATATATGGAATCAGGTAGGTGGTAAACCGATGACGTATCATGTCATACAGCTTCCTGATCTTCCATAATGAGTCGGGAAGGTGGACTGCCATATTGTTGGTCAGGTGGAGATAGGAGAGGATGTCAAAGTACCCGTCCCTGGACATGTACTTGCCAAATGCTCGAGTCGTGATGAGGTCGGCAGTGATCCAGTAGTCTGCCAGAGCGTGCTTCCTGATATGTGTCATCAGCATAGTGAGTGCCAAGAACACATACAGTTCTGCCACAGTGACAGCTCTCCATGCCAGCATCTTGGCACTGGTATTCCTGTCAAGAAAGTTGGCACAGATGTCATGATGGTTGTTGGTCTCCTCAACGAGGTATTCCATGACTTCATTGTCATAGAAGCCACAGAAAAGTTCACTGGGGGTAGCATTTGGGCCACAGGGATATGCTGGTGGCACTCCGGAACCAATCTGCTGCTCGTCAAAGGCAGGACAATCTGGCTCAAAATCCACCCCTTCTGTCCACATAAACAAGTGGGATGAGCACGCACGTGCAGCAGGCACACGCAGACGCCCACGCGGATGCCCTGCACGCCCACACCCACGCCCAGGGGCAGCGTCGTCGTCAGCCTGAGCTGCACGCCCACGACCTCGCCCTCGAACTCGTCGTGTCGGGACTTCCTCCTCCTCCACATCCTCTTCGTCGTCCTCCTCCTCCTCAGGCGATGTCAGGTCATCTGGGGCAATGTTGGGGTCATCAGCATCTTCTTCGGGAGACAATTCCGGTGAAGAAGTGACCGGGCGTGGGCGGCCTGGGGGCGGGAGGCTGCAGGAGGTTGAACAATGGGAGCCTCAGCCTCGGGAGATGGGCTCCTTTTGCGGCGAGCCGAGGGCTTCTCTGCAGCAAATAATGCCCTACGATGCGGGGCCTGTGGTGGCACACTGTGGGAGGACAATGCCGCCCCACTAGTACCACTTGTAGAGGCCCTTTGCACATCCTGAGGGAGAGATGAAGCAGAGGGCTGTGGCCGAACCGCGCGGCGTCCCGGGTCAAGGCGTCGTGACAAAGGAATGCGGGTGGTTGCTAGACCAGGGTCGGCGTCACTATCACCAACTTCGCCTTCCCTAGCTTTTTCTGCTGCCTTACGTGCTTTCTTGGCTGCACTTTTCACAAGAGATTGTTTGTAAAAGTATTTACCCACTTTCAAGGGCGTACGGGCAGGCAAAGGGGAAGGCCCTGGGCTAGGCCTAGGGTGACTATGCAGTGATTGCGACGGGATAGGCCTAGGTTCTAGCACACTCGGAAGTTCGACTGCACCTTGCTGCAACACTTCCACATCAGAATCATCACTACTATCCCCTCCCTCAAACAAGTCAACATTGGCATCATCCCCAAACCCCACAAAATCCTCGTCTTCACTTGCACTAGTAATAAACTGTTCTTTATCAACTAAGCTTTTGCCACTGCTTTCTTCAATGGCAACAAGTTCTCTCTGTATAGCACTGTCACTCAACAATACCTTCACTTTCTTGCGTTGAGCCTTTTTCTTGTTTGCAACAGGAGTCGATGTAGCGAGCGGGGTACCACTGAGGTGCTCAGGAGGTTGCACAGAATCGGACACGTCTGAATTAATGATTTCACTATAACTCGCCATGGCGGTCACCTGGGAACTGATAACGGTAGTAGTTGAGGCTTGGAGGCGCTGCGATCGCCCCTGCAAAGTAAATTTTCGCCGCGCGAATTTCAAAGCACGCTTTCAAGCATAGGGATTTTAAAAAGGACACCCGGGTTCCGGCCCCTCTGCCGCACTGTAATTTTAACCCTCTCCGACATATGACGCGATTTTGAGCCGATTAGGGATACTTTAAAGCCTTTGTTACCATCAGGGGTATTTAGAAACCTTTAGTTTAGTTACTTCAACCTCTGCAGTTGTCTTTGAGTTAGCTGTGGGCAGAAAACTAATTTTGGAGAGGAAATTATAAGAGTGAGAGAACTCTATTTCTTATTGCTAATCTGGCAACCTCTGTGTCATATGAGTCTGAAGGGGTTAAAATGACACCAGGGCCAGAAGGGTTAACTAAAGCACCACACCCTCTGCTTTGCAAAGATTACAACACTGAAAGTGATAGCCTAACTATAAAACATGATATAATGAAAGTTCAAAGTTAATTGGCTGTTCAATAAAATATTATATTTAATTAAGTACTAAGTGGAGCAATTAGAATATTCTACAGCGAATCCAGCAGCTCACAAAAAGACAAGGCACATAAGTGAAGCCCACCAATGCTTGAGTTAGGCAGTAGATTTGAACCTGCAGTACAATAATCAAGGGGAAATGTTTGTGGGGGTATGTATGTGTAGTGTGTGTATTTCGTCTATCGGAAAATGCAGTAAGTTAATATACCACTGTTAGGACCGAACACCTAAAGCATCATGCCTGAGGACTGCTGCAGACTTTACATAACAGCCTCCACTAGAGGAGCTTGCTTACAACATGAAAATACTTGCACCAATTGGATATAATAATACCTTAAGTTAAATAGCAAATGGTTATAGTCTAGTATCAGCTAATCTGATCTACAATGCTACCCTGTGATTCCCTGAGACATTTACATTTACAGTAATGCTTGATCTGGTACCCTGCTGGCACAGAAGCCAAAACGACACATGTCCTACCCTAGTAAAGCTCGCTCAGAGAATGAAGGAGGAAGGGACAAGCCCAAGCTCGCGATCTGTTGAAGGTTGCCAAGACGTGCACCATGGAATAACTAGCACAACATGACAAGCCTTCCATTAAAGCTAAACATACATCAAGTGTACAATAATCACACTACAAACTAAACAGGGAATTGAACCATATATACAAGATGGTTCAAAGCAGTGCGATAATGCGACATTAAATCAATTAGTAGGCTTAATGTAGGAATCTCACCACACCACCATGAGGCCCACCGAGGGTACAGGCGCCATGTAACGAATGGGGGAGACAAGCAAGACTATAGAATAACAGATAACATGACGAATAACAAATAATAATGGTGACATAGCAAAATAAATCATATGGGTTAACTCTGCCAATAAAGTTCTAAATATTGTAATTTTTAAACTTAACTCACATGAGGCAATTAGTTAGTGCTATAATCTGCCACATGTGACAATAAATATATATGTAGATATATATACAATATATATATATACTGTATATATATATATATATATATATATATATATATTTTTTTTTTTTCTATGTGATTGAGGGAGGCAGAACTGCGTATAGCGAGTGCCTCCCCCATAGTTGAAAGAGTGACAGGGCCAAAATCAAGGGATGTTCGAGCCAAAATGCCTGGACACACAGAGTTTGAAGCAATTTAAGTCATAGGAAGAGGGAAAGACTGATTCTGGGAGAGAGTTCCAGAGCTCAGCTGTTGAGTAGAAGAAAGTTTGAGAGTAACGTTTCACTCTTGGGTTGGAGAGTTGTACAGAGTCGGGGTGGGATTGAGTTGCAAGACGGGTACCACATGCCCTACGTAAAGGGGGTGGTATACACTGGGAAAGCTCTGAGGAACACTGATTATTATAGTAGCGATAGAATAGCGAGAGACATGCAACATTGCGGCGGAGAGAGAGAGATTGCAGAGAGTTGGTGAGTGGACAGGAGTTAATGATACGAAAGGCCTTCCTTTCAACTTTGTCTAGGAGAGCGGTGTGAGAGGATCCTCCCCACACATGTGAACAATACTCAATACAATATATATATATATATATATATATATATATGCTGTATAAAAGGAGGTTCAATCACAAACACGTGTGATCAAATTATGTAGTAAAACTCACAGGATAAATGGTACATTGGAACACCAAACTTTCGTCAATTCTTTAAAGACATGTTCAGGGTAATATTACCCTGAAGATTTCTTGAAATAATACACGAAAGCTTGGTGTTCCAATGTTTAATTTTTCCTGCACAGGGTATGAGTGGGACATGTGTTGCACAACGGGTTATACGTACCCTACGTAGAGGAGGTGTATATATATATATATATATATATATATATATATATATATATATATATATATAATATATATATATATATGTATATATATATATATATATATATATATATATAATATATATATATATATATATATATATATATATATATATATATATATATATCAGGCATGGGGTAATCGTAATCTGTAATCGTAATCGATTACAATCGATTACAGTTTTCTAAGTAATCTTAATCGTAATCGATTACTTTCTTATATTTGGGGATGTAATCATAGTCGTAATCGATTACTTTCTTATATTTGGGGATGTAATCATAATCGTAATCGATTATTCTCAAAAAGTAATCATAATCATGATTACTCTTGCGATTACACCAGTAGCCTACACAGTACCGGTACTTAGTACCTTTATGTATTAACCCTGGACAGGATTCGTGGGGTCATTTAAGGAACGCGAAAATCCGCCTTTGTCTATGCTTGCATGTCACGTGACCGGGGGAGCCAATAGGAGACTGAATTTCCTGGTGAGGCAAGCCATCTATCAGTAGGAGCTGGTACCCCACCAAAGACAGACCTGCGCCGCTCGCTCCTCCCACCACAACCCTTTCACCTCTTTTCCGGTGCCACATATGACCCAGTAAACACAGTAAGTTTTTGTACCATATTTGTTGAAAGTTACAGTAATCATGTATTTCATGCCTTTGTATTAGACTTAGGACTTTCAGACTTCTACACATGATGGCTAGATTGTGTGACGTCGTGTCCTGACTGTTGCCAGATATCTGAGTTGCCATATGCCGCCACAATTATGTTTTTCTTGTTTTTTTTTTTAGATTTTTTTTTCTTCTGATTTCGCTATTGGTGTATTTCCTCATTGAATTTGACAAAGTACTTACCTGTTATGCCCCCAGTGACTACCTACCCATTTCCTTATAATTTTACCTGGTTTCTGCTGATTGATTGGTACCAATTAGTTACCTGTCATGCCCTCAGTTGCCCAGGGACAAGCTACCCATTTTATTACCATTTTACCTGTTCCTGGTGATTGAATTTGACAAAGTACTTACCTGTTGTGCCCCCAGTGACTACCTACCCATTTCCTTATAATTTTACCTGGTTTCTGCTGATTGATTGGTACCAATTAGTTACCTGTCATGCCCCCAGTTGCCCAGGGACAAGCTACCCATTGTATTACCATTTTACCTGTTCCTGGTGATTGAATTTGACAAAGTACTTACCTGTTGTGCCCCCAGTGACTACCTACCCATTTCCTTATAATTTTACCTGGTTTCTGCTGATTGATTGGTACCAATTAGTTACCTGTCATGCCCCCAGTTGTCCAGGGACAAGCTACCCATTTTATTACCATTTTACCTGTTCCTGGTGATTGAATTTGACAAATTACTTACCTGTTGTGCCCCCAGTGACTACCTACCCATTTCCTTATATTTTTACCTGGTTTCTGCTGATTGATTGGTACCAATGACTTACCTGTCATGCCCCCAGTTGCCCAGGGACAAGCTACCCATTTTATTACCATTTTACCTGTTCCTGCTGATTGAAATTTACCAAGTACTTACCTGTTATGCCCCCACAATTTTTTTTTTTTTAATTATTTTTCGATTTTTTTTTTTTTTCTGATTTCGCTATGGGTGTTTTTGGTGATTAAAATTTACCAAGGTACTTACCTGTTATGCCCCACAATTTTTTTTTTTTTTTTTTTTTTTTTTCGATTTTTTTTTCTGATTTCGCTATGGGTGTTTTTGGTGATTGAAATTTACCAAGTACTTACCTGTGATACCCCCAGGGACTACTTACCCATTTACTTACATTTTTACTTGTTTCTAATGCATTATTTTTTCAGGTTTTGCCATGGCTCGCAAGGGCTTATCCCCGGAAGCCATCTCAAGCATCCTGCTGGAGGACTGGGATGGTGATGCTGACGGTGCTGACGATGATGAGGTGTTCGAAGATCATGTGGAAGAGGATGACATCCAAGACGACATGATAAGCCACGCACCACATGACGACTCTCTCAAACGTAAGACCACCCCCTCGCCCTTGCACACAACCTCGTATTGCCACCACCCCATGTGTCATGAGGAGGACCAGCACCTTAGCGACACTGAGACGCGATTTCTCCTTCCGTGGGAGGGAGGAAAGGAACACCAGGGCCGCCCACAACACCTCTGCACCCACTGTCACTGTCGCCAGGTCTCCACCCATCGCTACCCCCACTGTCACTGTCGCCAGGACCAGGTCTCCACCCATCGCTACCCCCACTGTCACTGTCGCCAGGACCAGGTCTCCACCCATCGCTACCCCCACTGTCACAGTCGCCAGGACCATGTCTCCACCCATCGCTACCCCCACTGTCACTGTCGCCAGGACCAGGGCTCTACCCATCGCTACCCCCAGAAATTCCAGGACAGGCTTGCCTAGGCATAGGGTAAGGGTTCCCTCCAATGATGACGACGATACTGACGAAGAAGTTGACGACCCCCCACCAAATATCTTGCCGCCGCCAAACGCCACTCCGCGGGGCACTTCAGCCATGTGTCGCAGACCTGCTTGAACTGCACAACATAAAGGTAAGGGATTTTACATTATTATTATAATACATTGTTATTGTTTTTATAAGTTTATATAAAGTAAATAAGGTTAATAATTGCCAACCTCATTTCTTCAACAAGTTTTCCCTTGCAATGTAACATTTTTTTTTTTTTTTTTTTGGCATTTATGTTATGCCTATTTAATTTTTAGGGTGTAGTATGTATTATTCAAGCAGTATTCATCATTCACATGAGATATGATCAAAATCCATGCATTTATAATCATCCTATACATTGTGGAAGGTGTTGTCTACTTTCAGAGGGTTGCGGCCGGAGCGGTGCTGGGAGATAAGTACAAAGGAGTACAAAGGAAATCAAGCAACAACATATCTAGTGACCCTTCTAGGTTGCTTGTCCTCCAAAACACTGAGGATCAAGTGTCCAAACTGTGGTTTAGAGTGGGTAAGGGAACATTGGAAAGCGAATTACTGCCCTGGAACTAATGTCCGTGACAGGATTAGGAAGTTAGTAGGGGACAGATGAGTTAGTAACTGAGGGGGGGATAAAATAAAGTTATTCGTTTACAAACGCAGTCAATCGCGGGTTTGATGCGAGATATTTGTCTAGGCGGAGTTTAAATGAATCAACGGTGATGCAGTCTATAACGTTTCGGGGAAGCCCATTCCACAAGTTGACAACTCGATTGAAGAAGAAATTCTTAGATTCGTGTGAGTTAAAAGATTTACCAATAATTTTGCAACCGTTTCCCCCGCGTGTAATTAGCTTGGTCGATAGTGAAGTACTTACTACAGTTCATATTGTCGATGCCTTTGATGATTTTGAACACTTGAATTAAGTCACCTCTTAATCTGCGCTGGGTTAAAGGAAATAGATTTAATTCTCTATGACGCTCTTCGTATGGTTTGTTCTTTAGGCTAGGTATCATTTTGGTAACTCTACGTTGAACTCGTTCTAGCTTGTTTATATCTTTTTGGTAATAAGGGCACCAGGATTGAACGCAGTATTCCAGAAGAGGGCGGACTAAGGAATTGTAAAGGGTTAGGATAACTTCTTTGGATTTATGCTCAAATCTATCTATCTATCTATCTATTGCCTGACGCCGTGATCCCCGAAGGGGTGGCCACGAACGAACCGCCCCCATGCACCTCTGTCCCCCGTCAGTCGACGCCCCTCCCCCCAACCAGCACCGCCTTCGTTCATGTACTTCCTCACTCCATCCATGCTCAAATGACCTGCCTATAAAGCCAATTATTTTGTTTGCCTTCTTAACAACTTCTGTACATTGTTGACTCGGTTTTAGGTTACTCGATATTGTTACTCCCAGATCGGTTTCTCTGTTTACATTCTTAAGCTGAGTGCCATTCATCGAATAGTTTGCTTTCTCATTTAGGTATCCGATATGTAGTACTTTACATTTATCCGCATTGAAACTCATTTGCCAAATTTGGGCCCAACATGACAATTTATCTAGATTGTGTTGCATTACGTCAACTTGTTCTTTTGAGAGTACGCTATTTGCAATTTTTGTATCGTCAGCAAATTTTGAGATTGTACAGGTGAGACCCTCATCTATGTTGTTGATGTAAATTAGAAAGAGAATTGGTCCTAGTACCGATCCCTGGGGTACCCCGCTACTTACATTGGTCCATTTAGATGCCTTACCGTTTATGACTACTCTTTGCTTTCTGTCGCTGAGCCAATTTTCTATCCATTTCAACACACCGTCTTGTATTCCATGCGCTTTTAGTTTTAGCAGTAGACGTTTGTGGGGAACTTTGTCAAAGGCCTTTTGAAAATCAAGGTATATAATATCTACAGCTTTACTCTCATCGTAGAGGTTGAGGATATCGTGGAAGAAGTCTAGGAGGTTTGTTAAACAGGAAAGTTTTTTACGAAAGCCGTGTTGAGTATCTTTAAGTATGTTATTTTCCTCTAAGTGATTTACGAGTCTGTCTCGTATGACCGTTTCTAGCATTTTACATACAACTGAGGTTAAGCTAATTGGACGATAGTTACTGGGTAGGGATTTGCTGCCTTTTTTGAATATCGGTGTTACGTTGGCTAGCTTCCACTGATCGGGCATAGTTCCAGACTGCAAGGATTTATTGAATAGTAATGTCAGTGGTTTGGAGAGCTCATCCTTAGCTTCCTTTAGAACTCTAGGCGAGATTTTATCAGGTCCAGGCGTTTTATTTACCTTGAGTTTATCTAAACAATTCAATACTTCTCTCTCTGTAACGGCGATATTGCTTAGAACATCTGAATTATCAATCTGAATCGGCGATGGTGTAGGGATATCACTGAGGTTAACCCTTTCAGTACTGTGTGTATAACTACTCTAAACCCCCATTATTCATACTGATATTGTTCATAGGTTGTTTAGGAATGTCCATGGTGATATATAGGCAGATTCATAAACAATTTGTTCAGTTATGAATTTTTTCTCAAATTTTTGCCGAAAACTGTCTGACGTCTCGGAGTTAAGTGTACACAATGCTACGTCATTGCTATTTACTAGTTCTGATCTCAATATTTAGGATTTCCCTGTGTTCCAGTGTTGTTTGGCACTATTTTGACAAAATTTCAGCTAAATCCATCAATATTTAGGCACTCTAATGATTTTTTGTAAACCATTGATAATTTTTTTGAGTTTTCGAAAATAACCCTTTTTATTCTTTGCACAGATCGCGCCCTATGGGACCCAGATCGACAAGACTGCAGCTGATGAGGTCCACACCATCCCCCTACTAGTCACCAGAGTTTCACTATCCTCAGGGAACTTTAAGTATTTATTTTTATTTGTTAGTAAACTTAGTCATTTTCTTAAGTTATTTTTCTAGAATATTCATTAAAAATATAAAAATCACTCTGATTTTCAATTCCACTTCACATTAGATTAAGCATTCCTTATATTACATGCTCAAATGTAGACAAAAAATCTATCTCAATTACCTGATTTTTGGCGAATATTTTAGTGTGGCGTGCCACTTTCGACCACCGTTTCCCTTACCGTACGCGTTAGAACGCGAATCCTGTCCAGGGGCATGTGATAAATAATAAGTAAAACATTTGTTTTACTACACTACCCAATGATTTACCCTCGTTTTTTCACTGTTTTAATTAAAAATACCAATCCGGATTGCGTTTACGTTTAGCGATAAGCGGAACCGTATTAATTAATTAATTAACGGTCTAGCAATTGCGGAAAGCTACGGTTATGATATGCTATATTACGATTACGAAAGAGGATAATTGTTAGCGATGCCCACCACTGGCCCACACACCCATAAAATATGGTAGGCAATGCATGTTTTCAAAGCTTGTGAATCTATATAGTATACTTAAAGATTTTAGTACCTTGGTTGTTTGGCAATTCATGTTTCATATAATGATTATGCCTATATCATTCCATTCACTCCACCAGCATCATGGCGCGATTTGACAGTTAATTCTTGCTATCATTGGTAGATTTTATTCAGTTTAGGAAGGGTATCTCGGAGTCTGACGGCTAGTTGAGATGGATATGGCCGCTTTGACACATTGAGATTATTCTTAAGCTGTATACAATCATCTAATAATAGCTAGAATACAATGTAAACAAGTCATAATCCTCAAAGGGTTAATATTTTCAACAAATAAGCTCTGGAACTGTCTTCCTCAATATCTTTCCCTCATCCTATGACTTGCACTGCTACAAACTCTGTGTGTCCAGACATTTAGACTCTAACATAACTTTAATTTGGTTCTCTTTCACTCATTCAACTTTGGCAGCTTTGTCTTTTGCCTCATTCATGCAAAAAAATTTATCATATAAAACAAACAAATTAAATACATTATAATTATTATGTGTATCTTTTCGTAAAATAATATTATAACTGACTGTCTAACTACCTGTCATGTTGCCTACATACCTATCTGTATATGTGTCTTTTCGTCTATATATCTAGCTATATATGTATCCATCCATCCATCTGTGCACCTACCTACCTGTCATGTTGCCTACCTACCTATCTATATATGTGTCTTTTCGTCTATATATCTAGCTATATATGTATCCATCCATCCATCTGCACCTACCTACCTGTCATTTTGTCTACCTACTCACTCTCACTGTCCTATTTATCTACCTGTCATGTTATCTATCAATCAATATATCTATCAATCTATCCATCATTTGAGCTACCTATCCATTAGCATCAGCCTCATCCATGTCCTATAATCATAACATATATTATATTACACCTCTCTCCCCACTCACCCTCCCTGGCCTACCTAGCTATCTGTCATTTTGTCTATCTACCTATCTATATCTATCTACCTATCTGCTTATCTATCTATCTCTATCTAACTATCTACCGTACCTGTCATTATGTATATCTATCTATCTATCTACCTGTCACTTTGTCTACCTATCTATTTGTCTATCATTCAGTATATTTCCCTATCTCCCACATTTTCATCCCCAGTATGTGTATACTCAGGCACATACCCCATAGCTGGAGGTTGCCGACTCAAGACAGAGCCCAAACAGAAACAACATATACATTTCCCATTCTTAGGTGCAGGTACCAGTTTCGCGTTCCCTCGCCCCTTAGTCTGTCTCGTCTAGTATGTGAATTTTATAAGGGAAGGGGGATTCTTAGCCCCAGTAGTCTTAGATTTTAAAACATTTACCTTATTATTATGGCGATTTTAAGACATATTGTGCCATTAAGATGGCATTGTTTTCCTAACGAGCTATAGGGAGCCTGCAATTTAGGAGGAAGCGAATTTGTCTACCGAAATATGCACAATTGTATCTCAAAGAGGGTTATTGGGGGTATTATTCAATTTTGATAGCGATCTAGGGAGGAAACTAACAAAATTATAATACAGTAATAAATATATTAACAAACAAATAAAATTACTTCTCTTCAATGTATATTGTGAAACGAAAATGATTGTTTGATTGCTACTTATGTGTGGGTTCGCGTGTAGAAAACCAATACAAAACTACCGAAATATGAATAGAAGCATCCTAACACTGAACCATATCCCACGGTTGATTGTAGGAAACCAGGGAAATGGGAAAGTGGGTAGAAGTGGTGGAGTGGTGGTAGTGATGATGATGGTGATGATTATGACGATGGTGATGATGATGATGGTGATGGTAATGATGATATTGATAGTGATGGTGGTGGTGGTGATGATGATGGTGGTGGTGATATGATGATAAAGATAGTGATGGTGATGATCATAACGATGATGGATAACAAATTGATGGTAATGATTATGACGATGGTGATGATGATGATGATTAGGCCTATGATGTTGGTGATAGTAGTGGTGGTGGTGTTGATGATAGTGATGATGATGATGATGATGGTGGTGATAACTGTGATGATAGTGTTGTTGGTGGTAATGATGATTATAATGCTAGTAGTGATGATGATGATGGCATTGCCCGGGCGCAGGGAAGCCTACACGACTCAGCCCCGAGGTAAAGCCTTTCCACTGGCTTCTCCGTCTCTCTCTCTCTCTCTCTCTTTTTTTTCTCTCTCTCTCTTTTCTCTCTCTCTCTCTCTGGGGCCAGTTTTGTTTCTAATCTATATAAATGACATCGATGTTGAACTAAATAATACTATCTCAAAGTTCGGTCTCCTTATCTGTACAAAGACATTGAGAAACTTGAGTCGGTGCAGCGTAGAGCGACAAAGTTGATTCCGTCACTAAGAAATAAATCTTATCATGAAAGACTAAACAAATTAAATTTGTTTTCACTTAAGAAAAGAAGATTGGAGGTCAATTAATCAACTTTTTCAAGGTACTAAAGGGATTTGACAAAATTGATATAGATTCACTTTTCAAAATAGATAATAGCTCATTAACTCAGGGAAATGGAATGAAATTAAAACTAGGAGGGCGAAGCTACAGTAGATGTCACAAAGCACTTCTTCACCTACAGTGTGGTCATCGAGTGGAACAATTTGCCAGAGAAACTGGTATAATTATTATGTTCTATCCAACAACCAACTCTACTCCTAAAATCGATTAATGAAATATTACAAACACATGTGGCAGTCCGTGGATTCGAATCCAGGACGCTCACACCGAAAATCAACACCTTATGCATTGCGCCACGAAGACAGTTAAGTAAGACAATTGACACATTCAAAAGAAGTCTAGACTTTCATTTTGAGGAGGTGGGCATAATATAGGTTAACAAATAAAATTAAAATAGGTTAAACATCAGAAGTATATACCGGTATATAATTTTTCTCAACTTCGTTCTTTACTATAAATTTCGCAGTAGAAGTTGTTCTCATTCTGCTGGGGGGACTTCTTTCCCCAACTTATTTTCATGCCGACCAACGGTCGGAGGATAAGGTGGGTGGGGGAGAGAACCTTCTGCTTTGGTATCCTTGCCTACCACTTTGTAGCAAATTTTATTTTAGCATTAAGTCCGGACTACCTAGTAGGGACCGCAAGGTCTGTGTAGTCTGTGTATTTATGTAACTCTATGTAACTCTCTCTTCTGCCAGCCAACTTTAATGTTCCAAGCAGTTTCCCAAACATACTGCCTCCATAATTATCTGCTCTCTTTCCACTGTTAATACTTCCCTTTTATCCCACTCTCTCTCTCTCTCTCTCTCTCTCTCTCTCTCTCTCTCTCTCTCTCTCTCTCTCTCTCTGTGTGTAGTGTTATCCCTTCCAGCCACTCTTTTCATCTACCCTTTATTTTTGTTTGGTCTTGTGTTTTTTAGTTTCTGTTCTATGCTATTATATTTTATTTTTCTTCTATTCTGTTCTATTTTGTGTCATTTTTCATATATAATTTGTTTTACTTGCGGTTTGTGGTTTTTAATTATATATTTATCGATATTCATTTTGTGTCACAGTTTAATTCACTCTTTGTAACTTTCGGTCTTACGGTTTGTATTTCTATGTTATGTCTTTATAATAATTTAGTAGTTTGGGTGTTGCGGATTTAAATTTAATATATTTCTCTATATTTATTTTGTGTCTGTGTTTCATCCACACTTTGCTTTACTTATGTCTTTCTGCTTCTAGTTGTATATTCTTTATCTTTACTAATCTCATGTCATTGTGTCCTTGTTCTCTACTGAACGGTCATGCAATCGTTATTTTCTCAGACAGTGGAGTTTGCAAAGCCTTTGTGACCGTCATGTTGTATGAATGTTCACTGTATATTTGCTTGGTTTCTTTATAGTCAGCAGGATTTTTTAGTAAATTAGAAAGGCAGATTTAGATGAAACTTGGTCAGTGTCTCTGGAAACGAATTGATGAATGTTATTTCCTCTACATCGAGTAAAACAAAATATAATTATATACTATTTAGTGATAAGTAGGTTCCATCAAAAGTACTATCCAGATAGTTCTAATTGCATAACGACAAATATAGGGGTCCACGTGTTTTTATATATGACTGTACATGTTCATAATTTGTAGAATACTCCATGTGTTCTAGTATTATTCAAACTTACTGTACCCGTTTTCAACACACACACAATTGGTATATGAATTCATACTGTTCGCAATCTCCATGATCTTATTGAAATTCCATGTTGCTGTGAATAAATTTAGATGCAGATGTGCATTTTTCTTACCCCATTTGTTTTCGGAAACAATTGCGTATTTGCAAACCTGATACGTATATGTAGCATGTCCGTATGGTATATAGACTCAATGCTTTTTTATTTTAGATACTGTGATGTTCTATAACGTTAAAAACACACTCTCATGGCACATAATGATTAAAGTTTCGTAATAACTGTATATTAACCCTCTCGCATTCTTAAGACGCATTCGCGTCATAACGCCACCAGTCCAAGAGTACCCGTATGACGCAATCGCGTCATAATGCCACCTGTAAGTTAGAAATATTCGCCAACAATAAGTTTATGACTCGATTTTGACGCAATTTGGACTGGTAAGTTAGGCATCAGTAAGTTACAAAAGGAAGTATCTAGCAACCCCATAGCGTCCCTCTCTGAGAAGCCCGGGCCTTTGTTAAGTCAGTAGTTTCCCGGGCCCCAGACTGTGAGGCAGGGTCCGGGCCCTTTAACACCTTATGAGCGGGTGGTGAAGTATATTTCACTGTGCCGCTCAGCGTTTTTTTTTTTACCATAAATGGGGTTGTTTCTGTGCTCTTTTTCATGCATAAACAAGACCCAGAGAATAATACAAGTATGTATCCCTGAAAGGGCGTAAATTGAGCTTTCCAATGACACCCGAACCATCCTTCTACGATCACTGGTTGTCTTGCAACGATCGTCCAACCGAAGGGCAAAATCGCTAAAATACGGTAATTTCTTTATATAATTGCGTATATAGCGAGGGAGTGAGGGTGGATGTAAGTGGAGTACATCTCACTTGGTCCACGGCCTTGGTGAGCGGTCATGAGGTAACCCATGCTCCTCCAGTCACTCGTCTCTCTCTCAGAGCCAATATTGCGCCAAAATTGCACTCGGACTTAAGTCGGGCCCCGCCACATAGTCCAAATTTTTCGTTACGGACTTAAGTCGGGCCCCAATAGACAAGGGTTAAATTCTTGGCTACCTCCCTCTGGCCCACCATGCCTAGCTATAGGCAGGCAATTATGGATTATTTCATCTACCCAGTGAAAGTGTTTAGTGAATAATTCGAATTATATATGTATATAAGATGTTACTTGTGACTTTTGGTGACTGAGGGGAGTGATTCTTGGTTAACCCCTTGAGTATTGATGCAGTTTTGTGTAGGTATCATTGATGACTTTACACTATTTTTTGCTTGAAAGACAAATATATTTATCAATAAATACCTCCTACGAAATAAATACATTATAATCACGAAGATGTCACAGGAATGCTTACAGGAAGCTTACAGGCAGTATGGTAAGTACTCTATGGAATTTTAGTTATATTATATATATATTATATATATATATATATTATACAGTATATATATATATATATATATAACAGCCCCAAGGTCCCAAGCAAGCCCAAGGCCCATAATCGAGTATTTATATTATTATTATATTTTTTATTTTATTTAAATATTGATTTATTTGATTTATTATTGTTTTTATTTATTTTATTTTATTTATTTTATTTTATTGATATGTTTATTTTATTTATTTTATTTATATATACCGTATATATATATTTTTTTATTCCTGTTCCCCAGGGTGTCTAGCGGATCAGCCCCAAGGTCCCGAGCAAGCCCAAGGCCCATAATCGAGTATTTACATTATTATTATATTTTTATTTTATTTATATATTTATTTATTTGATTTATTATTGTTTTTATTTATTTTATTTATATTATTTTATTTATATTTTTATTTTATTTATTTTATATATATATACCGCATAAATATATATATATTTATGACACCTTGTATGTATATATATATATATATATATATGCCCACACACACATACACACATTTTTGTTACCATTCATTATATTTTGTTTGACACCTTGTATATACTGTATATATAATTATATATATATATATATATATACATATATATATATATATATATATATATATATATACATATATATATATATATATATTTATATATTTATATATTACTTTATTTGTGTGTACAATAGAATTATTTCTGAATTTATTACTTGAAGATAACCTGGCTTTCTTGTTTTGTTTTTTCACTGTCAACCCAGGAGCCATTTCCCTTCTCGTTGGAAAGGGTTGTGACCCTACCAGGTAAGTAAAATTGACAACCTTCATGACTGACATGTGTTCTATGAACATTATACAATTATTGGCAAGGAAAATTATATAAAAGTGTTGTATATTGTGGCAAAGATATACAACTGTATAAACATTCTCATATATTTACATAACAATAACAATACATGAAAACAATTGCGCATAGTTCGCGAACCAATTACGCTATATTATTTTGGTTTTCATCATTAGAAAGAGCATATTTTTCCGATTACGGTGATATAAACAGTTATATACGTATCCGAGCAAATAAAGCAACGCCGAGGTGGGGAACAGCTCGGAACCCGGCTAGCGTCGGCGTAACGGAGACGAGTGAAGCGTAAATATTCGCATTTTGGCTCTTCATTTCAAATATTCATAGAGCAAAAAGTATTTGTCTTAGGAACTTCTAGGTTTTTTATTCTCTTCAGTATTATCTGCCGTATTCATACAGCCTAAATTGAGAACCATATATATCGTAACAACGAAATCATTCAAAAATGTTATAAACCATATCATGCAAAGTCATACTTTTTTGTTTTCGGTCACTGCTTGAGAACTATTGAAGATAGACAATTTCTGTTTTCAGATTTGGAAAGAGCAGAAAAAATACTATTATTTGAGCAAATAAAAATATATGGTCATCACTCACAATCTCGAGATAGGACGGTGTGAAGACAATTTCCCGGGGAAAAACTTTTATTCCGGAGTCGTTTACACTTTCATATTG
Organism: Paralithodes platypus; assembly: GCA_032716605.1. Taxonomy (NCBI): domain Eukaryota; kingdom Metazoa; phylum Arthropoda; class Malacostraca; order Decapoda; family Lithodidae; genus Paralithodes; species Paralithodes platypus. Next base: position 35,886,163 of record CM064548.1, on the reverse strand, counting down.
CGATTTCTTTTTGTCTTTTTTTGTTATAATGTAGTATAGTTATTCCTCTTTCCATTGACCTATGATACATCACAATAAACAGTTTTCTGGTGGATGAAAATACAGAAAAACACAAGGCTTCGAAAACTCGCCCAGCCTGGTATTTCATGGACAATTAGAGAAGGGCTCACCATTTTCAATATAAATAAGTTATCAGAGGCGAGAGGGTTAATATATTGTTTGTGCTTCCTCTCCTCAGTACTGTATTTTGAACTTATACAGTGCATGTGTTTATTTTCACAATATAATCAACTGGTTCTTAGCCTGAACAACTGTAAACAAGTTTGCACTGTCTGCTGGTAAGTAATTATTTTGTAAAGTGAAATGACGGGGTTGCTACAGCCAAATACAAAAGCCAGTTGTCTGAAGTCTGGAATCTGAAGTCCTGCTCGAGTGACGCCCTACCCCCCTGAAGTGCTGCTCCATGAACCTACGATCTGCGTCGGCCAGTCCTGCTCTCTCCCTACCCTCCAACATTACCCTAAGTGTCTCTGTATATCTTGAGTTGTGATTATTGTTGTCGAGGTATACAGTAGGTTAAAATATGTGAATCGTGTAAGCGTGTGATTATATGTAGATCTGTGCCCAAGATCGTTATTTGCGTATGTGTTAATCCTTCTGAAACTGATCGTAATTCTTATCTAGATCTGTGTTCAAGATCCTATAGTCATCTTGTTTAAATATCCTATAGAACGTCCTACGCATACGTTATAATAATCAAGACACGAAATACACTTCTAACTCAACTTGTAACATACATAACAGAATACATATACTAGGAAAATCTGTGAGTGCGTGGCGAGATAAATTAATTACCACATGTCTTGATTCCCCTTCTTAATTCATAACTTATTACCTAGAACCTACGCTCCATTTCATATTATATTTATCTCAGTATCCTCGTGAAGTTTATCATTCACCAAGTTAGATACTTTCCAAGTCCCCCAATTTTACATTCGATTACTAAATCGTTGTTGTAATTATTTTATGAACTAGTATTATCGTTCATGCGAGTATTGATGTAGATAATTCTGATTCTCACTGTCTAGGAATTCTAGCATTGCATAGTGTTTTATCTAAAATTTCCATCATCTCGAATACACCGCTTAGCCTATTAAGGTGAATTCTTATTAAGACTCTGTTAACTAGTTCAGACATCTTGTTAATACCCTTCTGAGTATTTTCGTAGTACAACTTCGTCTTGTACGTCACTTTTGTTACACTGGCCAGCTTGCCAGAATGCACTCGTAACTCGCTAGCGCTCGCCAGGGCAGTGAAATGGGCTACAATAATCGTAGAACGATGTTCTTTCTTTTATAGAGTTCATGTTGTCACAGACAGATCAGTGGTGGTCTTTATTCTTGTCTGTGACACTTGCAAGTATTTTATATCATTCATAGAATATAAGATGCATTGTGTGAAGTTAAAGGAGAAAGAGCGAGGTAGGCAGTGAGGTGGTAGTATGTGCGTGTGTATGTACGTTTGCCTCCCTCGCTCGGAGGAGTTTCCCACGCTTGTGAGTGGTCGGCGGGCCTGACGCATCACGTGATGCCTGCTCCTCGTGATGTAGTCGTCTGTGATTGGGTGCCGCTGCCTTTGTTAGTCCTGGGGGGGCTCCTGCCGCAATTCTCTTGCAGAGCTTGGCACAGTGTGCTTGGTCCTACATGTCCTTTGCAATCTGTCCCCCCATATAACTCCCTATACTAATTTCTCTCTCTCTGAACTTCTTCTTTTTCATACTTCCATCTTTATTCAATTACTTATCTCTTCTGGTTCTGCATACGACTTCCATAGTCGGCCAGTCGTATTACCAGCACCAGCTCTCACATTTATGTTTGCACTAGCATTAGGGATTAGTAGTCATAGTCATATGGTAGCCTAGTGTTGGGGTGCTTTTAATTAGTGAGCTGTTCTTTCCCATTATTTAATGCTAGACAGTGGAAGGTATCTTTGGTCGTTGTCTGAGTTATGTATGTGGCAAGTCAGAGCCTGTACAACATCGACGAAGCTAGCTAGCCTGTAACCCTTGTGCATATTTTCCTTTGCGAGTGTAGCAGTATACCGGTGAAGGGCTTTTGCCTATACTTACCTGTATGCTTGCTACCTCATTTTGTTGACCATTGTGGAGCGCCAGGGCAAGACCAGATACTAGAGATCTGGACTTTCCAAGAGAGCCTCCAAGTCACTTAACGTAACATAAGGGAAATCTGTTCAAGGGGAGACAGTAGGCTACAAGCATGCTTGCGCTCTGCCTAGTTTCCTAGTACCTTTTATGCCACTGCTAGACTTTATTATTGGGGAAGACAGCATTGTGTTTATTAACTTTCATTGTGTATGTTTAGGAATTATTCACGCCTTAATTTAGCCAAGGTTGATGCATAGTGCACAACCCAGTTTGGCTGTTACGTTGGCTAAGGAAGTACTGTTTTGAGTGATTATTATTAGTGCTGTCACAGAGTTGTTGCACTCCCTTGTTGTATATATGTATCCTACTTATTGGTGTATTTAAGATACACGCTTTGGTGTCCTGCCCCTGCATTATTTCTGTTCTGTATTAACGAGCATCTTAGAGCATCAGACCTTTTCAGAAGATTCCTTATCTGATTGCTGTAGGACTAGACTTCCAGTGTTTTCATAGAGCATTGAAGAGTTTAGTGTTGAGTACAGACTCCCACTAAAGTTAACGTAAGCATTTATTCCTTTATTAAATCTTATATAGTTTATTCAAGCATTGTTATTACTTAAAGAGCATTTTCGTAATGTAAGTACTCCTGTTGTGAGTTGGCTTTGCCGTCATCGGAAAGCCTTTGTAGAAGTGCACTAAAACCCAGTTAATTGATACCCCGTTATCCAGTAGATTAACTCTGGAGGGTTTCAAGTGTTTTTGTTCACCGGCGTAATAGTTCGAGGGTTTGGAATTAGCGTACCGTACCGTTGTAATAGATATAACAAATGGCCGTTGTTGCAGATATAGCCTATCATCTAGTCCATTATTAAGTGCCCTTGTTTATTTCGTAGTGCCGGTCGTAACACTTTCAACATAATTAATATTTTGTTAATTATTTCCTTACGCTATTACCATTATAAGCGTTTCTAGGACATCTGTTAATTAATCGCATTTGGCTAATTAGACTTTGTGTTTATATACAACTAGTAGATATTTCTCTTTAGTTAATTCATAATTATATTAATAACATTACATCTGAATTCCTCGACCGAGTTCGTAATTATTGCATACGTTCGATTGAAGTGAATATACAGTTCAAATCATAAATTACCTAATTTGAGCTGCATACATAGTACATTGTGAAAAGAATTAAGTAAAACCTTGCCCCTAGTTCCATTGTAATATCTCTGAGATTAAGTTCATATTTACACAAACCAGAAATGTATTTTCTAACCCCGCAGTAGAACACTTGACCTGACACGCTAGCTGATTAAAGGTCGCGATTACCTGAGAGCGTTTACCTAGCTCAAGCGTGCGCGCCCCACTCGTACATCTCGCTCACTGCCTGTGTATTTATTTTACTTCTCAATTCATTCATCTTTTCTTGTTTCGAGATTGTACGATTCTCTTTATTGTTGTTTAATTCACGAAAGACACTCGACCTGCATCATTATTATTATTAAGGGTTGATACTATTGGTCAAGTGTTTATTTAATTGCATATTTCCTGCTTTGTTTATTACCAACACTGAAGTATAATTAATCTCACTTTGGTCTATTCTACTAGCATATATTCGCTTCGTTACCTTATAATTCCCATAATTATTAAGGTAATGCTATAATCTGAATTACCCCTATAAACCCAGCCAATAAGTGAAGATACTATTTCTTTGCCTTTGAATAAACTTGTGTATGTAATTCACATGTGTGTTGTTATTGAGTTCTGTAGTACCTAGTTGAATACGTATTTGTGATAATAAGAACGTGTTTGAGAAGTTCCTGTTGGAGTTTATTTACGGTCTATAAGTCCAGATCTGGATTTTAGTAAAGACTATATCACGAGCTGTAATTATTATAGCCCGACAAAACACTGGCGGCAGCGGTGTCTCAATACGGCTACCAACACGAGTGTTCTTATCTCTAAAAAAAAGTCTCTGTATTCAATTAGTGTATTTACAGTATTCATCATGGCAGCTACTAGGTCTCTTGATATCCCGGCATTCAAGCCTGAGGATTATGATATTTATACCTACCTGAAAATAGTCAAACCGGTCCTGGACATTATATTCGGAAACAAGGATTCTTCCAAGATCCATACAATAGTGTTGAAATTAGGGAAATATGCAACTAATGTGTCGGGGTATGTGCACGACAATATGCCTGGGTTAACCTGGGCGCAGTTTGAGGTATATGTAAGAACCGCAATCAATCCCGTTTTGGGACAAACCATAGCTGATAAGAAATTCCATGAAGTCAAGTTTACAGGAGATTTGGAGGAGCCTGTTGAGAAATTGCAACAGATCGCATTGACGGCCTTTCCTGATAAAACTACCGCACAGAGGAAGAAAACAAACTTCAAAACCTTGGTGAGAATCCTGCCTGACCCCGTGGCTGATCATTTCTCCATAATAGAGCCAACAAACTATGATGCGGATCTGCCTGTGATCAGAAGAATCATGGCATTGAGGAAGTCCAGGGACCCAGCTAACAAAATTGCTGTGATAAGTAGAGCCACTACCCATCCCTCTACTAACACAACACTCAGCAGTAGCCCAGTAGCTCCTCGGCCAGCAGACAAAGCTGAGGACTGGGCCCGAATCCGGCCAGCAGACTGGAAACCCTGCTCCGGGCCCTGCATGATCTGGTCTCTCAAGAAATCCTTCAATGAACTCACGAGAAAGAGGACAAGGACTCCAAGTTGGTGGGCGCAGATCCCATGGATCAAGCCAAGGCAGATCTCTACCATTATTGACGACGGGACGGCCGGAATTGAAGAAGGAGAGGAAGAAGGAGAACTTGACACATATCAGCCAGAAACCTTAAAACCGGAGCCACTGGATTTTAAGGCGGCCCCCCCAAACAAATCGTCGTGACCATGGCAGGGGCTCATGATAACACATCGGATAATGGTCCTCCGGTGTACATGAAAATCACCCTGAATTTCGAAATTTCGGAAGTTCGACTTCTTCTAGATACGGGGGCTTCCCGATCTTGCCTGTTCCTTCCTTTCGTTCAGAAACATAAGAATGTTTTTGGACCAATACAATCTTCCTCCATTATACTCATCAGTGCAAATGATCAAGTTATTCCCAATCTTGGTCAAACCCTGCCACTCTATGTAATCACCCCTATCCCACATCACGGAGTTAATTATTCTTTTGTGTTTATAACCCCAGTGAGACTAAATACGATGGTTATTTAGGTCTCGATCTGCTGATATCTTTGGGTGCCTAAATTAATTGTAGGCACCGGACTTTAACCTTCGATACTCATTCAAAAGTCAAGTAAAAACCAACAATTTGGTTTCCGCAAAACATTATCGCCACAATCAGCCATAATTGAAATGTTGAATAATATCCTTCTTGCATCAAACAAAGGTCATTACACAATAGGACTTTTTTTGGATTTACGTAAAGCTTTCGATACCATTGATCATAACATTTTACTTGGAAAACCTGAATATTATGGGGCAAGATGTTTTTCGAAAAAATGGTTCTCAAGCTATCTAACTAACAGACAACAATATATTGAAATAAATGGTTTGTGCTCAACCAATGAAACAGTTACGGCAGGTGTTCCTCAGGGATCCACACTAGGACCCCTCTTATTCTTACTATATATTAATGATCTGGTACAATCTTCTCTTATTATGAACTTTATTTTATTCGCCGATGTCACCAATGTTTTTTTATTCTGGATCAAATTTACAAACTGTATCAGATATAGTTAATACAGAGTTAAAATGCATCTATGATTGGTTGTTGGCTAATAGGTTATCGCTCAACATAGACAAGACTCACTTTATTATTTTTGCTGGGGGAAAAGCCATAAATATTGATGTAACATTACGAATTGTTGATACTTCAATTGAGAGAGTCTTTACTACTAAGTTTTTGGGTATCTTCATTGATAGCATAATTACATGGACAACTCACATTAAGTATATTCAGAGTAAACTTAAAAAAAAAACAATAGGGATATTATATAAAATTAAACATAATTTGACTAAGGAAGCTCTTGTAACAATATACTATAGCCTACTGTATCCTTATCTGCAATATTGCAACATAGTTAGGGGTTCAGCCCAAAATACCATACTACAACCTCTAATTCTCATCCAAAAGAGAATAGTAAGGCTATTGGATAATGCTAATTTCCTTGCACACACAAATCCTATATTCAAGGATCTTCGAATACTAACAATTGTGGATATATATAAATTGGAATCATTGAAATTTGTCTACAATAATATTAACTCAGAATTAACCACCGGTGTCTCCTTTAATTCGGCAATCAATGTACACAACGTCAATACCAGAAATAAGTCTCTTTTAAGACCTAAACCCAAAACAGATTTAGACAAAAGATTGATTTCATACCAAGGTTGTGTTAATTGGAATAACATCCCGATTGAAATCAGGTCAGCCACTAATAAGATTTGATTTAAAATAAAAATTAAAAAGTTTATTATTGATAACTATTAAATGTAATAACATCCATACAATACTTTAGTCATATAATTAATCACTACGTTTATGTAAAGGAACAAGTAGAGTGTTTTAAATATCTAGGAGGAACGATAAGCAGGGTGGAGGTATGGAAGTGGAGGTAAAACAGAGAGTGTGTGAAGGAAGGAAGGTTTTCGGAGCAATGGGTAGTATGTGGAAGACGAGAAATCTCAGAGTGAAAGTAAAAAGTGCACTGTATCAAGGAATTGTTGTGCCAACAGTGATGTATGGGGCTGAGACATGGGCTCTGAAGAAAAATGAGAAAAGAGGGCTGGATGTGATGGAGATGAGCTGCTTGAGGAGTATGTGTGGAGTTACTCGTAGAGACAGATTGAGGAATGAAGAGATACGTAGGAGAGTGGGGCAGCAGGAACATTTGTCAGCCAGAGTGGACAGAAGGGTGCTGAGCTGGTATGGTCATGTTGAATGAATGGGAAATGAAAGGCTTACAAAGAGAATATGTGAGTCAGGTACAATGGGAGATAGAAGGGCAGGAAGACCCCCATTGAGATGGAGAGACTGTGTAAGAAAGGCTTTGGATGATAGAGGAATGACTATAGATCAGGCAGGGGAAGTGGTGGTGGACAGGAGTGAATGGAGAATGCTTGTGAATGGTTGAGTGAACACATGGTCATTTGGAGTAAGGGGTCGGGCGCAAGTTGGACTAGATAATAATCCATCAGGCGCCTGGCCAGGGGAGACGATTAATATGAAGGGTGCGCCTGGAAGTGTGGTGGGAGGGCTTGTGGCTTTGGCTCCGCTGCATGTCTGCCTGCCGAGATCGGAACCTCTCCGGGTGGTCGGGGGCCGGGGGAGTGCGGGAGCGACCTTGGTGACCCTGGTCTCTGGGTCTTCTCCTGGGTGACCTGGATGTGTGTGAGTTTGTGCTTTGTATCTGTGTTTATTTGTTGTTTTATGTTGTTTTTGTGTTTTCCATGTTCTTGCTCTGTCTTGAGTCGGCTACCCCCAAAATGGGGATTGGGCCTGAGCATATAGATAGATAGATAGATAGACGTTTATATATTATTATAGGTAATTAAGCTGCTATAATTAAGTATATATATGATATTTTTGGAGCCCATCAAAATTTCCTAATTTAATGGGCTCAGCCATGTATTAAATGATTTATTTTACGTTGCATTATTTTGTATGTTTATTATGGCTAATAAAACCATTTGACTTTGACTTTGACTTTGACATTTGACTTTGACCTCCAAAGCCCATTCAATGGGGTATGCCTAACCGCTCCTTGCTTGCTACCACATCAGATGAATTGCATCAAAATTGCTAATATATCAGACAAACCTATCACTCTACCTAAGGGCCTTGCCATTGGCGACCTAGAAATGTATTCAGACGAATTCTCTGTTCCCTCTGAATCTTCACCTCCCTATAAAAAAAAACTTCCTGACATACCATCCACTCTCACTTCTAACCAACAAACTGACCTCAGAAACCACCTAATTTCCTATCAAGATATTTTTGCTACCTTTAGTCGAGATATGGGGAAAACGGACATGGTGCATCACCCCATTCACACCGTGGGACACCCCATTAAGCAACCAATTAGGAGGAAAAACCCAATTCAACGCCAGGAAGAAGAAAAGCAAGTCCAAGATATGCTCGCCACAGGAGTTGTAAAATCTTCCACCAGCCCATGGTCTTCTCCGGTGGTACTGGTCCGTAAAAATGACGGATCAACCCGGTTTTGCATTGATTACCAGCAACTTAATGACGTCACCATTAAAGACTCTACACCCCTTCCCAGGATTGATGACTCTCTCGACTCATTACTTGGTGCAAAATGGTTCACTACTCTAGATCTGCAAGCTGGCTACTGGCAATTACCTGTCTTGCCGGAATATCAACAGAAAACTGCATTCTCTACCAGCCAAGGATGCCTGTATGAGTTCACTGTGTTACATTTTGGGTTATGTAATGGTCCAGCTACTTTTTCAAGATTGATGGAACCGGTGCTACAATGTTTAACCTGGGAAACTTGCCTAGCTTACCTTGATGACATCATTGTGTTCGGTAAAACCTGGGCAGAACATCTACGAAGACTTCAACAAGTATTTCAACGAATCAGAGATGCTAGCCTGAAACTAAAACCTGCCAAATGCACTCTAGCAAAAACCGAGGTAAATTTTCTTGGCCACATTGTCTCGGAAGAAGGAATTGCAGCTGACCCAAGTAATCTTGAAGCAATCAGCAAGATCACCCCTCCCATCAACGTAAAAGGTGTACGTGCTTTCCTTGGTTTAGCTTCATACTACAGAAGGTTTGTGAAGAATTTTGCTACTATCGCCAAAGCTCTACATGACCTCACAAGAAATGAAGAGCCCTTCTTATGGACCGATTCACGACTTCAAGCCTTCAATGATCTCAAGACCAAGTCTTGCATCTCCAGTGGTCTCCTTTCCCGACTACACCCAGCCGTTCCGGTTGTACACTGATGTGTCACAATTTGGCATTTGGGCCGTATTAGGACAGACCATGGACGGCAAGGAGCATATCATTACATTTGCCAGCCACACCCTCAACCCGGCTGAAATAAATTACCCAGTTACATAACGAGAATGTCTCGGCATTATTTGGGCTTTGCAATATTTCAAAGCTTATCTGGCAGGAGTCAAGGTCACCGTCATCACCGACCACCACGCCCTTCAATGGCTGCGGAAATCAGATACAAAAAATGCTATGACAGTCAGGTGGAGGGAATCTCTTGACGAATTTGACATAGAGATTGCATATCGACCAGGAAAGTTGCATTCTAATGCTGATGCACTTTCTCGTCTCCCTTTATTACCTTCTGAATCTGCACCTCACCACGACGAACCAACACACACCATCCTCGCTATTCATCATCAAGACGCTTCAAGCAACAGTCAACAGGACCTTCTACAAGCATGCCAACAACAAAACAAGCCAGGCTGGATGCCAAGAAAATTGTTCAACCAACTAACCAGGCGAGGTGATAATCTTTTCACCTTGGACGGTAAAATAGTAATAAATCCTCAAGCTGCCTTAACCCTGATGCAGTCCATCCATATGGATAATGGGATCCATCTTGCACAAAGAAAGCTCATCTCTACCTTCCAACAAGTTTACTGGACCCCATCACCTTACGTCACCGCCAAACGCATCACTGAGTCATGCAATGCATGTGCGTTGGGAAAGGACTGAATCCGCACAGCTGGGCCATCCGGAAAATTAATTGCCTCCAAACCTTGGCAATTGCTTGCAGTAGACGTGATGGGCCCTTTAGAAAATAGTCACGGATTCAAGTATATCATCACTTTTGTGGACACGTACTCCAAGTATGTCATTGCGTGTCCAGCAAAAGATCATTCAGCAATTGCAGTAGCTGAAGCACTGATTCAGCATGTCTTCCCTTATTTTGGACTACCAGAAGCAATCCATTCTGATAATGCCCCAGAATTTACCAGTCACATATGGTCACAGTTATCGATGATGTGTGGTTTTAAAATCAGTCCTTCCTCCCCCTATTGGCCTCAAGGGAATTCAATCTGCGAGAGAAGCCACAGAACGATAGCCAATCAAATCCGAACCCGGTTGCAACAAATGGATTCCAAAGATTGGTCTAGCCAAGTTCGTATTGTGCAATGGGGGATCAACACTTGCCCTCGAGAAGACGGAATATCACCCCATGAGCGAGTATTTAGAGTGGCACCATTGCTCCTTCCCCTTCGTCATCTAGCTGCCCCGTATGAGCCCTCCTCCAATTTTGACCAGTCTCTAGTTCATCTCAAAAATCGACTACGACAAATCCAGTACGTGCAAGATCCGCAACCTGATGAAACTCCCAAAGCCAGCCCTCACTGTATTGGTGATCTAGTTATGGTTGCCCACCTACCAGTACCATCCAAGCTCAAACCCAGGTTTAACCCGTGGAGCCCCGGCTAGTTTTGTATTGTTTGTTCACCAGAACCCGGCCGGTTTTCAAAAAATGGTTTTATTCCAGAAACAATAGCGAATGGGTTAGGAATGAAGGAAAAACCACGAAAAACCGCTCAAAAAGCTTAAAGAATGGTCCTACATAGCCCCCGAAAATGTATTTTACATGAGTAAAAAATTGAAGGCAATTACCCCCAAAAAACAGGTTATTGCGCGCTCACGCGCACGCACGTGGACTTTGAGAGTTTTCAACCATCGGCACGGTTGCGTGGTATACGTACACAGTTCCCATACAAATCTGAGCCCTTTCGAGTGGCTACACCTGAGGTTACGGTCGGAGCAATTAGGGTGACTCGTCAGACGCGTCGCTGGGGCTGTGCGTTACATACATCGCCGACGCGCCAGACGCGTCGCTGGGGCTGGACGGGTTAAAGGACCTTTTGAAATCTTATCTGTTCCAAACTGCTACCAGTTTATCATTAATTATTTTGGTGAGTTGTGCACATATCGTAACAGGCATATCCGTAGATTTCAGCCTATTAATGAGAATATAGTTATGCTTGCTGACCCCATTCAGAATGACATATTGCCTGCAACTGATAACCAGAATTTAGGATCCACAGAACCTGCCTTACCTGGCCTCACCCTACCTGTGACACCCACCCGCAAACAAAGAAACCTTCCTGATTTGAACGCTTTAGCTCATACGCCCACCCCCCTATTACAGCCATGCCCACCCCCTATTGTGTACACACCCATGCCTGTTATACCTACACGCACTGGCTCTGCTCCTTCAATCCTTCCTTCTCAAGTTGGTTATCAACCGCTCCCTTTACCTGTTCAAGCCTCACCATCTTTCAGTGTACCTAACGCTTCAGAATCCTCGGGTACTCTACCTACAAATCCTATAATTGCCAACATTCCTAATTTCATTGCTCCACCTGTCACTTCCGCTCCTCACCCTCCCACTACTGTACATCTTTCTTTACCTATCCCTTTTGTTTCTAATCTTTCCGGTCTCCAATCTTATGCATCTAAACTAAAATCTCCTGTTCCTTCCAGATCTCAATCCCAAATGAAACCAGTTACACGGCCTCTTCCATTACTTCCCAGGGCCATTCCTCAATCATCTTCTAACACACGACCTTCCCCAGTCATCCGTCACAGACATAACATAACAAATAATCATCACATTCTTCTAGCTCTGCTTCTTCACCTTCCCCTCAATCCCGTGTTTCTCATCCTTCACTAATCCCTACTCGATCTAACCCTACATGCACAAGATCTGCTCGACGTGTGGTGCACCCTCAACGATGGGCGCCTTCCTTCAAACCAACATACATCCGGCGAGATCACCCAAGACCTACCTTGCCAGCTCCACTGATGGCCACACCACCTAATGCGAGGTCACCCCTACCTGGTACAGCCACGCCTACCTCCAAACACTCATCACCAGCCATTCCTGTCTGAGTCACTACTCCTCGCCAACCAGCAGTGACCAGACCTACTCCAAGGACTCCTCCTCCTGCAGCTACCCCTTCAACGATTCCACCAACAATGAAAATTAACAGTGTGTTCATTTTTTATGGCATCAAACCAACGCCTGTGAAAACTCCTAACCAGCTCCTACAACTAGCTGCTCACGCTGAAGAACCTCTACATTTAAACTTGATCATGGACTTCACCAAACCTATGGACGTCCCTACCACATTATGGCTGCTCACCTTGCAAAACCTGACACCCGTCATGAACACAACCACCAACCGATCCTACATTCTTCAAGCGCGAGGTCGCCCACTTTTTCCTCGCCAATAGTGGTGAAATGACGGGGTTGCTACAGCCAAATAAAAAAGCCATTTGCAGAATTGCCAGCCTGCAACTGGGTCCACCAACTAAACCCATAACACGGAAGCAACGGAGGGACAAGAAAATGCAGGAGCCACCCCTACCCCCCAGAGCTTCTCATGTTCTATGGGACCAAGCAGCAGTTATGAGCATGGGAAACTGTCCCAACCAACCACAGCCCTGCTTTCAAACCACACCAGCCAATCACAGGACAGCATCCCCTCCATCCCCGGATATGCAATTTGATGAAGCCTTGTTTATGCAAGTTGAACACCAGCGACCGGAAGCTTACAGGTATAAATGGACCTGAGCAAGAGTACCAGTTATGACGGTCCTAGAGATATAATAACCTCAAGACAAGAAGCACAAATAGACCAGCAATACCCCAGTCTGTCTAAGAGTCTGGAGAATGATGTAATCTTTATAAGTAAGAGTTCTCCAAGAATAGGGTAAAAAAATGCCTTATATGGCGGATTTAAGGAAGATTAGTTTACTTTAGGCTACCTAAGACTGAAAAGGTCCACTCATATAAAATATAAATTAATAATAATACCGGGAGTGTAACTCACTATTAAAATCACGATAGAATATTTCAGTCAGGCAAGATGGAAATGTTGATGGAGGTGTTGATGGATGGTAGGCAAATGGCTACTGTTCGAACACCATTGGATGTTTACCTTAAGGTGACCGCATGAGTGCACCTGAACTAATAATGAATAAATAAGTAAGGTTGAAGAAAGTTAAATCATGATAATAAGGCTTAGCTCTCAGTCGGTCTGTCTGTAGGATGAAGTTGAGTTTAAGTTAAAGATAAGAGCTGGATGAAACCGGAACCAGGATCGCGGCAAACTAAAGAGTGGAGTTGTTGCTTGGGCGAAGTATAAAAGTGCTCTGACGCGGTGCGCCACAATCCAAGACGTCATCGTCTTATGCTACGAATATAGCGGCTACTGCTAAGTTAGTAGCAGATATCTAGCGGTAAATATCGCACCGCTTTCATAATATTACGGCATGGTTTATATGATAAATCATATATGCATTCCTAAAGACACTTAAATACTATACTTTCGTATAATAGGCCTTATTTAACTTATTAAGCTTACATACTGTACAAACTGTATTTAGGGTATGATACATAGAAAATGTAGGTTATACCACTGACTGTCGTGAATCCACGATACACTCCCCCCCCCAAAACACAATACCTGAACCCCACCTTATATCTAGAGTTGCCCAGAAGCAATCTTGTGTCGCCACATATCAACGCGGCGCCATGGGCTGCGCGTCTGGGTCTAGCCCCTATCCGAGGCGGAACCCCCTACGGGTTGCGGTGGATCGGCTAAGTCAGCCTCCTCGGATCCAGCATTATCAGGTGGAGCTTCTTCTTGTGTAGAAGAGCCAAGCTCCATAGCGTACAGTCGTGCGACCGGACGAACAGTAGTCCCAGTAGCTGTCTTGAGCAGCGCTACTCGCCCTACCGAGCCTTCGCCCTCGTACACCTTCATTACGCGGCCCAACTTCCAGTACAATCTAGGGCTATCATCATGGATGAACACTATCTCGCCTACAGTGGCTGCTGATGGTTGACCAGCAGTCTTAGTTGCCCTCTCACGTAGTGCCAATAAGTAGTCATTCACCCATCTCTTTTTAAAATCACCTATAACCCTAGAAATATACTGGTAACGTCGTGACACCGCAGCCTCGGTGAACATCGAAGGGTCCTCTAACTCTGCCTGTGACTGCAAGTCAGTAGGAAATGCAGTCAACTGCTTGCCGTAGAGCAAATGCGCTGGTGTTAGTGGCAGTGGTTCTTGCAGGTCGGTATATACATAAGTGAGAGGACGATCGTTAACAACCGCCTCGACTTCAGTGAGCACAGTTACTAGTTCGCTCCTTTTTAACAAGGCACGTCCTGTAACCGCCCGTAAGCCTGACTTCACGATGTCTACACACCGTTCCCACATTCCACCAAACTACGGCGCTTTGACTGGTATGAATTTCCATTCGCACCTCCGCTCTCCCAAGTAAGCAACAACCGTTGGATCGTCGCTCATATCTATCAAGTACCTGGAAGCTTGAAGAAAGGTGGGAGCATTGTCGCTAAGAATCAAATGAGGGAAGGAACGACGTGCACAAAATCACCTGAATGCCAGCATAAACTCTTCACAAGACATATTGTCACAGAGTTCTAAATGTATTACACGTGAAGTGGCACAAGTAAATAGCAACACATAAACCTTGTCCAGTTCCCTAGTTCTCAGTGCGCCGGTATAGTCTAGTCCTGTAACTCTGAAGGGATCTAGATGATTAACGCGACACTCTGGCAAGGGTGGAGCAGGTCCAGTCGTAAATGGTCTTCCTTTTAGTATACGGCACACCACACACCTTTTGACTACTCGCCGAACTACCTGCCGAACTCTGGGTATCCACCAGTTGAGATGCAATTTACAAATAACGTGGTGGACCCCGTAGTGCATTACTTCCTCGTGTGTGCGTTGTACCAGTAGATCGGTGACATGGTGTGTTGCAGGCATCAGGATAGGATTGTTGGCACAGTCATCTACACCTGACCACTTTAGACATCCCTCACATCTAATTTATTTATTCTTCAGGTGTAGCCTTAGTTGACGCACAATGTTAGGCATTTTAATCTTACCAGAACTTCTTATGGATTCTAATTACTGACTGAAGGATTCCCTTTGAGCCCATCTAATTAGTGTTACCTCAGCTGCTATTATTTCTACTGCATTTAAGCTTTGACCCAGATTGAAAAGTCGTCCTTGTAGCCTGGCCTTTATGTTGGTGATATAACGCAACACCCAAGCTACGACCCTGACTAATTTATTGTACCCACCGATCCTTACCCACTCTAACATAGGACTCGGTGTTGATGTCGGTTGAATGACAGCTGTCACCGTTTCTAAAGGCAAAGCTAACTCAACCTCGGCATTCCATACAGCTCAATCCTCTTCGTGGAGCAGCCATTTTGGGCCTTGCCACCACAGGTCGGACTTAATCAATTTGGACGCCGTTACTCCCCTACTTATTAGGTCACTGGGGTTGTCTTTGGTTGGTACATAATGATAGAAGGCGTTTGGTAGTAGGGATCGTATTTCATACACCCTATTGCGCAGATAGACGGGCAATGTCCTTTGACTATGCACCCAGCTTAGTGCAATTTGGCTATCGCACCATACGTGTACCGCCCTTAGTTGCAGTTCCTTATCGTATGAAGTGGGTACATGATTATCCAAACGTCCCAATAGCAGCATGGCAGTTAGTTCCAATTTGGGAATCGTGACCCCCTTTACCGGTGCAACCTTAGCCCGGGCGGTGAGTAAATTAATCCCAAACGAGGTAACACAATAAATAGCTACTCCATACGCTGTGGCACTCGCATCACAGAATGCATGTAAAGACATGGGTCCAAATGCGGCCACTTGGCGCGGTAACTCTTATGTACATAGGGTGTTATAATCTTCTAGTAAGTACCTACCCTGTTCAATAAGATCATCAGGTAAATTTTCGTCCCACCCTACGTTGAGTCTCCATATTTCTTGTATTAGAATCCTAGCTCTGATGGTAACAGGTAATGCTATACCTAAAGGATCAAAAATTTGCGCGACTTTACTCAACAGACTATGTTTTTTGTGCGTCCCTGCCTGTTCAGTATAATCTTTGTTCCGGTACATCAGTATGTCTTTCCCTGGTTGCCATATCATCCCCAAGATTCTGGCATAATCTTGGTTATCAGAAGCTACCCCATCTATTATGAGCCCATCCCGAAGCAACAGAGAATTTGAAACCCACTCGTGGAGAAACAGATGAGCCTCAGTGAACAACCTACTAGCCTGCCTATAGCTTGCGACTAGTTCCTTTTCACTATCACTAGACCCCTGTAAATTGTCTATATATAATCCGCGAGAGAGTTCAGTTGTGTCTTCTTCAGAATCCTCAAGGTGTTTTTTAATGGTCGCGTTTAATAGAAATTGTGAACATGTTGAACAAACAAGACTACCTTAAACCGATAGGTTAGTATGGGACTCTCGGGGTCTTCGATGTTTTCGAACCAGAGGAACCGGGTGACGTCTCTATCCCCCTTCTGCAGTTTCACCATCAAGAAAGCCTTTTCAATATCGCTGGTGAATGCATACCGTCCCAGTCTAAATCGAAGTAATTGCTGAGATAGATCCGACACCATTGAAGGGCCGGTCAACAGACAGTCATTTAGACTGGGACTATGGCCTAGGTGGGCTGAGCAGTCATATACCACACGGATGGGAGTGGTAACACTATCCTTCTTTACCCCATGATGTGCGAGGTAATGGACCTTCCCGGTACTCCCTGGTTCATTCACATCGACGGCCTCGATAAACCCTCGGTCGAGATAATTTTTAAAAACCTCGTCATAAGTCTTGTAGGTGCTAGGTTCTTGGGTTAGTTTCCGCTGCAAGGTGCGTAACCTACCCAACGCTAAACCATAATTAGTGGGTAAACTGACATTATCATGTTTCCAGGGTAGACAAACTTCGTATTACTTTTCCGTGGTCAAGTAACGCACAGATTCCGAGAACTTCTCGATCGCGAATTTTGATTCCTGGTCATTCTCCACAGGTTTAATTCCTATGTGGTCTAGTTTCCACAGTCTTTCTAGATTGAACTCGGCAGCTAACTTTGGGTCCTCAATGTGAGTATCATCTTCGGTGAACTCTTCTTCCGCGGTCGTGCTCATCCTCAACACGGATACCGTGTCAACCAGAACATTTGACTGGGTAGTTTGGACTGTACCGCTCATGCAGTAGCCAAACTTAGTGGGGATTGTGACGTTAACCACTCCGTTAGAACCGCATGGCTTGTCCTACAGTGACTCACTAGGATCGCCAGGGCAGTGGATGGGGCTACAGTTTATGTATTAGAGTGTGCTTTATTTCATATGAAAGCTCGTGTCATGGGCAGTCCAGAAAGGCTCTTTGTTTTCACCCATGTCAAGGCTTTATATATTTAATTGTAAAGTGCGCGCAGTGTTTTTGTCCCGCTCGATGACGTCACGGCTGGCTGCCTCGTGGGGGTTGACTGAGAGAGGTCCTTACCATGCTGCTAGCTCCCTTGCTAGTGGCTAGAGGACTTGTTACCGCTGTACTTTGCGCGGTGAAAACTAGTCCCGGTATATATACTGGTTCCTCGCCACTCTCTGCCTCAGATCTGGTTTCTAGAACGCATCTATCTTAACCCTTGCTACCTGTCTCCTGCTCTGCACCTGAGAATCTTTTCCTCTGCCTATCTCTCTCATTTTCCATATCTTTCACCACCTTTTATTAACATTATATCCCCTCTGGTTAACTCTGCAAAATCAGCTTCATGCTGGCCAGTTGTATTGTGCGTTAAGGTCTGATATAACCCATGTATGTTAGTTGTTAAGATAAGTGGATCACGATGCATTGGTTGGCATTTATATTGTTTAAGTACCGCGTCCTTTAATTATTAGTGTTCTGCTGGATTAGATAATGCTAGACTAGGAGTCTGATATTATAAGATATTGTTTCCTATGAGTGCTGGCTTTAGTTAAAAGCGGCACGACATACCTGAGAACTGGAGTTGATTGAGTAAATTCTAGTCTGTGTGCCATTGAGAGTAGAGCATGCACGAATGAGGGCTTTTTGCCTATACCATTCTGCACTGTTCTAAGCTCGTTGTTTGTCTTTGAGGTACGCCAGGAGAACGCTTAATACTTCGGTATTAAGGTTTCTCAAGAGAGCTACCCTTCATTATAACGTATTATTTGACGCACAGACTTGAGATTTGCACTAGGCTATGCAGCATGGCATGCGCACCAGTATCTCGTACCATTGACTCTAGCTAGACTTTATATATACCTCTGATATACATCAGAGGTTGGATCTAGCACTTTCCGTTGTAGCATTTATGCCATTACTAGTCCAATGAATAAGAGCCCTGATATATTTGAACCCCAGTCGTAACAGGATCAAGATCACTCCACTCTCTCTTTTAAAACCCGGGTGTACTACATCATAATAATAATCTGCTCCTAACAGTATGTGCACCTCCTTCAAGTCACCTACGGGATCAGACAGGTAAATACCTTTCCTACGAAGTGCATGCTCTACTTTGTTAATTCCTACAGATTGATAGTCTGGGAGTTCATCTACCACTACACACTGTAAGAAGTGTTTCTTCTTACGGTAGATGTAAGCAACTTCAACAACTTCGTAGTCTCTACTGTCGTTACTCCTGTAAAACCTTGCAACCTAAGGGTCTCACTACCTACTACACAGTGTTTTAGACCGTCCAGCACCGATCTCTTTATAAAGGATCGTTGTGAGCCCTGGTCTAGGAGTAGCCGACAGACTTGTGTCCTGCCATAACCCTCTATGGGTATCTTGATTGTGGGTAAAATGGTGGTGTCCTTCCTACTGCCTAGCATTAGTGTTGCAGTACCCCCTACTTTTTCATCCTTGACTAGACTACCTGTGGGGCATAACTTATCAAAGTGATGACCCTCACAGTTGCGACAGGGCCTCAAATAGGAAGCAGTACATTTACCCTGCATACCATGGTCCTTACTCAGACAACCCTTGCACAATTTTAGCTTCCTTGCTTGAGCTAATTTGGCTTCATTGGCTTGATATTTGGTACAGCTTAGCCATTTATGCTTGGCATTGTTTCATACATGACATTTGTGGTTTCTTTCGTGATTCTTCAACCTTCCCTTTAGAACCTACCATCATATTAATTGAACCCCTTGCTGTTGTCCCTTCTGACCCACCCACTGTCCTACCATTGTTCAATTGTATGTTGCTAATCTCCTTGCTAAATGCCTCTTTGAACTCCTCTAAGTTAAAGGTACGAACCTTATCTAGAATAGCTAGAGGTAATTTCTGTCTTAAAATTATGACCAGCATTTCTTGTGAGGTTACCCCCAATGCATCTAATGATCTTGTATGACACTCCATATCGGCCCTGAACTTTGTCAGTTCATCGACCCTGTACCTAGGCTGTGCTAGGTTCAACAGGGCGTTCACGTGGGCTACCTTGAGCTGGTCAGTATCTCCATACATCGCCTGTAACAACCCCACAACACTATCATAATTTTCACCTGCTATGGAAAAACCTTCTACCAAATGTAAAGCTTCATCCTCGAGTTGGCCTTTCAGATAATGGAACTTTCGTACATCGTCAAGTTTTGAATCATGCACTGTGGATTTAAAGACGTCCCAAAATGCTAACCACTCGGTCAAGTTTCCCCTGAACTTCGGTAAATTTAATTTGGGCAAGTTGACTTCACGACAGGGACCTATCTGCCTGGCAGCGCTGCTAGTTGAGGTTATCTCTACCTTCTTCACCACCCTTCGCAGTAAATGTATTGCCTCTAAATGGGCGATATCATGGACAGCGCGCTGCTCGTACTCCGCCTGAATATCTGACTCTTCCTCCAAACCTGATACTATACTTTCATTCAGAGTAGCTATCCGATCATAGGTAGTTTGTAGGTATTCTAACTTAGCCTCTAGCTGTTCAGGAGTTGCACTAGCTACAAAGTCTTCCAAAATTGGACGTTAGCCTAGTGAAGAGACCCCTCAAACCCCCTCTCTGGTTTTTCAAGACTGTGATAGATATAATTATATATTTTTTATCTTCTGGTTTACTAGCCATTAAATTATTCACACGAATTAGCCTAACCCTTCGTCGGCCAATACGGACCTCTATAATAAGTCTCGACCGTAAAATATAGGCCTATCCCTTTGTTAATTGTCATATGAAATTACATTTTAATCCTCATACCAATATTGTTTCACATTAGCCTACCCTTCATAGATTAATGTAATTAAAGTAAAGAGGTAGAAATGACTATATAAACCGCTTACCTTACACAATACAGTACCTAGAGAGATTGGGATATGAGTAAATAATGAAGGAAATATGAGATGGTAGGTCAGTCATGAGTCAAAGAAAATAATAAATAATAATGAAATTAGGGAAACAAATGCAGGGTTAACAAAACAAAAAGAAAACAAAAAAGAAAAGAAATAAGTTTAATTTACTGGGGGAAGGTGATGGGCGGGATGCAGAACTTAGAGAGTCGCAGGCTTATCACTCCGGCATCACGCTCGAGCCATCGTTTAGTCATGACCGTGATCTTGTCATGCAGGATCTTGTTAGTGTCGAGGTCTAGATGGACACCGTCGATGTCAAGATCCTGCGGTTTAGACGAAACCGACAAAAAGCGATGGCGCGTTACGTCTAACCTAGAGCGCAATGACCGGTTAACCGAATTCCTGATTTTATTATACTGCTCTGCTGGCATTCCCCATACTCTAGAGCGGTATTCTAGGGAAATCAGGATGCATTTCCTTCCCGTGTCCCTCTCGACAGCCAGAGCCAGATCCCATAATGCCGCAGCCAGAGCACGGGGTTCGGTGTCGGGGGTTATGTCGTTGCCCCCGATGAGTAAATAGGTGTAGAGGGGCCGGTATAATACCAGCTTACCCCACTCATCGGAGGACTTATGACTTGAAATATTAGCCCCCGGCACCCCAAAGTAGCGGAATTGAAATTTCCGATCCCCGGTCGCTCCCCTGTAGTCAACAGGGCCCTGGCCCTCAGTCGGGTTGCATATGAGTGGCCGAAGAACGCTATGCGATCTACCTCGGCCATTACTTGCACTGGTTTATACCTCAGACCTACACCCCCCGGATCCTTTGATCTACAACCTCCCTTAACATTGCCCTTGCTCATGCCTAACTTAGGAAATTTTATTGTGGGTCAAAGTCCCGAGGTCTGGGCACCAATATGGCGGATTTAAGGAAGGTAAGTTTACTCTAGGCTACCTAAGACTGAAAAGGTCCACTCATATAAAATATAAATTAATAATAATACCGGGAGTGTAACTACCTATTAAAATCACCATAGAATATTGCAGTCAGGCAAGATGGAAATGTTGATGGAGGTGCTGATGGATGGTAGGCAAATGGCTACTGTTCGAACACCATTGGATGTTTACCTTAAGGTGACCGCATGAGTGCACCTGAACTAATAATGAATAAATAAGTAAGGTTGAAGAAAGTTAAATCATGATAATAAGGCTTAGCTGTCAGTCGGTCTGTCTGTAGGATGAAGTTGAGTTTAAGTTAAAGATAAGAGCTGGATGAAACCGGAACCAGGATCGCGGCAAACTAAAGAGTGGAGTTGTTGCTTGGGCGAAGTATAAAAGTGCTCTGACACGGTGCGCCACAATCCAAGACGTCATCGTCTTATGCTACGAATATAGCGGCTACTGCTAAGTTAGTAGCAGATATCTAGCGGTAAATATCGCACCGCTTTCATAATATTACGGCATGGTTTATATGATAAATCATATATGCATTCCTAAAGACACTTAAATACTATACTTTCCTATAATAGGCCTTATTTAACTTATTAAGCTTACATACTGTACAAACTGTATTTAGGGTATGATACATAGAAAATGTAGGTTATACCACTGACTATCGTAAATCCACGATACCTTATATGATATAAATGTGTTACCTAATATATAAGTACACCTATAAATATTAACCAGCCATGTCTACAATTAGTATTAAACCTCCCAACTTCATCACAACGAATTAACAATACCCCTATTTCCGCGAGACTGTATAAAAGAGAGTCAAGAATTAAGTCAGATATTACCTCAAAGATTTAGTGGGAAAGTATGCAAAAATCTACTGCGGTACTGTACTCAGCTTGAAAAGGACAGGACAGCTAACCACAGCAGAAGCTTTCCCCAAACCTACCCTCTGCCGGAGAGAGTGCTAGACCTGTGGTGCCCTCTGAAGTCCTGCTCGACTGACGCCCTACCCACCTGAAGTGCTGCTCCACGAGCCTACGATCTGTGTCGGCCAGTCCTGCTCTCTCCCTACCCTCCAACATTACCCTAAGTGTCTTTGTATATCTCGAGTTGTGATTATTGTTGTCGAGATATACAGTAGGTTAAAATATGTGAATCTTGTAAGCTTGTGATTATATGTAGATCTGTGCCAAAGATCGTTATTTGCGTATGTGTTAATCCTTCTGAGACTGATAGTAATTCTTATCTAGATCTGTGTTCAAGATCCTATAGTCATCTTGTTTAAATATCCTATAGAACGTCCTACGCATACGTTATATACTCGTGTTAATTAATTTACCTCGCCACGCACTCACAGATTTTCCTAGTATATGTATTCTGTTATGTATGTTACAAGTTGAGGTCGAAGTGTGTCTTGATTCCCCTTCTTAATTCATAACTTATTACCTAGAACCTACGCTCAATTTCATATTTTATTTATCTCAGTATCCTCGTTGTGAAGTTTATCATTCACCAAGTTAGATACATTGCAATTTACATTCGATTACTAAATCGTTGTTGTAATTATTTTATGAACTAGTATTATCGTTCATGGGAGTATTGATGTAGATAATTCTGATTCTCACTGTCTAGGAATTCTAGCATTGCATAGAGTCTTTATCTAAATTTTCCATCATCTCGAATACACCGCTTATTAAGGTGAATTCTTATTAAGACTCTGTTAACTAGTTCAGACATCTTGTTAATACCCTTCTGAGTATTTTCATAGTACAACTTCGTCTTGTACGTCACTTTCAACATAATTAATATTTTGTTAATTATTTCCTTACGCTATTACCATTATATGCGTTTCTAGGACATCTGTTAATTAATCGCATTTGGTTAATTAGACTTTGTCTTTATATACAATTAGTAGATATTTCTCTTTAGTTAATTCGTAATTATATTAATAACGTTACATCTGAATTCCTCGACCGAGTTCGTAATTATTGCATACGTTCGATTGAAGTGAATATACAGTTCAAATCATAAATTATCTAATTTGAGCTACATACATAGTAAATTGTGAAAATAATTAAGTAAAACCTTGCCCCTAGTTCCATTGTAATATCTCTGAGATAAAGTTCATATTTACACAAACCAGAATTGTATTATCCAACCCCGCAGTAGAACACTTGACCTGACACGCTAGCTGATTAAAGGTCGCGATTACCTGAGAGCGTTTACCTAGCTCAAGCGCGCGCGCCCCACTCGTACATCTCGCTCACTGCCTGTGTATTTATTTTACTTCTCAATTCATTCATCTTTTCTTGTATCGAGATTGTACGATTCTCTTTATTGTTGTTTAATTCACGAGAGACACTTGACCCGCATCATTATGATTATTAAGGTTTGATACTATAGGTCATGTGTTTATTTAATTGCATATTTCCTGCTTTGTTTATTACCAACACTGAAGTAAAATTGATCTCACTTTGGTCTATTCTACTAGCATATATTCGCTTCGTTACCTTATAATTCCCATAATTATTAAGGTAATGCTATAATCTGAATTACCCCTATAAACCCAGCCAATAAGTGAAGATACTATTTCTATGCCTTTGAATTAACTTGTGTATGTAATTCACATGTGTGTTGTTATTCAGTTCTGTAGTACCTAGTTGAATACTTATTTGTGATATTAAGAACGTGTTCGGGAAGTTCCTGTTGAGTTTATTTACGGTCTATAAGTCCAGATCTGGATTTTAGTAAAGACTATATCACGAGCTGTAATTATTATAGTCCAACAAAACATAAGGAATTAGTGAAAATTTTTAATATGTGTGGGTTATGGTTCAATTATATTTACTAGCCAGGAAGAAGATAAAAAAGAAAACCGATAATCCAAAGAAAATGAAAAAATGGAAAGCATCGCTGGCTATCAGTACAGGGGATACTATTCTTTTTGTGCACTGCAGGACGCGATTACGTTTTTACAGCGATACTGTAAACCTTTGTGACCATCAGGGGTGTTTAGAAACCTTTAGTTTAATTACTTCCACCTCTGCAGTTGTCTTTGAGCGAGTTGTGGGGAAAAAACTAATTTTAGAGAGGTAATTATAAGATTAAGATAATTCTGTTTATGAATACTAAGCGGCAACACCCGGACCTGAAAGGGCTATTAGTCAGCATCAATACAATATCCACCATTTGAACCACGTGCACAGAGATTCCCTAGAAGTTCTGGATAACAAAGACATGCCCCACTCCTCCTCCCCCTATTCCAGCCCACTCCTCTCGCTCCCATTAGAAGGTCAGCCAATGCAGCCACAGAGCCGAAGACCACCTCATCTTCATGAACACTCATCAGCTCAGTGGTGCCCTCTCTTACAAGCCTTTGGTAACCATTGGTGACCTTTGGCTAACAGAGATCCCTGAAAAAGCAACCGTAGACAAGTTGGGCCTCCACAAGTGTCAACAGAAATGCACAACATCTCTACATCAGCCGGGCCAGAGGAATTGCACTAGAAAGGTGAGGTGTTACAAGAAGTGTACCAGATTAGTGCGGTGTTCAGAATGTGCATCAGCCAACCAACCAGGATGACACCTAAAATACCTCACAGTCTGCAACCTTCACCACCAGCCACACCCTTCCATGATGAAGTCCATAGAAGAGGACTACACAGACGACCTACACAGTGTCCAGCCTTCTACACCATCATCAACTGGCACATCTGAAGCTCTTTAGGGAGAAAGACTACCACCATATCCGATCCGGTACCCTGGCTCAATCCTGTTGCTGCCCAGCCAACTCAAGTGTCATCGGAGCCATCTTCAGGGACCTGTGGTTGGATTAATGTATGTACCCAATATCATATACTCATTGTTCGATTATTGTAAATAATTAATAAATCAAAACTTGTATTCAAGATCCTGTGAATGACACCAATATCAGTGAGTCTTGATATATATCTGTATGTAAACTGTATAGATTTACATAGTATTACAGTATCTAACAATACACATTACAAAAATGTAATTTATTTCAACACACCAAACGCAATTATCTTAATCGTGTCTTGATATTACATTTCCTTAATCGCTTTGTAAATCATGAACGATATTGCCCAACAATTTATGTACTGTTATTTTATGTGTTTCGGCTAGATTTCCTCATGAGATTTGAAGGACTTTTAAGCATAATATATCTATATAAAATTCCTCAAGGAATTCCTCAAGTTTATATTGACTAACCACCTGCATTCCTCGAGTTTTCTTTGCCTTTTCCTATTTTTCAAGAGTTTTTCTTCCCCCTCGTTCCTGTGTCCTTGTTCCCAGATGCCGAACATCCCTCCACCCTTCTCAGAAATTTGTTTTCCCCTCTACATAGTCTACAGTCGCTTCAGTTAATTGTTGACGTTCATATCAGAGTGTAGGCCGCATTCTTAGGCTTCTGGGAAAAGTGTTGTGCATCCTATCCCGAACAGAGATTAACCCCTTCTGTATTGACCAAGTTCTCTAAATTATATTCTAGCTATATTTAGGCGATTTAAAGCGGTTTAAGAAGGATCTGTGGTAGTAAAAAGGGTCAATTGATAAACCTCGAAGCTTGTTAATTGATGGAGGCCCTGTATAAACTGCATACAATAGTCTAATAATAGCTAGCATAAAGTTAAGAAGACGTCGCCGGTACAGAAGGGGTTAACCCCTTGAGGATTATGATGCGTTTGGCAGAGTATGCTGGCTGTTATTAGACGATTTTATTCAATATAGGAAGGAATTATGGAAGTCAATAGGTTTAATAGAGATAGTATTTACCAATTTAATTATCAGAGACCCTTCATAAACTTTTTGCTGCCTGTTACAAGTGTCCCATAACAGTTGAAAGAGTGAAAGAAAGAATTGTCGAGACACGGAGAAGTTGAAGCAGTTTAAGTCATAGGATGAGGGAAAAAGACAAATTGAGGCAGAGTTCCTGAGCTCACGTGTTGATTAGAAAGTTTGGGAAAATCGGTTTACTCTTAAGTTAGAGACTTGGAACGAATAGGAGTGTTATATTGTAGAAGAGGCCTTAGATTCTTACCTTTCCATGAGTACCAAATAATACATAATATGCATATTGTTGTCAATGTTACAAAGTATTTCAATAGCTTAAGGTTTATAGCTAATGTTTAGGTTAGTATTAACCCCATGAGTACAGTGACGCACTTTATGCGTCACCTACGTATGTAACACTAAACCATTTTAATTATTCTTGTCCTATGGCACCTAGACTCCTAGAGGATTCAGATTTGTATGGGAACTACTTTAGTATCCTACGGAACAATACCGATGGTTGGCAACCCTCCAAGTCCAGCCACATGCATGTCGACATGCGCGGAAGTGATTTCCCAGTATATTGCTTACCCATCACCCCATGTTAACACCTACTGTCCCAGCGACATACGTTGGCTGACAGTAAAAAAGTCACTCGTCAGTACCAGCGACAGACGACGTTCGTCCATAATATGCGGTCCTTTTAACTGCCCGTATCGAGCGGTACCAGGTACCACTACTTGTGTGCACTGTTATAAGACATTGGCAACAGTTCTCAGCTTATATCCAAGCTCCCACAGGCTAGGAGAGTAAGTATTCCTTCATCTTTTGAGGTGGAAGGGTGTTCTTTCTCGACTATGCATAGGTTTAGGGGGTTATTCAATATCAACATACTATAGATATAGAAGGAGTAAAGAAAACTGGTTATATATTTAGCTTTAATAATATAACACACACTCCTAAGTGGGTATATTTGGAGTTATTGATGAGGAGATATAGACTTATAAGGTAAGTGTTGCTAAAAGTCTCTGACTTTGATTATGTGTCAATCTTAGTTTAACATGAGTTAAGTGATGGGGAAAATGGTTGATTATGAGGAGAGGATACATGGAGTATTTTTTTCTTCTCAGTCCTGGTGCAGAGTGAACGACTAACCACCTCTCGTCTGAGAGGCAGGGAGAAGTTGCTAACTCAGTTACTTAAGCTGGGTCATGTGAAGGTTTTCTTGTTTATTATTTACATCCTGTGATCTCTTTTCATGCTTAAACTGGCATATTTGTGATGTCTATTGGGTAGAGGTGTTTACATTAAGTTGTTTACACTTTGCAAGTATAAACAATATACTGTAGATAGTTATATCTCTGAGATGAGATTAACTTGGGTATTAAGAAATGTGTAGTTACTTATGAGATTAATTAAAGGGTTTAATAGATGATACTGGATTATATATTATGTGATATAATATATATATAAAGTTATATATGTTCATCTTAGAATGCTGATGGAAATAGTGAATAGTTATTTGAATGTGAGTATAGGCATATAATACACGAGTCTAGTTTACTTGTATATATTTAAGTGTAATATACGTGTTACATGCCCCCTCTTAAAATTGTTTTTGTTCCATCAACATCCTTTACATAAAATAGATGATATATATATAAAATAATGGTTTCCATATATGAGTATGTCTTCTAAGGATGAGTGCTTTTGTTGGACGTTGATTCATGCGATTGAGAGCAATGAATATATGGTTAGAATGCAAATGATGATTAAGATAGGTGTTGAAAGGACAGGGTGAAGTACTTGACATAATCAAAGTCCTGTAGTCGACATTGCCTGGTAGTGGAGGGTACATTTATGGTAATACCCTCTGGTACAGTAGGGGTTAATTGTGACTTTCCGCTGACCCCCAGGACCCCTAAATGACCTAGGTGAGCATTTTTGTTGTTGTTTTTCCTTCATTACTAACCTATCCCATGCGTTTTCAGGAAAATAACAAAAATGACAAGTGGCTGGTCCTGGAATGTACATTTATATTGAATCGCTTGGGGTCCACCGGGTTAAAGGTAAAGATAAATATACATCAGGCTAAGAGGTGGCATTTGTTTTTCTCTGGACCCTCTTCTCACTCAAGTTTATCTTCATTAGTTTTGCAATTTTTAAGACGTTCGCCTCATTAGTTTGGCGATTGTAAGACGGTCGCTCCATTACTTTGACGGTTTTAAGACCCTGCGTCCCATTTCTCTGTCAATTTTAAGATGTTTCGTTTCACTTAAGTGTCGTTGCTTGTCTGGCAAGCGATAGCGAGCCTGTAATTTAATAAGAACGGTCCTTCGGTCGGGACATTGTTCTACTGAAAAATGTGCAGATATATCTCGAAGAGGGGTCTTGGGGTGTGTTTATTTAATGTTGATAGAGGCTTAGGAAGCAAATTAGAAAAAACAACAAATAATAATAAAGATATTCTCCCTCCTCCCCCTCTAAAAGATCTCAAAACTAGTGATGCTAAACATGAGGGAGATTGGGCTCCAGGAAAAACAATACAAAACTATTTCCTCTTAACTGCGTATTCATTTGTGAAAGATGCGTTAATATCCCTCAAGCTTCCTGAAGGCGATACATTCATTTTATATATCTTATTCTGAAAGGATGGCATTTGTTAGACGATTTTATTCAGATTAGCAAGGGTATATAGAAGTCGGAGGCTTAATAAAGATAGTCTTTACCCTTATAATTCCCATAGATCCTACCTAAGTTGTATAACTGTCCATTATTAGATGATTTTATTCAGATTAGGAAGGATGTATGGAAGTTTGAGAGTTAATTGCGATGGCCTTTACCCTATAAATCCTCATAGAACCTTCCTAAGCTGAACTAATATTGTCTAATGATAACCATGTGAAACAGTCAAAACGCGGCATAATCCTCAAAGGTTTATTGGGGCAAGCAACATACTTTTTTATTAAATCTAGTTTTTATTAGCAGATATTTTAGTTCCTCATCAGCTGATTTCCCGATAATTAATGGAAAAATCGGAAAATTACTATTATCGACAAGTTTTCATAATTAACCACGTAATTGGCCATAAAGACGTACAATTTGAGTAATTATGATAGGGACCACTCAATTTCTCGCCAGCTTAACCCTTTGAAAATGTTGACGTTTATTGACAGTTTATTCTGGCCATTATTAGAAGATTATATACTTCTTAGGAAGGATCTGTAGTAAGTATGCGGGTACAGACAATCTCAATCAACACTGACTCACATATACCCTTCCTCGTCCGAATAAAATCGTCTTATATTAGCTAAAACCAGATAATACGTGCCTCATCGGATCTTCTTAGGGTTGAACAAAAAAGGACTATTAACAAACCCATCTAATATAAGGATATGAAGGTAAATCACTGTTAATATACCCAAGGATTGTATATACCTCATTCTTACATTTTTTATCTCTTTATTATTATAGATTAATGACAGCAAATTCCTTCGTGATCATGTTTCATGAAGAATGTAAAACTAATAATTTGTTTTGACAGTGGCCGGCTGTGTGTGAGCATGCAATCTCAGTATTGACATGTGCTTAAAGGTGAATTACACAGAGATGAACAAAAGTGAGATGACTTATTCAGCAGAACATTAAATGCTCTAGTAATACACTATTATTGGGAATATCCTTAAATTTGCCCCTAACATATAAAATAAATTGGGTCAAGTTAAAGGTAAATTTCTGTTGCCTGACAACTATCGGAATCTATGACGTCATCACAATACTGGAAGGCACGAAATTTGCAAGACAGTTAACTACCAGACGCTGCCAGATATAAAAAATGTTGAATATTTGTTTTCTTTACTGACGTAAATGTACTTTATTATACACAAACCTGAACATCCTTAATACGTGTTGATACATACAAAATATCCATCTTACTAGGTATGCAGCTTATGTAATTCACCTTTAAGTGGAGTGGTGTGTGTAAGGGGAGGGGTATTTGACTTTATATATTTGTTGTTGTTTTTTATTTATACATAATTATGTACCGGTAATTTTAGTTTGCTCCATAGACACCTATCAAGCTTAAAAACGTCCCTAAGACTCCCTTTCCAGATAATTATGTATGTTTATAAATATATATATTGCTATGTTTACGGGCGAGGTGAAATGACACAAACAATAGATTAAATATGAAATTCAAGACTAATGCCAACTTACACCTCAAAATCTCCAAGTTCAAGGAAAACTAGATTAAACATTCTTAGTTTAATAAAATTAGGTATATAATGTAACAAATAAAATCAGTCTCCTCAGGACGAAAAATAAGAATATATAATGCACTAAGATTATCAGAAGTTATGCAAGTGAAAAAATAAATAACTATATACCTTTACTGAAACAATGCAAGGTAAAAATAACATATCACATACGAATTAATACTTTCTCAAGATTACTGGAAATGGTTAAAAACTGTTTTATAACTTAAGGGAATGCACAACACATTAATAAAAGCAAGACAAGTAATTAGTACAAACACTAAAGTATCACTTGAGAGAATATTCTTTCTGAAACTTACAATAATAATGATAAAGCAATCAAAAGGAAATAAAGAAATTATATTAAGTCACAGTACACTTAATGACAATTAACCCAAAATCGGCCAGGGGGGGATTATTGAACTAGCTCCCCATGGGCGAGCATATTGGCTCCATTCAGGCCTATAATCGTCATTTTACGATAAATATCGTTATTACTTATTCATATGAGCCTATTTTACCTTCACTATGAAGATAGTAACCTGTAACAACAATAAAACAAGTGAAAATATAATTTTTCTGGTCAAAATCGCGAATATAGATGGACCAGCCCATTCATGAATTATGGAGAAAATTGAGGCAACCCCTCCCTCCACGAGGCCTCAAGCCACACTGAGCCTACTCATACACACACTCGGTTATGTAACACACCCGCTAGGCACGTAAGCACATCCCCCACACAGTTTGCTAATGTTAGCACAAAAATATACCAACGAATTAGGGAATAACAGGGAAAATAGGTGATAATTGAAGGGGGAGGGGAAAGGGAGGAAGGAGGGGATGTGGAGGAGTGATATGAGGTATAGGGAAAAACAAAATTGTTTAGTGCTACTGGGGCTGTTTAAATGTTTTTTTTAGGCCTCCCTCTTAAGAGCTTTGCCGCCGTCGTCCAGTAAAACCTCTTATGAGCTTTGCCGCCGTTTACGGGTTAATTATAAGCTGATCACTAGAATTATGAATTATTTAGCAATTAGCCTACATATGAAATAGCACTGAAATATTTATAATAGGCTAACAATAATAATAATGCTAAATACACTATTATATTAATGTACTCAACACTCAGGAACACAGGTAATGATTGCAGGTTACTATATCTTGATGGAGGCCAGAGAAATAATGATATCACTACACAAGGTATATATCACTATGTACTGTCATACAAAAAAGTATCCTTACTAAAATGACACGCACCATTTAGACTCAATGGACGAAGTACTATGGAGAATATTGTTTGAGCGTAGGATGGGTTGGTAGCCCAGGGGGCGGATCCACAAAGCATTTAACGATTTCGACCTTGTTCGTATCTTTGCATTACTGACCTCGCCGAAGTGTATCAGGCTCATTTCGAGTGCTGTGGAAAATTTTCTTCCTCCTGAAATATGAACCTGTATTGATATTTCGCAGCAGTGCCAAGTCTTATTCCTTGCCATGAAAAAACGTTTCCGAACGAAATCTTAGCTTACCGACGTCGTAAAGTTTTGTGGCTCCGCCCCCTGGATTATAGGGCTAAGCGGTGCTCTAGATATAAGTGTATTATCAAATGGTGACACGTGATGCCTTTGTGAAAATAAATACGAGAATACCAATGATGGAATTATTTCTGATATTACGATGTATAGCATTGATTGATACAATATGATAAGGAACAGATGTTTTGTGACATTTCAGACAGCCAGGCTTGCCAATTCTACCGAAACTGCTCGAATCGTACCCCACTTTATGAAACTCAGCGTTCACGAGAGTAAGGATACTTTTTTGTATGATAGTAAAGAGCAAGAGAGAGGTGTGTGCGCTATGATAAGGTTGGGTCAGTCTCGGGTCGAAACTGCAAGGACTCAGGGGGTATATATATCTCACCAGTGAATCTGGAATTTTCTACTACACACGTGAATGAAATGACGCAACGCTGGGAGAGACAGACTGAATCCCGACAGGTCTAGAATACTCGAGAAGCAAGCAAATAAGGGGGAAACTAAAATATTATACTAATCTGGCTTATATAATCAATATTAATTCTGGATTACATAACACCTCCCCCCTAAAGATAGAAATTTACAGGGGAAATGTTTATACTTTAAAACAATTAGGCTACAATCTAGACAAGCAATCTGCAATCACATGTTCTTTCCCTTTAATATGCCTTATATCTAAAGGATATTCTTGAAGAAGCAGACAGCTCCACCTGGTCAATCTCTGATATTTATCTTTAAATTTACTAAGAAACTTCAGTGGGTTGTGATCAGTATAAATAACAATAGAATCTGGGCCTGAACACAAAATATAAAGACGAATGTTGCAATCCCAAAATCAGAGCCAAAAGTTCCTTCTCAATAGTTGAATAATTCTTTTGGGGTGGAGTGAACTACTTGCTGTAATAAGATACAGGATGTTCAATCCCTTGGTCATCCTCCTGCAACAAAACTGCCCCAGCTCCTGTATCACTAGCATCCACAGCCATTTTAATGGCTTTAGCAAAGTTTGGGGTGGAAAGCACTGGCTGACTCAACAGGATAGCTTTGGGTTTGTTGAAAGATGATTAACATGCTTCATTCCACTCAAATTTAATTCCCTTTTTCAGAAGATCTGTGAGTGGTGACACAAGGATTGAGAAATTTAGAACAAACCGGCGGTTGTTTCCCACCATAACGAGAAATATTTGCAATTCTTTTCTATTCTTAGGTCTGGTAAGATCACTTATCACCTGAACTTTAGCCCCTGGTGGCACAGCTTGTCCATTACCAATCACATAACCCAGATACTGTACTTTAGCTTGACCAATTTCACATTTTGATAGGTTTGCAACAAGATTAGCCTGAACCAAACGATCAAGAAAGTTACTGACATGGTATAGATGATCATTCCAGGTGTCACTAAAGATCAATACATCATCAATATACACAACACATCCTTCCAAACCCTCGGTTACAATGTTCACGAGTTTTTGAAATGTTGCAGGTGCATTTTTCATACCATACGGCATCACAGAACATGCAAAAGTCTTACCAACAGTTACAAAACATGAGATATCCCTAGCATGCTGAGTCATAGGTACTTGCCAATATCCCTTTAACAAGTCAAACTTACTGATGTACTGTGCCTTTGCAATCCTATCTATACAATCTTCGATGCGAGGTATTGGGTAGGTGTCTGTTTTGGTGATCTGGTTAACACGTCGATAGTCAATACAGAGCCGTTGTGATCCACCTGGTTTAGGAACTAAGGTGACAGGAGAACTCCACTCACTTTGGCAGGGCTCAATTATCTTGTGGGTGAGTAGGTACTCAATTTCCTTCTGGATCAGGGGAACCTTCAAGGGATTCACACGGTAGGCTGGCAGCTTAATTTGCTTCGCATCTCCAACATCAACATCGTGCATCAAAATGGTTGTTCTTCCTGGAGTATCTCGGAACACTTGATGGTACTTCTGGAGTAGAGCCGTGAATTCCTGCCTCTCCTCAGGGGTTAGATGAGATAACTTAGTCTCTAGATCACTCATGATAGCAACATTCTGCCCCAGGCTATCACTCAAATTCATACTGCATGGGAGTGCCTCACTTTCGGGGTCTTGAGGAACAGCTACAGTGCAGACGGGTTTATCAGGGTCTCTCCTGTGGTACAGTTTTAGCATGTTGACGTGACAAAGTTGTTTGCTCTTCCTACGATCTGGCGTGGCAATAACGTAGTTCACATCACTGGCTTTCTTCTCCACCATGTACGGTCCATTAAACTTGGCTTGAAGAGGTTGTCCGTGTATTGGCAGCAGAACTAGGACCTGATCACCTGGCTGCAACTGGTGTAGTCTGGAGTTCTTGTCATACCATGTTTTCATCTTCTCCTGAGCAGTTCCCAAATTCTCACGAGCTAGCTGGAACGCTGTTGATAACCGCTCCTTAAAGTTCGCCACATATTCCAGTAGGTTGACGTTATCCGATTCCGACAGTCAACACTCATTCAACAACTTCATAGGACCTCTAACTTCATGTCCGAAGAGTAGTGTAAAAGGTGAGAAGCCTAGTGATTCATTTGGAGACTCTCTTGAAGCAAACAGCACAAAAGGAAGAGCTTTGTCCCAATATTTCTGGTGTTCCAAGCAGTACTTCCTCAGCATAGATTTAAGTGTCTGATGATATCTCTCCAGAGCTCCCTGTGTTTGAGGATGATATGCAGAAGATGTGATCTGAGTGATGCCCAACTCTTTCAAAGACTGCTCAAAAACATTGGGCTTAAAATTGCTCCCTTGATCTGACTGTACTTCTTTAGGCAATCCAAATCTGGTGAAGAACCCAAGCATTTGTTCCACTACATTCTTCGCCGAAATATTTCTGAGAGGGATTGCTTCAGGATAACGAGTAGCCATATCAATGAGTGTCAGCAAATAGGAAAACCCTGAAGAAGTCTTGGGAAGAGGTCCTACAATATCAACCAACACCCGAGTGAATGGCGTCTCAAAGGGAGGAATGGGAACGAGTGGTGCAACTTTCTCTTTTTGATTACACTTCCCCACTATTTGACAGGTGTGACAAGATTTGCAATACCAGGAAACATCCTTGAAAATACCTGGCCAGTAAAAATGCTTCGTCACTCCCATGTGTCCTTCCAAACTGGAGTCATGAGCCACCCTAATGATATCCTGCCTACAAACTCGAGGAATGACAATTTGATGCACAACCTCCCATTCACAGTCTGCTGATGACGGTGGGGGTCTCCACTTTCTCATTAATATTCCTGACTTAAAATAGTAACAAGTAGAAGCACTAACTGACTCTTCCTCACTACAAGCAGAACTAGCTAAACCTTCCAACTGTGGGTCAGCCTGCTGCAACTCTACCAACTCACGAGGTGACAAATTATTCACACTGCGGGGAACTGCTTCATCCTCTGAATGGTCTAAATTAGCAAGGAAAATATCAGCCAAGAGAACATCATCATCTTCATCACCCTCTAAATCACTAGTAAGTTTAGCTTTTGCCCTAGTGACAGCACATGCAGGAAACACATAAGGCGAGCCGTCCTCGACTCCAGCCACCGGCTCACTAGACAACAAAGGAGCTGGACAAACCCGACCCCCAGCAATGACGTTGCCAAGGAGAAAAGTCACACCAGACATAGGAAGTGTCTCCAATCCTACCATAACTGGACCTTGAACAAAATCAGACTCAAAATTCACTCTGCACAGAGGGACAGAACAGTAATTACTCCCTAAACCCTGCAACATTACAGTTTCACCAGCGGAATTATTAGAGCCTAAAACACTAGTCACTAGTAGGGATTGGCAAGCACCTGTGTCTCGTAAAATTTTAACAGATTTCCTGTCACTGCCATTAAGTGAACTGACAAAACCATCAGACAGGAAATTTGCATAGGAACTCTTGAGAGTGTCACCCACATCACTACTCAAAAGAGGAGCTTTATCAGTAGAGCTTATGTTACCCTTCAAAGCACTCAAAGCATGTACAACAGAATTACTGCTCAAAAGATGAGCTTTATGAAAAGAGCTTACGTTACTCTCCAAAGCACTCAAAGCAGGTGAAACAGAGTAATTTATAAGACATTGGGAACTCTCAAGAGTGGACCCCAGACCAACTGACTGAACATTTGCAGGTTTATTATTAGCATCACGCTGTTTCTTAAAACATTTCTCAGCAACATGACCTAGTCTACCACAATAATTACATTTCTTCTCAGAGAAGCTAGAAGTGGAACTAGTATTATCTTCCTGAGAAACATTATCTTTACTTTCTTTCTTTACACCTGTACTCTGAGAAGAGGCTACATATTTACTCTCATATCTCTTTATTTGATTAGCTGTATAATGTTTGTGAGTGAGAACATACTCATCAGCTAAAATTGCAGCATCAGAAACAGTGTCTACCTTGTTCTCATCAATATATAAAGTTACATCCTTCTTGACACATCTGTTGAAGTCCTCCAATAAGATAATCTGCTTAAATTGATCAAAGTCAGCATTTACATTCTTAGAGTTTAACCATTGATCCAACAAATCTTCTTTAATTTTGGCGTACTCAACATGAGATTGTTTATCCTGCTTGTAAGTGGTCCTAAGTTTAGCTCTGTAGGCTTCAGGAACAAGCTCATATGCTTTAATAATTAGGCTCTTAACTACATCATAATCATCAGACTGATCCTGAGACAAAGATGCATAAGTAACTTGAGCTTTACCAGTGAGTACACTCTGAAGGAGTATTGGCCAATATTGCCTGGGCCATTTGAAACCATTAGCTGCCTTCTCAAACAATTGAAAGTATTTAGTTACATCAGATTCATTCAAGACAGGGACAAGTCTAACATTTTTGGCCACATCAAAATTATCAGGATTAGATGACCTATTTACCCCGTATTTCATACGGTACTCATGGTCTAACTTAGCAATTTCAATTTGTGCCTGTGCTTGTGCCTGTTGAGCCTGTGCTTGTTGAGCCTGTGCTTGTGCCTGTTGAGCCTGTGCTGGTTGAGCCTGTGCTTGTGCCTGTTGAGCCTGTGCTTGTTGAGCACGAGCCTGTGCTTCAGCTTCCTGAACACGAGCCTGTGCTTCAACTTGTGCCTGTTGAGCACGAGCCTGTGCTTCAACTTGTGCCTGTTGTGCTTGTTGAGCACGAGCCTGTGCTTCAGCTTCCTGAACACGAGCCTGTGCTTCAACTTGTGCCTGTTGTGCTTGTTGAGCACGAGCCTGTGCTTCAACTTGTGCCTGTTGTGCTTGTTGAGCACGAGCCTGTGCTTCAACTTGTGCCTGTTGTGCTTGTTGAGCACGAGCCTGTGCTTCAACTTGTGCCTGTTGTGCTTGTTGAGCACGAGCCTGTGCTTCAACTTGTGCCTGTTGAGCACGAGCCTGTGCTTCAGCTTCCTGAACACGAGCCTGTGCTTGAATCTTTGCAAGTTCAATTTGTTTATCCATGTCAACTGGAGGAGTAAGATTAAATAGTTTTATATTAATCATGTCAACAATTTGATCTTTATGAGCACTTGAAGGAGGAGCCAGCTACACGTATTGTGCAAGAACTTTGAGTTCATTTTTATTCCTACTTTCTACCTCGACAACTGTCTTAACACTCTCTACAAAATCTTTAGCTTCCTCAAAGGTAGAAATAGTTGAAGAAGACATCATGAAAATTTAAATATACAATCAAATCAATTAATATATTCTTAAGCAAGTCCCGAAGATCGTGGCTCAAGGTCGCCGATGTTATGTTTATGGGCGAGGTGAAATAACACAAACAATAGATTTAATATGAAATTCAAGACTAATGCCAACTACACCTAAAAATATCCAGGTTCAAGGAAAACTAGATTAAACATTCCATCTATCTATCTATTACCGGACGCCTTACTCCCCTTACGAGGGTGGCCATACACAGAATGCCCCCAAGCGGACCTATTCCCTGTGAGAGGGACAACCCGAGCCAGTTTAGTGAAGGACTTACAGGATTGACCACTCAATCTAGGATCCGTGCGACTCCGAGGCCCTCTGTGTATCTTGTTAGCACTATTTTTCTACAGTGGTGTTCGGCTAATCCATCCACTAACCTGCCTTACCCTTAGGTAAGCAGTACGGATTTGTATCAGGTTTACTCCCCTAGACAGGTTGCCAACCAAGGCTGATGAGTCCCATCCACCCGGATTTGTATAAGGTTGTCTCCCCTGGATGAGTTGCCTACCAAGGCTAACGAGTCCCATCCACCCGATACAATTCATTCTTAGTTTAAGAAAGTTAAGTATATAATGTAACAAATAAAATCAGTCTCTTCAGGACGAGAAATAAGAGTATATACTGCACTAAGATTATCAGAAACCATGCAAGTGAAAAAATACATAATAATATACCTTTACTGAAACAATGCAAGGTAAAATTAACTATATCCCATAAGAATAAATATTTTCTCAAGATTACTGGAAATGGTTAATAACGGTTTAATAACTTAAGGGAATGCACAACACGTTAATAAAAGCAAGACAAGTAATTAGTACAAACACTAAAGTATCACTTGAGATAATATTATTTTTGAAACTTACAATAATAATGATAAAGCAATCAAAAGGAAATATAGAAATTATATTAAGTCACAGTAAACTTAATGACAATTAATTATAAACTGGTCACTAGAATTATGAATAATTTAGCAATTAGACTACATATAAAATAGCACTGAAATATATATAATATGCTAACAATAATAATAATGCTAAATACACTATTATATTCACTGAACTCAACACTCAGGAACACAGGTAATGATTGCAGGTTACTATATCTTGATGGAGGCCAGAAAAATAATTATAGCACTTCACAAGGTATATATCACTATGTACAGAGCAAGAGAGAGGTGTGCGCTATGATAAGGTTGGGTCTGTCTCGGGTCCAAACTGCAAGGACTCAGGGGGTATATATATCTCGCCAGTGAATCTGGAATTTTCTACTACACACGTGAATGAAATAACGCAACGCTGGGAGAGACAGACTGAATCCCGACAGGTCTAGAACACTCCAGAAGCAAGCAAATAAGGGGGAAACTATAATATTATACTAATCTGGCTTATATAATCAATATTAATTCTGGATTACATAACAATATACTGTATATATATATATATATATATATATATATACCGGTATATATATATATATATATATATATATATATATATATATATATATATATATATATATATGTATGTATATATATATATATCTATTTATTTATTGCCTGATGCCGTGATCCCCGAAGGGGTGGCCACGAACCAACTGCCCCATGCACCTCTGTCCCCGGTCAGTCGACGCCCATCCTCCCAACCAGCACCGCCTTTATCCATATACTTCCTCACTCCATCCTTCCACCTCTCCTTCAGTGCACCTCTCCCTCTCTGTCCTTCCACCTCTCTCTCGTACACCCTCTTAGTCATTCTCTCGCTTTCCATACGTTCCATATGGCCGAACCATCTCAAGTTGTTCCTTTTCACACTTTCCAGCACATCTACCTCCACACAGCACCTCCTTCTTACTTCCTCATTCGTATGTCTATCCCTCCATGTAACTCCGCACCCACTTCTCAAGTAACTCATTTCCACCGCTCTCACTCTTGGTCTGAGTCTCTTCCCGAACGTCCAAGCTTCGCTTCCGTAAGTTAGTGTCGGGATTACCACACTGTCATGTAAGGACTTCTTCACTTCCATACTAACCACCCTATTTCTTGTTACTGCTTTCAACGTTCCTACAACCGTCTTCCACTGTTGCACCCTCTCCCGCACTTCTTCATCCATAGTCCCAACTTTACTTAACACACTACCCAGATACTTACATGAGCTGACAATCTCCATAGCCTGACCGTTCAGCTTCACCTAGCACTCTGTGGCTTCACCCTTTTCGAAGACCATAACCTTGCTCTTCCCCGCATTTACCTTCAGATTCCGTTTTTCGCACACTGTTCCAAACACATTTACCAGACCCTGCAACTCCCATTCATTATCGCTCATCAGAACTGTATCATCAGCAAACAGTAGTACAGGCAGCTTCCACTTATTTAGTCATTTCCCTCCCTTATGAGCGACACACCGACATCCACTGCTCTTCTTTGTGTTTCTTTCATGACTCCATTCATATATACAGTAAAGAACCACGGGGACATCACACACCCCTGTTTCAACCCAACATTCAGGTCAAAGAACTTGCTCTGCTCATTCTCCACACGTACTGCCGCCTTTGCACCCTCATATTATGCTCTTCACTGCTTTCAGTAACTTGCCATCTACTCTGTATATTCTAAGTACTTTCCACATACCTTCTCTATCCAGTCTGTCATACATACAGTAGGCCTTCTCCAAATCCATAAAGGCAACATACACCTTATGTTGTTTCTCCATATATAATTATATACAGTATATATATATATATATATATATATATATATATATATATATATATATAATATATATATATATATATATATATATATATATATATATATATATATATATATATATATATGTGGTATATATATATGCTATTATATTACATTTTGCTATCGGTTGCCAGGAAATAATAGGCATCTAAATAATACGAATGGTAATAATATTGACAAATACAATGAGGCGAAAGGTCTTCAAATCGCCAAACTAAAGAAGCAAACGTCTTAAAATATCATAACAAATGGGGCTAAGTATGAGGGAGAATGGAGTTCAGAAAAAAAAACTTCCCTCAAAGGCAGCCAAGGCCGCCGTGATCCTGTTCCTTGTAGAATATACTGTAAATGATGGTAAAATAAGGCTAACATAGGTGGTAAATTACACCAGGTAGGAGAGAGATATTGAAATTGAAATATATATGTTTTAGTATAAAAGATTTACATAGTATATATTTAATGGTTTATACATTTACATACAATGCTCTTTGATGAAAGTAGTTCAAATAATTTAGGAGCACTTTGGTACACATATCAAATTAATGAAATAGT
Organism: Paralithodes platypus; assembly: GCA_032716605.1. Classification (NCBI taxonomy): domain Eukaryota; kingdom Metazoa; phylum Arthropoda; class Malacostraca; order Decapoda; family Lithodidae; genus Paralithodes; species Paralithodes platypus. Next base: position 35,845,263 of record CM064548.1, on the reverse strand, counting down.
TTTACATGGTAGGTTATTGTAAGATTCTGAATGTATACACATTTATACATATACCCTTGGCAGTTACAACTTACTTGCACATGCAGAGAGAGACGGAGAGAGAGAGAGAGTGAGTGTGTGTGTGTGTGTGTTTACTTTTGACAGGTAATGACTGTTAAGTCCTGGGGCTGAGGGGGGTCCTGTGTGCAATCATATGTCCCCTAATTTTGACTCTTGAACCTTGTAGGGGACCCCTAGGAGGTTGAAAAAAACTTTGGTAGACATTCCAGATATGGGGCAGAAAAGTGTAATTCAAGATGGCGTCCAAGATGGCCGCCGCATTATAATACCCGGCATAACTTCATGTGGAAGTGTCCTAGAGTGATAAATTTTGTGTCTTTACTTAGGTTTTCGGGGTAAAGGAATCCATTAAAATCATTTATAGGGTAAAAAAGTAATGGATAAATGGTGAAATCCAATATGGCCGCCGTGTCCTTTCATGTAGCCTGTCAGGGTTCGTTATTTACCTAGAGCAATACATTTGGTGTCTATATGGGTTTTAGGGGTCAAGCATTTCACTCAAACCAATCAATTTGCACAAAAAGCAATGAATAATTGTTAATTTCAGAACAGGGCCTCTAATTGACCAGGGTACAGGACCCTTACAAAGATCAAGAGTCAAAATTTTACATTGAATGGAACTTTAATAACCTTGAAATGTATACTATTAAATCCTGAGCACCGTTATTTATCATGCACAATGCAGAACACATTATTCATAAATCAACTAATGTCTAAATAACTCGATCAGTTTGGTATACAGTGGGCATCATACCTCTGACTATTAACGTTTATTAGAATTTGCACAAAACACATCTACTTAATTGAAATAACCCTGTTAGGGTTTTTGCATTGGCTGCTCTGATTGTATATGTTTGCCTGGCATTTACAGAATATGCAACATTGAACTTTTTTTTTCTCTACAAGGACAGGAGCGAGTGGCACATTTCACACAATTACATTTTAAAGCTATGTCTTCAGGCAAAACACGCTGGCATTTAATTGGCACAAGACATTCATTTTCCATCATAAACCCATACTCTTGTGGCTTTAGCGAAAAATCTCCTAAGCAGTTGACTTGCATATAGGTCACATAGAATGCCCTAAGAATATGACCTTGCGTAGCATAGCTGGTTGGGGGAAGGTCAGTTATTGTTATCGACTTTCTGTGATAGTACATGTTGTAACGTAAACAATCCATCGTTTCAATGCCACGATTTCCTCGGTTTAACAATTGGACCAGATACTTCTCGGCATTATGCAAACAGTTCTGCACATTTGCCTGTGCCCTTCCAAAGTCTTTTAGGTACAGAACAGGTTCTGCCTTGATACCAGCAGCCTTCGTGCCAAATTTGCTCATCATGTCACAGCCAGTTAGTGCATGCATCGCGGGGAGTACCTCACACATTGGTCTTCCTACCTTGTCAGCTATTACATGGAGAGGGATAAATCGTGTCCTGTCTCCAACTCCCCCTCTGAGCCAAAGTTCACGCAGTCCAATTGCTGTGAAAATATGACAGAAATGCATTGCAACTACGAACACATCAGTATCGCTAGAGAGAATTACAATCCGTGTGCGATTACTTCTGATGGCATGAAGAGCATGTGGGATGATACGGATATCAGCCTCTTCATGATCCGAGTCCAGTTCTGGGTGTTGGGATACTATTCCATTCCTGATCGACTGAGTTTGTGTTGAGGTTTCGTCTCCCATTATCCGACTCAATACAATGTGAACATCTACGGATTCAGCAGTAAAGTGATCAATCAGCCATCCTTTAATGAGTTGTTCTAGTTTGGCTTTGTTTGCTGCAGATGGCCAGAAACTATCCATATCTCTCGGTAACTTGCTTTCTAGTGTGATGTTACTGTACAAGACTGGGGGTTTCCGAGTTCGTCTAAGTCGTTCACTGTCTTTCACTGATCCTTCTAAGTATGAATCGAAGATGAAGTCAATGCGAGATGCCTTTTTGCAGTCCCCAAGGATCATGCTCAGGAATTGATTGCACAATTCTTTGAAGGTATTCATGGAGGATGTTTTCAGCTTCCGCACATAAGCCATAACATCAACAATGTATCCGGTTGGCATATCCGTCCAATGCGTAGGAGCTATGTAGTCACCTGCTGTAATATTTGATTCAAGTTCTTTCACAAGCTCATGTTTTTTTTTTTTTTTCATGAGTCCATCCTCATCATTAAATAAGTAGCTAGTATTGATCAGATCATACGTGAACACCTCTTGAGCATCATGTCTACGGATCATGGCAATGTCCAGTTGCTTCAGCGCAACACCTAACTCATTGTCCTGCTTCTTTTTCGATTTTGGGGCTGATGCTTTGTTTTCCTCGGTATTTGAGAATGTCTTAACATTGTTCCTGTTGATTCTGTCACTCAGTCGTTTTGTCTTCTCCACCAAGCGCTCCTTTCTAAACTTGTTGTATAAATCCAGACCGGTTTCTTGAACAGACAATAGACTATCTTGAATTTCGTCTCGCATGATAGCTCTGGTAAGAAGGTTATGCAGTTTCAGTTCAGTCGTTTGCTTCACCTCGAATGGATTTTCATAGTTAAGGATGTACGCGATCATCTTGTCTACTTTTCTTTCATTTTCTTGTGTTTGCCGACGACTGAATGAATGATTGACTGTAAGTTCTGTATTGTTCAACTGTACACCTGTAACTTCACGAAAGGTTTGATTTACTGCTGTCAATTCATGGTAAATGATGTTCCATCTTGTTACGAATTCTTTCCGTTTCGTATTGCCAATGATTCCCCCACTTGTCTTAGATGCGCGGTTGATGGTCTGTTCCAGACACATGTCGGCAGCAACAGCAGAGAATGGGGCGGAAGAACGTTTCACTACAAAATGCCCAGTCATGAAATTGTCATGAACAACTGGTGCGGTTTCTGGTAGCTTCTTCATGTCCTCCAAGTAGAGAGAACACCACCGGAGATAGTTGGTCGAGTCAAAGACCGCAAAATATGGCAATACTGCTTCAACTGATTGCAGGTGCAGATGCCAGTCACCTTCACTGTCAGCCCTCACAAGGTCCTTTGCCAACCGAACCATTTCAATGAACCTATCCCAGTAGATGAATGTTTTGCTTTCTGCCTTACTTTCCCTTTTAAACTCCTCGAAATCCTTGAACAGGTCTCCTGATAGTCCAAGAAAAGCGTTAAGAAGCTCCTTACTTCTCAACTTGTTCTTTGCAGATACCTCTTGCTTCATTTCTCTAAGCAACTTGAGCGACTCCACATATTTCTCTATGCCATGCTTTTCAAAGAATGTGCTCCATTGGAGTCTCTCCATAGCCTCTGAAAGGAGTCATGCCTTCTAGAGATCTGACATAATGTGAACCTCCCAAGACGGCCTGGGTAGTATTTTGACCAAATATTTCATTTTCGATCCATATACTCTCAGCACCACTACCACGAAGATACTTTCCTATGCAACCAAGGTAAATCTTAATTAAATTAAATGATCCTAGGCAAAGAGTCAAGTCCTTGAATTCTTCTTGGCGCCACAACATAATCTCTCGTGCGATTCTGTAGACACCTTCATCACATGCTATAGCTAAGTGGTTCTGATCTAGCTGTCCCAAGACGTTCTGAAAATGTTTAAGAGCGGTATAGACTGTGTTGTATTGTGTGACTGGGAATGGTAGAACTGGCAAGAAGCCTACAATCATTTCAGGAAGTTTCTCATCTGTGACAACTGAGTTGAAGCCACTCCAGCATGGCATTTGTTGTTCTTTGCAGTCTTGTTTGATTAAGCCTTCTTCTATATTTGACAAATTCATCCGGGCTAGTGACCAAGCAAGGTCTTTTCCTTCCGTACTACATCCTTCACTTAATGTCGAGCTGCTTACTGAATAGTCACTGGGTATGTCTCCCCTCTTTGTAGGTTTGAAGAAGTCCTTTAGCTCTTGACATTTTAGGGACTTCTGAAATTACTTGGGACCATGAACTACAAAAGTTTCCGAAATTCGTGGCTTCCTTTGAACACCATCTGCTTTGTCCTGATATAAAACCGAAACAGTGTCATGAGTGCCCCCTAGACCCGATAGTGTCGCCTCATTGTGATCAAAATTATCAAATGCGGCAGTGGTGAATTTCTCTGGATTAAGATGGCTTGGCAAAGGAACATCATCATTTCCATTTGTGCAAACTAAATCTGCCAAATCATTCTGATACCGGAGAATTTTATCGTATCTCACTGATAATCCTAAATGGTTTAGAGAGGTGATGAGTGTTTTGCTTTTGCATGTTGCATGGATTCCTTCTGCACACATCAGATGGAGTGGTGTCCTGCGTCTACCATTATGGACCATGAAGTACAAAACCTGGAAAAGTGACTTTAGTTTCCTCAGTTTTGGTGAATGAGCACTGCTGTTACCACAAGTTTTTTCATCAGATGTGTCGTCATCATCGCTCAATGGAGAGTTGTTATTGCTACCCATGCTGCATTCAAGATCATTTCTATTACAATTTAGTAACACACACTAAAAAGTTAGTAACTCATCTGGGATATCCGTATTATCCCAGGAGTCCTGCAGATCAGCAGAATCACAAAACTTGTCTTCCAAATAAAAATTATAGTCCAAAAGTGCATGTCTAATAGCTGATGCGCATTGAGTGATGGGATTGCTTGACCGAATGACGTCAGCCATTTCTGCAGGAGTGGCATTTAAGAAAACCATGGCACACTTATTTGCTTCTGTATGTCTGGAAATGTTCAAGTCTGGGCCATAGTAACTTTCAAGAAAAAGTTGAATGTCTCTGTTTGAAAATGTTTCCTGGGAATCGATGAAGCCATTAACATTGTCACGGAGGTCACTTAAGGCAAAACCTTGTCCACCTTTCAATGCGAATTCAATGTTCTCTAACAACCTTGCAAAATATTTATTTTTTTCTAAACTATGGGATGACTTTTCGCACGGTCGTACCTAATAAGATAATTTCGGATGCAGTTTTTGTGGCAATATATATCTGACCCAAAGACGGAGTGAACATCTTGCAGGTCACTTGTCCTATAGTATACTTCATCTTGAAAGAATACCACAGCCTTTAGGAACTTTTCTGCACGTACATCTTCACAAATCCTGAATTTCTGCCTGTCGCCCTTTAACTTTACATTGGCACACACCGTACATTTCTTTTCTGAAGCCGGTATGTCAGTAGATGGAGGAGCTCGAGGTGCAATTCTAGCTCGGGTTGCTCGTCTCACAGATGGGTTTGTGACCAGTTCAGTTTCTTCCGGCTCTTTCACCACTTTGGACGGCTGTTCTTCGAGTTTATTCAGTGTCTTTTTCAGGGTGTACGATTTATAACATTTGTTGCTCACATGATAGACAAACTCTTCATGATTGACTTGCTCTAGCCTCCTTGCAACCAAGTCATTACATATTCTAGCTGCCTCTAGGACTTTCAGCCGTGCCTCTGCGTTGCTGCATGTTGATTCGTTGGTGTCAATCTGACAAATAATACACTTCTTGATGTCGACATCAGCCAATTCTGACCGGCGCCTCTTCAGTGGCATCCCTGCCATTTCATTCGATGCCTGAAAAAGAGAGAACAGAGAGAAGTATTAGTTAATCTGTTACGAATGATATGTGACTATACACCAAATTCAACTTCTCAGGCACTATCTCAGGGTGCAAAAGCAACTTTTACATTACATTTCAACAATGAAAGAGTGAATTTACAGTAGCCAAAGGGGGAAATAATCTATACTCGCTTATTATCTGTTTATTAAGGATTTAATGTTATAGTTAACAGACTGTTGTCTTAGTTGCATCATTTTATGAATTGATGGATAATTAATCAAATTAGAGCCCCTGCTTTGAAATTAACATTGGTTTTTGCACAAATTGATTAATCTGAGTGAAATGCTTGACCCCTATAACCCATATTAAGACACTAAATGTATTGCTCTAGGTAAATAACGAACCCTGACAGGCTACATGAAAGGACACGGCGGCCATATTGGATTTCACCATTTATCCATTACTTTTTTACCCTATAAATGATTTTAATGGATTCCTTTACCCCGAAAACCTAGGTAAAGACACCACTCTAGGACACTTCAACATGAAATTATACCGGGTATTATAATGCGGCGGCCATCTTAGACGCCATCTTGAATTACACCTTTCTGCCCCATATCTGGAATGTCTACCCAAGTTTTTTTCAACCTCCTAGGGGTCCCCTACAAGGTTCAAGAGTCAAAATTAGGGGACATATGATTGCACACAGGACCCCCCTCAGCCCCCGGACTATGTATGCGAGCATTCAATATGTGTTGTGACATTAGCTTGAGGAGAATTATCTGATTTTTCCGGATCGCCTTCTCCCTCATAATTAGCCCCACTAGTTTTTGAGATTCTTAAGACGTTCGTCCCATTTCTTTGCCAATTTTAAGACCTTTCATTTCATTTACGTGTCGACTTTTTCCTGACGAGCGATAGCGAGTCTGCATTTCAGGAGGAACCAGTCTTCGACCAGAACATTTTTCTACGGAAAAAGTACATATTCACCGCAGAGGGGGTCTTGTGGGTATGTTTTAAGCTTCATGGAGGTCTAAGGAGCAAACTAAAAACTTCTCCATAAATGTTGGAGGCAAGGTCCCTCACTCAAAACGCAACCTAAATAATTAACCCTAAAGCCTGTATATAAAGTTTCCCGTTACCCGATGAGTTTGAAAAATATTGCTTATGAAAATCGAGCAAAAATAATGTATGGTTCTTTTCGGCGAGGTTCATTTATGGGCCAGCGGGGTCTTGGGGTAAAATCATTTTGGCCAGAATATTGTTTTTTAGTCGGCCACAAATTAAGGAGAGATGGTTCGTTTTTCTGGACCACCTCCTCCCTCATGTTTAGCACCATTTGTTTTGAGATTATAACACGTTCGGCACTTTAGTTTGGAAGTTAAGAACTTTCGCCCCATTTGTTTGTCAATATTAAGACTTTTCATGTCATTTAGGTTTCGATATTTTTCCTGGCGAGCGATAGCAAGCCTGTATGAGGAGGAACCGGCCTTCTCTTGGGACATTTTTCTACCGAAAAATTTACAAATATATTTTGAAGGGGGGTCTAAGTTTTTTTTCTTCTAAATTTGATGGAGGTCTAGCGAGAAATAAAAAATAAAAATAAAGGAATATATACATGAATTATTAGACCAAATAAACAGCCACTATCCCCTTAACCCCCCTTTCCAACCCCTGCTAACACCTACCTTTCCGTTGTGTTAGTCTCGTGTAGTAGCTTATTGTACCTGAGTAATAGTAAATACAGAGTAAGGTTAATAACACTTTAGGTACAGTTGGCCAAATAAGTTGTGGCTCCGCTGTTATTACGTTTTGCTCACTGCGTGCTGTAGTAATGGCTGTCAGACGTTAAATAGGGTGTGTAAATATAGGAATATGTTTGTATATCTCAATCGAAACGATGAATTAAAGCTTAGATAATGCTGATACCAATTATTGATCGAAATATACTTTGTGCCGCAACATCACTTATTTGGCCAACTGTACATGGAAATGGTGATAAGTCAATAGATGAATCCAATGAATGAAGGATGGATTGAGAAGATGGATAGGGGAATCTATGGTATAAGTATAATGGTATAATTATGTTCCCGGTCCCAGTCTTCTGGAGTTGTTATAAGTATGTGTTCTCATCATACGGGATTTTAGTGTTTTTCCGTATGTGGGGATGGGCGTATTGATTTACGTTTATATGCATCCTTTTATTATTAGTTTTTAATTTCCTCCATATACCTCCATCAAGATTAACAAAACACCCCCAAGACCTTCCTTCAAGATAAATTTGTAAACACATTTATAGTCAAATTTCCCGGCCGAAGGCCGGTTCCTCTTAAATAACAGGCTCGCTATCGGTCGCCTGGAAGAAATTGACACCTAAATGGCACAACAAATCTTAATATTGACAAAGAATTGGGGTGAAATGTCTTAAGATTACCAAAACTAGTGGGCTGAACGTCTCAAAATCTGATAATTAATAGGGCTAAGCATTTGCCAGCAAATGCAACTATCCTCCTTTACGATGGCTGCGAGAGAATAGCCGAACATTTGAAAATATATAAGATATCTCCCGGGTTCGAATCCCGATGTATCAATGGGAGGATATTATTAGGATGGAATTTGTGCTGTACCTAGTATCAGTGTATTACCACAAAGCCCACCGAAACGCCAAAAAGAATACCCTCATTGTTCCCTGATTAAATAGGAATTTATGAACTCCCAGTGGACTATCCCTTATACTTCAACAATACACAAATCAATCCTTCATCTTCTCTCAATATTCTTGGTGTCTCTTTTTCTTCTGCTCTCACTTGGAAGTACTATGCTACCAGTCTTGTTAAGGCAGCCTCCCAGAAGTTGGGTGTGTCCAACCGCCTCAAGGGGTTCTTTACCCCTGCACAACTTCTTGCTCTGTACAGTGGCACAGTGTCTCCTTGTATTGAGTATTATTCACATGTGTGGGGAGGATCCTCTCACACCGCACTCCTAGACAAAGTAAAAAGGAAGGCCTTCCGTATCATTAATTCCCGTCCACTCACCAACTCTCTGCAAACTCTCTCTCTTCGCCGCAATGTTGCATCTCTCTCGCTATTCTATCGCTACTACAATAATCAGTGCTCCTCAGAGCTCTCCCAGTGTATACCACCTCCTCTATGTAGGGTATGTGGTACCCGTCTTGCAACACAATCCCAACCCTACTCTGTGCAACTCTCCAACCCACGAGTGAAACATTACTCCCAGTCTTTCTTCTATTCAACAGCTGAACTTTGGAACTATCTCCTAGAATCAGTCTTTCCCTCTTCCTATGACTTAAATTTCTTCAAACTCAGTGTCCATGCATTTTGGCTCGAGGGTCCCTTGATTTTGGCCCTGTCACTCTTTCAACTATGGGGGAGGCACTCTATACAGTCAGTTCTGCCTTTTGCCTCCCTCACTCACATAAAAGATAAACAAAAATAAAACTCCCATATTCAAAATATGCTACAGGGAGGCAATGCCTAGCGAGTTAACTGCTCAATAGGTGGCGATCAGAGAGTGAGGGTCAGGGCTTGGGGGTGAGACAGTGAAGCACGAAGGCGAAGCAGCTCCATATATATGCGAAGACTAGATGGCAAAGGCTGGTTGCAGCTTCACATGTCTCACTCTCAAGACTGGAACGAGACCTCAAGGGCTTCACCGTGTTAAATGGTTGAATGTATAGTACAGGCTCTCGGTCTATGCCCGAGAGGCAGTAAGTTGGAATATTGGAAAAAAAAAAAAAAAAAAAAAAAAATCCATTTCCCCTGTACCCTCTTGTTATGGGAGTTGCGATGGGTAGGTCAAAAGTTGATTTTTATATATACAGTATATATATACAATTATATATATATATATATATATATATATATATATATATATATATATATATATCGCCGGTATGGCTTACTTAAGGGTCGCTCTACTGGTGATCTTCTTTCATAAATTATATTACTAACTCTTGGTCATCCTCCTTTCGGGATTTGGGCGAGACCTATTCTATTGCGATAGAGTCTGGCACAAAGCTTACATTTATTAACTACCCTCCTTCGGTTTCTATCCCTCCATCTGCGCCTTTGTCTCTAATTTCCTTTCTGGCCGTTCCATAGCTTAGTTTGTGGACGGACATCGCTCACTTCCTCAATCTATCAACTCCGGTGTTCCCCAGGGTTCTGTCCTATCTCCTATTCTCTTTCTAATTTTCATAAATTATCTTCTCAACTGTACATCCAGTCCCATCCATTCATATGCAGACGACTCTACCTTACGCTACTCAATTATTTTTCCAGACACGCCCCAGCCAGCAATCCCTCAAAAGAAACGTAATGAAGCCAGGCAACACTTATCTTCGGATCTAACTACTATTTCCAATTGGGGCAGAGAAAACGTTGTTACCTTTAACCCACAGGACCCCAGCGTCGCAGCGTATGCGTCGGCAATGTATGTAATGCTAAACCCCAGCGACGATAGGGTGCGTTGAGGTTAATTACTCCGGTCCTATGGCACCTAAAGGGCTCAGATTTGTATGGGAACTGCGTAGGTAACCCACGCAACAATGCCGTTGGTTGAAAACCTTCAAAGTCCAACTGCATGCGTGTGATCATGCAAAATCCTGTTTATGCATATTTTTGCCTACCCATTTCCCCATGTTAATTCAGACTTTCGGGCGCCCCTTAGGACCCCTTAATGACCTAGGGGATCGGTTTTTGTTGTTATCATTAATTTCTGACCCATTCCAGGTGTTTTCTGAAAAGAAAAAAAATGACAACCTGCTGGGCCTGGAGTGTACATTTATATTATATTGCCTGGGGCTCAGTGGGTTAACCCACGGGACCCCAGCGACACAGCGTTTGCGTCACTAATGTTAGTAACGCTAAACCCCAGCGCCGCAAACGTTGCGTCCGCTACTTCGAACTCATTTACTCGGCTCCTATGGTAGGACATGGCTTGAGAATGGTATGGGATATTCCTTACGGTGTTGCCGAACAGTGGCGGTACCCGCCAACTGCCTAGGCAAGCCGCACGGATGGTGGCGGGCGGATTAGTGTCGCCTGTTTACCCACTTACTTCACCGCGACTTTCAACCTTATTTACTCCTGTCGTATGGTAGCTAGAGGCTTGAGATTTATGTGAGATACTCTTTAGGATGTTAGCATTACTTGACCATAATTGGCAACCCCCAAAGTCCTGCCGGGCAGGTGATGTGCGGGAGGAGGGGAAAAACACTGTACCCGCTTATATCACCAAACTTTCGACCTTATTTACTCCTGTCCTATGGTAGCTATAGGCTTGATATTGGTATGGGGTATTCCTTAGGATGTAGGCAATACTTGGCTATCCCCAAGTCCAGGTTTGTTGGGACATGGGACGCGCATGACAAAGGACAGTCAGTTGACCTGTAGATCTCGCGAGTGCAACACCAGGTCGGATTTACCTGCCCCCCCCCATAGGACCCCCAAATGACCGAGGTGAGCATTTTTTTTTTGTTATTCTTCATTTCTCACCTATCTAAGCTATTTATAAAAAAAGGCCAAATCTGCTGGTCTCTCCATGTACATTTAATCTAAACTAGCTGGGGTCAAGTGGGTCAACTCTGACGGCCCCTCACTCACACTCTCCTTTCCTAGCTCGCTAACACTTCTAACCATAGAGTAGAGAAGGATAGAGAAGAAAGCGTGATGTCACAAATCTGAAAATAATGGTCCGCGCATTTGAGAGATGACAACACGATCGCAAAAGAAAATGGGAGGGTCCCCAATAATTCGTAATAATCCCTACCTTGTACTAATAACGCTTTCAATAATCAATTCAACGTAATCCAGAGACTGTAAACATGACAGATTCCAATAGACATAAGTAAAGGCAGCTGTAAAGGCCAGATCATCGTGAAATTGTCGTCATTATGAGGAGGTTCACAAGCAAACCTCCTCCAACCCCCGCCATTGTTGTTGTGAGAGTTGGGAGTTGCCAACATCAAACAGGCTGGGACAAAATTTCCCTAGACATCATAAGTATAACTGTATAACCTAAGAACGTAGTTTGTGTAAATGTCCAGTTTTAGTGCAACTTTATAAATTAACTATTTTAAAATTACATTTTCATGCTTGTTGTGTTGCTCGGAGTTATACAGCTTCCATCATATATACATGTATTTTTATAGTGTATGTATACTTAATGTTTTCCTCTTGTTTATATATATATATTTTATATCAATTAATTTACAAGTGTTTTAACCAACATTAATTCACTCTTAAAGACGTTCCCTGTTTCATCTATCGCCCCCTCGTTTTGCGGACTTTCCCTTAACTGAGGTAACACTGCAGACAAGCCAGGCGCGCAGATATCAAGGAGTATTTAATAAGGAATAACTACTGGGGCCTTTTGCTTATAATATTATGCCCCACGATAGTGCTGACACTCCTAGTTCGCACGAGGAAATAACGGTATGATGTCACGGTTTCTTCTCTATCCTTCAGTACTTTATGCTTCTACTCCCACTCCGCAAACCATCACCCTCCCACCATCGCCTACTTCCACTCCCGTTCTCCCAAATCATAACTCTCCAGCCAGAAAGGACACACCAGAGGTTCTCCATGACTGAGTAGATGGGCTGAGGCGGCGTCTCTGTTTCATATGCTCGGAACTGTACATTCCTACAAAAACAAGCAAGCAAACGACACAAACAATCTCACCATATAATTATTAACACACACACTCACACACAGACACTATCTCTCTCATCACATATTCTTTAAAACACTCCAATCCTGACGCTGTTAATTGTTGACTTACAGTGTCTTATCTTAACCCCTTTTGTACCGTCAATGTCTTTTTAACTTTATTCTGGCTACTATTAGACGATTTTATTATTCCAAAAGGGCCTCCAGCAATTAACAGGCTTCGAACTATCTCATTCAACCCTTTTTACTACCACAGATCCTTCTTAACTGTACAAAATCGTCCAAAAATAGTTAGAATAAAATTTAAAAACGTCCCCGGTACAGAAGGGGTTAATAATACAGAAGGGTTGATAAGCTCTGAAGTCCTACTTTAACTAACTAATCTGCTTACTGATTGTTTACTGTTACCATATCAAGGTCTTTACTTATGTCCTTCTCTTATTTCTTTAACAAAGTCGAAGATTACACGATATATACTTCTAGTACATAAAATCATCATATATATATCAACACATTATTCACAATTGATAATAATCGAATATTTCATGTGGAGGAAATGTTTTAAATATCGTTCGACAGCATTTCCTATGGTTCGAAGTAAAGTATGTTTCGTTCCATAGCTTAGTAAGTTTTTAAAAAGGATTATCTAGTAATACCGTTGAGAATTTACTTCCCAAACAGCCAAAGCCTGACTACAGTAGATAAATATTTATCTCAAAGTCTCCTTCTAAAATGACAGGATCATTTTCGCTCGCCAAAAAAATTGGACACTTAAATGGCACAAAAGGTCCTGACAAAGAAATGAGGTGAAATGTCTTAAAAATGCCAAACTAATAGAGAAAACGTCTTAATATCTAAAAATCGAGGGAAAAGGGGGGCCAGAAAACCGGGCCATAACTTTGTTTACAAATTACTTATAAACAGAAGTAGATTTATTGTTGCTTGATTTCCCTACTTCCTAATCTATCTATATATCTATCTATCTCTCTCTTCTCTTTCTTATTCTATTTCCTTCCTTTCATTTTCCCACCAATCCATATTTTCTAATTTCATCAATTACAGTATCTGCAAATCAACTCTCATATTTGGTCTGGTATTTGTCTATATTAAGGGGACCGTTTTTGTTTGTTGCCTAGACCTCCATCAAACTTTAATAAACACACCCTTGACCGCCTTTTAAGATAAATGTGTACATTTTTCGGTAGAAAAATGTCCTGGCCGAAGGCTGGTTCCTCTTAAATTACAGGCTTGCTATCGCTCGAAGAAATGTGGGGACAATTCTTATAATCACCAAACTAATTGGGCGAACTTCTTAAATTATCAGAAGCAGTGAGGCTAAACATGAGGGAGAGGGGGTCCAGAAAAAAAATATATCAGGTGGAAATCTCCCTTTGATACTTATTTTTATAAAGTCTGTCTTCAACCCAGGATATGCTAGCTCTTGAAACTTAACTGTTATAGGCCTAGTTGCTGGCTACTTGGCCTAAAGTGCGAAGATTAGACATTCACACACACACACACACACACACAGTCATAATACAATTCTTTGCAATTATGTAAGACTAATGCATTCCGTAATGAGTCCAAAGGAACAAATTACTTTGGAATCCAAACCAGATGGTCTTTACTGAGTGTGCATTGATCTGGTCTTAACCCTTTCACGCACATATGATGCAGAGGTTGCCAGATTAGCAATAAGAAATAGAGTTCTCTCACTCCTATAATTACCTCTCCAAAATTAGTTTTCTGCCCACAGCTAACTCAAAGACAACTGCAGAGGTTGAAGTAACTAAACTAAAGGTTTCTAAATACCCCTGATGGTAACAAAGGCTTTAATGTATCCCAAATAGGCTCAAAATCGTTTCATATGTCGGAGAGGGTTCAAGGGTGGTATTTGTTTTATGTGGACCCCCTTCTCCCTCGTTTTTTGTCCCATTAGTTAAATCCGGCAATTTTAAGACATTTCGCGCAGATTCTTTGTCAGTATTAACCCGGGAACGGCAGCAAAGCTCTTAAGAAGTTTTACTGGGTAACGGTGGCAATGCTCTTAAATTAAGAGGGAAGGCCTACAAAAAACATTTTGAAAGGCCCTAGTAGCACTTAATTTTTTTTTTCCTATATATACCTCATATCACTCCTCCACATCCACTCCTTCCCCCCTTTCTCCTCCCCCCTTCAATTATAACCTATTTTCCCTGTTATTCCCTAATTCGTTGGTATATTTTTGTGCTAACATTAGCAAACTAGGGGAGGTGTGGTGGAGTGGTCTTGCCACTGGCCTGGTAATCCAAAGGTCCCGGGTTCAAATCCCGATGTATCAATGGGAAGATATTATTGGGATGGAATTTGTGCTGTACCTGGTATCAGTGCATTACCACAGGCCCACCGAAACGTCAATAAAATACCCTCATTGTTCCCTGATTAAATAGCACTGTATGAATATTCCCATATTCAAAATATGCTATAGGGGTGCAATGCCTGGTGAGTTATCTGCTCAACAGGTGGCATTGTGTGTGTGTAAGTGTGAGAGTCCGAGTGTAGGGGGTGAGACAGTGAAGCTCGGGAACGAGGTGGCTTCAGAGATGGGGTCGTTTCGGGCCATGAGTGAGCACCGTGCCTCATGTGAAGGCAAGATGGCAGGTGCTCGTTGTACTCTACGTGCTTCACATGTCTCACTCCCTAGACTGGAACAAGACCTCACGGGCTTCACTGTTCATTGTAAAGCGGTGAATGTTAAGGCTCTCAGCCTATGCCCGAGAGGAAGTAAGTTGGAATATAGAAAAAAAAAAAAAAAAAAAAAAAAAAAAAAATGTGCCTAGCGAGTGTGTTGGCAGAGCTAGATGGTGGGGTGAATGTGTCAGTCAAGCTTGAGGCCTTGCAAGGGGAGGAGTTGCCTCACATTGCTCCACATTTCATGAATGGGCTGTTCCATGTTTATTCGCGATTTTGACCAGAAAAATTATATTTCCACTTGTTTTATTGTTGTTACAGGTTACTATCTTCATAGTGAAGGTAGAATAGGCACATATGAATAAGTAATAACGATATTTATTGTAAAATTATGATTATAGGCATGAATGGAGCCTAATATGGTTGCCCAGAACAGTGGTGTTCAATACACCCTGTTCGCCGATTATAGGTTAAAACTGTTCGGCCCATTTAGGTAACAATTAGGCTTTGGCAAGCGATAGCGAGCCTGTAATTTAGGAGAAACCGGTCTTCGGCCAGGAAATTTATCTACCGAAAAATGTACAAATTTACCGCGAAGGGGGTTCTTGGGAATGCTTTATTAAGCTTAATGGAGGTCTAGGGAGGAAACAAAATATAAATTAATATTAAATACTTATATAAATAAACCAAAAAACAAACCTTCCCCCCTTCCTACGCAAATAAAGCTTATGAGTTCAACAATAATTTTAGTGATAACATTTCTCCCAAATGAATCACAGTTTTTCCCCAGCAACCTATCATTATCAGCAATATTAACAGTGTGGCAATTTTAATTGTCATCAGTAAATAGCTAAATTGTATCCCAGTTTGAAAGAACAAAAGTTGAAAAAATGCTATTATTTTTTGACACAATAAATATAAAATGAATTATTGTATGTGGTAGCAGACCCAATACTAAAAAGTTTATTTTACATACTATTTTAGCAAGATTAAACAGATAATCACATAAATACTAATATATTTGTTTACATATTATTTTAACAAGATTAACAAGATTAACAAGATGATATTATACATATATCTAATCACTGAAAATTAATAGTGCTGTGAAACGAACATTGGAAATCTGATGCTACATATTAATTTAAACACGGTTGTTTATTGTATTGAATCCTGATTTTTGGCTCATATTTAACCCTCATCAGCTGTTTTCTATGTGTATGTTTAATTTTCATCACACACACCCACACATACTGTACACTGACACACACACACATACAGTACATGCATTGTACTGTTAGTAGGGTCATTTGCTTTGAATCCGTGACCATTTTGTTCCTATCTTTTTCTCTCGATGGATTTGACAACCTGAACAATTTTAAAGGAAAATTAGCTCCTATGCCCCTCTGAAAAATGACGGCTAACTCTGCTAGAGCCCAATATTCAAAATGGCCACCAACTCCATCTTGAAAAACATGAAATGTAATATCTCTGGCACCAGATGAGCTACAAGGACGAATGAGGTGTCCTTTTTCACTAATTCTGGCATTACAAATCCACTGGAATGGTTATTGTATTGTATTGTATTGTATATTGTATTGTTATTGTGTTGTATTATACTAATTGTACATACTAATCTGTCACTCCATGATTCACTGTATGAGCCACTATCAGAATCACTGTCCTCACTTTCGCTGCTATCATCACTGTTGTTCTCTGCCTGCGGATTTGTAGGTAGTGGTATGGATGGGGGAAGTGGGTGCTGGGTTGAACGGACAGGCAGACATAGGCCATTTACAAGATGCCATCCATGGCCGATCGGTGAGGGGTGACTTTGGAGCTGGTAATGCTTTTGCAAATATGCAAGATAGTTTGCACGCTCCAAGTGTGGATGGAGACTGTCCAAGTCAGGCACAAGTCGGATAGTGCTTTTTCTTCTTCTGAGCTCTCCACTTCGCTGCCCTCGCATCTCCCAGGGTCTTGCTTTTGGTATCACCATAGACATATCGAATGACAAACCGCTTCAAATTACTGATGACCTGTTCTGTGACTAGGAGCTGTGTACCACATGCTCCTAGCAGGTTGTGTGCCTCTTTAGACTTCTCCAGACGATCTGCGATGAGCTTCTTGCTTGCTCCTGTTACGACCGGGACTACGAATAAAACAAGGGCACTCAATGATTGGACTAGTAATAGGGCACTATGCAACAACGGTACGCTAGATCCAAACCCTCAAACTTATATGCCGGCGAACAAAACACCTATACCCTCCAGGGTTAATCTGCGATAGCGGGGTATCCTTAACTGGGCATAAATGTACTCTACTTCAGGCTAACCTGCACTGGTATAGCCTGATAACAAACAAGATGCAAGTTACGTTAAAATGCATAAAAAGGAATCTATGGAAAGATCAATTAAATCACTACATGATTTAATACAATAAAAAGATGCTTCAATACTGTTACTCTAAACAACAATAAACTCTTCACTCCTATCTGAAAGAAAGTGAAAGTGAAGTATAGTCCTACAGCATAGACCTGGAAACTTCTGAAGAAAGTCTGATGCTCATAAGATGCTCGTACTGATTTAGAACTATATAAAGGCAGGAGGCAGGACACCCCACGTGTAAATCGAATACACTAAAAGATAGGACATATAATGTTAACTGACATGAGAATACTATAAATGTGCAACGGTAGAAATGCTCGACACTAAAAGAAGTACTTCCTCATCAACGAAACAGTCTGCTATGGTTGTGCGGCTCAGCAACAACCTAGACTAATAAATGCTGTGAATAATAATGCGCACATATCAAAGAGCTTATATTAAATACTAACAAGTGTCTACTCGATTAATAATGTCTAGCTGGGATACTCTAGGTAAGGAACTGGGGTTGAGCAAGATAGGCTCGTAGCCTAGCGATGTCCTTAAGACTGCATCCTTTAAGTTACGTTAATTGACTAGGGGGCTCTCTCGATAGATCCAGATCACAAGTATCTGGTTCTATCCTGGCGACCCTCTAAAGACAAGCAAAGAGGCTGCAAAGTGTGGAACTGGTACAGGCCAAAACCCTCAGTCTGCACAATGCTGCACTCGCAAAGGACGCAACCGAAAAGACAACCCAGCCTACCACAGGACCGGTCGAAGTCGTGTAGGTATAAGCAAACCGTACACACATCGGAGACAACGACTACAGTTACCTTATCCCAGTCTAGCATTAAATAAAAGAGCAGAAACACTAAATCAATAATGGAAACACACAAAGTTCTTAACCTATACTAACTAAGAACCCTCAAACCTATTCTAAGTACATGTAAATATCTCTGAGGACGGCGCATGCAATACAATGGGCCGGCTATGAAAACCGTATGCAGAACCCAAGGGGAGTGTTGTGCAGTTAATAAAGGTTAGAGTATGGAAAGAGAGAATCGAGTGAGAGAAACAGTGATAAAGGTGGTGATCGGGAGAGAGTATGCAAAGGGATGTTAGAAGTACGCGCGCCAAGCCTGTCCTGACGAGGACAGCTCCTGGGGACCCTCATGGAGGAGGTAAGTTACACAGGAGACCGCAAAGGCGCGATGGTCGGCCAATCACGGGCCGAGACGTCACAAGACAGCAGGCGTCATATGAAACAGCAAGACACGCCGTCCAATGGCGAGCGAGAGGCAGGAATGCACCCGTACATACAGACACTTACTACCTCCTCGCTCTGAATGTCTTTCTCATTCACACGCTGGTACAATTATCACTACTGTTGATATAAAATATAACCCGTTGTCACAGACGAAAACAAAGACCACCACTGGACTGTCTGTGACAATGCGATTACTAGGAAAGAAAGAACAACCTTATCTGATAACTATAGCCCATTTCGATGTCCCTGGCGAGCGCTAGTGGTTAACGAGAGGCGATTCTGCCAACGCTGGTAGACGTCACACCCCGCCCAAGATATGGGACGCTCAACATTAGGCGAGCACCATATCTGACAAGGCAGAATGCCGACAAGACCAGCCACACCTATCCACTCCACCAGAAATGAAATGCAAAGCTCAATCTTAAATAAAACAACATATTAGCATAAAGAAAATCTTACAACCCCTCCCAAACACAATAGTATAATTTAGCCTGCTATGCTCCCTGAGCGAGCTTCACAGAGCTCAGCCTACTAAGTGAAAGACAGGTTCAACTTAGGACTTTAGCTATAACATTGGCAACTTACAATTAACTATAAAAAAGAAAGAGTTTTTATGTGATTTTTGATTTAATTTTAATGTTGTTTTTGACGGCTGCTCTACAGGGACAAGCCTGGTTTTTCTCCACTCAAACCCACACACCTGTGGTGATCTACGCCGGATCCTCCACCTTCGACAAACAGTCTGCAATCACATTCTCACAACTGGCAATATGGCGAATGTCTAGATTGTATTCTTGCAAGATGAATGACCAACGTGTCAGCCTTATATTCCGGTTGTGGAATTGTTTCAGAAATTTAAGAGGGTGGTGGTCAGTGTAAATCACCACGACTGGCCCGTAGGCAGAAACATATACTTCAAAGTGCGTGAGCGCCAACACTATTGCCAGCAGTTCTTTCTCCACCACAGAGTAGTTTTTTCTGAGCGGAATTAAACTTCTTGGAAAAGAAACTGACTGGATGCTCCAAACCTTCCTCGTCTGTTTGCATTAAGACGGCACCAGCCCCTACACCGCTGGCATCTGTTGCCAGCTGGAACGGTCTTTCAAAGTCAGGGGCCCTGAGGATTGGGTGAGTGCATAGTAGGTGCTTGACCAGCGAAAAAGCCCTTTCACACTCAGGTGCCCACTTGAACTTTTTCTCATTTGCTAGCAAATCTGTCAGGGGAGCTAACACAGAATAAGCCCGAATGAAGCAGCGATAGTAACCGATCATGCCCAAAAATCTCATGATCTGCCGCTTGGTGGACGGCCTGGGGAACTGGTTAATAGCCTGTATCTTGTTTTTGGGGGGGCACACCTGGCCTAACCTGACCACAAACCCAAGATACTGCACAGTTGCCCAGACAAAGTCGCACTTGCCCAGATTGACCACCAAGCTGGGATGTCAGCTACTAACTCATTCATAAGACTCTGGAAGGTTGCTGGGACATTTTTAAGGTCATACGG
The DNA here is from genome assembly GCA_032716605.1 of Paralithodes platypus. Lineage (NCBI taxonomy): Eukaryota > Metazoa > Arthropoda > Malacostraca > Decapoda > Lithodidae > Paralithodes > Paralithodes platypus. The sequence goes on along the minus strand of CM064548.1, from coordinate 35,825,178 downwards.
CATCACATTGCAACGGTAGGTGTTCCCATCAACCACAAACCCGCATACCCCCTTCGCCCGCTCAGACAAGGGCACCTGCCAGTAGCCTTTCACTAGGTCTACCTTAGTTAGAAACTGTGCCTTACCAATCTTGTCTACACTATAGTCAACACAGGGAAGGGGAAAAGCATTGGTGGGAGTCAACCCGTACAATCTCCGAAAGTCAATGCAGAAGCGAACCTTCCCGTCAGGCTTGGGCTGCAGAGTGACAGGAGATGTCCACCTAACTGCCCCCTTCTCAATCAGCCCCCGTTCCAACATATACTCTAACTCCGCTCTGAGGGCTGGGAGTTTAATGGGTGGAATTCTGCAGGGTACTGATTTAAAGGGGGGATGATCTCTCACTTCCACGTCATGCACCACTCGAGTTGTGAGGCCTGGATGCTCTGCAAACACAGTGGGGTATGAAGCAAACAGGCGCTGCACGGCTGCACGCTGTTGCTCAGGCAGGTGCACTAGAGCATCGTCAGCCACCTGTCTGGAGTTCCCCGCCCACTGGTCAGCAGAGACATGACACTCCCAGTTATCCTCCACCTGGGCTTCACTGTCCCTCACTCCTTCTCCTCCATGACCGCTGCAGGTCAACACAGGGACAGCGAGAGGCTCAGGGGGGCGCCTCACAAACTCTTTCACCAGATTCCCATGGCACAGCTGATTCTTTTATACGCCTATCTGGAGTAGCCACAAGATAGTCTAGGTCAGAGATCTTTTTTACCACCTTATAAGGACCAGCGTACTTGGCAGACAACAGATGACCTGGCAGAGGTAACAGAATCAACACCTCCTGCCCCACCTTAAACTCCCGGTGTTTTGTCTTCTCATCGTACCTGTCCTTCATAAGTGCTTGCGACCCTACCAAATTCCTACCTGCCAACTCTAGGCTTCTCAGCATTCTCTCTCTACTCTCGAGGACATACTTTAACATGGAACATGGTTTTGCTGTGCCCTCCCAGATTTCTCTAACCATGTTGAGGGGGCCTCTGACCTGATGTCCGAAAACTAACTCATTGGGACTGAACCCTAGGCTTTCACCAGGTACCTCCCGAGCAGCGGATAATACATAGGGCAACCCAAGATCCCAATCCTTGCCATTCTCAACACAGTAACAACGCAGCATGCTTTTCAGAGTCGAGTGCCACCTCTCCAACACCCCTTGATTCTCTGGGTGATAGGCTGAAGAGACAACTGTACTGATACCGTGCTGCTGCATGGTCTGTTTGAAAAGGCTAGAAGTAAAGTTGGACTCTTGGTCTGACTGCAATTCCTGCGGATACCCGTACCTAGAACAGTACAATAGCAAGTTACGAAGAACAGTCTTAGCAGTACCATTTCGCATGGGGTATGCATCCGGATAACGAGTGGTAACATCCATGATTGTGAGGAGGAACTTGTTGCCTGCACTAGTAGCGGGTAGAGGGCCAACCATGTCGATTATAACCTTACTGAATGGTGGCCCGATTACAAGAATAGGGTGTAACGGAGCCTTGGGAATACACTGGTTTGGTTTACCTACTGTCTGGCAGGTACTGCACATTGCCACCCATGACGCCACATGTGCCTTCATACCTGGCCACCAAAACAATTTCGCCAATGCTGCTACCGTCTTACGTACACCCAAATGCCCTGCCAACGGTACATCATGCGCTAACCTCAGTAGGCTATCACAGCACACACTAGGCACTACCAACTGGTCAACCACTCTCGACCCACCCTCCCAACTCCGTCTGGGATCTAGAAAACGCCTGTACAATATGCCCTCCACACGAAAGAAGTCCCCCGGCTTTGCATCCCCGTCCTCATCAAGTTCAAACGCACCGTTACTACACTTCTGAAGCTCAGGATCATCTATCTGCACCCGACAGATATCCGAAGGAGCCAATCTATCTAAGTGCTCCCGGAGCAACTTATGGCCTTCCCCGATACTGGACTGTTCGATCCTATCTTGCTTAAGTGTGTAACGTTGCTTTCTCGGAGTTTTCTCACGCCCTACCTCCTCACCAAGTGTGACAGGTTCTGGGGCCACTCCGGACCTAAACATTGGTGCTAATACCGAGTCGCCAAGATGAGCCGCTGGATCAAAACTTACAAAACTTCTCCCAACTTTAGCTTTCTCCTTCCGACCGTTCCTCCGCTGGTCTAGAGACTGAGGAATAGGTTGTGACACCTTAGATGCACGAGATCGGGTGACAACACATGCCATCTGCTGTAATTGACACCTCTCGACCAACTCCTGCCCCTCCCTACTCACGTCGGCCGCCCTCTCGGCAACGACTATGGGGGAACCTCAGAAGTAGGCACCGCAAAGTCGTTGCCGAGAAGAAGGTCGACGCCCTCTACTGGCAGTTTCTCTATGATTCCAACATCTATCTCTCGTGTCACACCATTAACCTCCAGCTCCACTCGAACCAACGGGTATGACCGTGTAGCATTAATACCCTGCACGACAACTACCCATGTCGCATTTATAGGTTGGCCTGTAAAGTTTTTCATCAGAGTCTGGGATGCACCTGTATCACGCAACAACTCCATCCCATGCTTGCAACCAGCCCAACTCATGCAGCCACGCCCTCTATGGTACCAAAATGCATCGCGGACAGGTTTCGAGCCTTCCGGACACTCCTTCACTGGCTGTGCCCCCGCATCTGACATATCACCCCGGGTAAATGCAGAAGACCTCAGAGACACCCCAATGTTGCTAGCCAAAGACATGACTGCTGCAGGTTGGTTACTAGGGCAGGAACGTGCAAAATGCTCCTTTATGACACTTAAAACACTCTACTTCACCCTTGGACTTCCCCTGAGGTGGGGGAGGGCCCTGACCTTTCTTAAACGGGACGGTTTTTGGTTTGTGATCAAAATTAGTATCATTGCTCTTACTTTTGTTATTAAATGTTGCATCACTGACACGGGGGGGTGGAGTGTTGCGCCCCTTGTTAACTGCATCGGTCCGTTGTGCAGACACGCACCCACGAATCAGCGATAATCTCAGGTCAGCCAACTCAGCTGCCTCTTGTAGAGTTTTAGGATGTTTCTCTTTGAGGTTCAAAGTCAGGTCGCTGCCTGTGCATTTAAAAAATTGATCTAGAAGGAATAACTGATCAAGCTCATCGAACGTCGTCACCTTCTCTGACCTCAGCCAATTTCTCAAAGCATCAGACAGTTCCCGGGCATGTTCTAGAAAAGTGCACTCACGACCCTTTGTAACACCCCGAAACTTCAACCTATATGTCTCTGGTTGTAACTCATACGCCCGCAGAACAGATTCCTTCAATACCTCATAATCGATGCAAGACTCCAAGGGCAACGCATCATTTGCCTTGAGTCCTTTGCCAACCAACCTAGAGGAAACAAGGGCTGCCCACTTAACCTCGGGCCATTGGTGCTCCCGGCACTTCTTCTCAAAACGCAGGAAAAACTCGGTGACACCTGACTCGTCAAATGCAGGGACTAACTTAAGAAGGTGCGATAAAGACTGATCAAGACCTCGATTCCCAGAACCGAGACGCTGCCCTGTCGACTCCACCCGAGACTTCTCAAGCTCTATGTCTGTACAGTACTTCGTAGCCTCAACCTGAAGCTCAGCCTCACGTATGGCCTTTCTCTCCTCAGCCTGAATCATAAGCTCAGATTCCCGCTGCTGCTGCTGCTGCCTGAGCTCAGCCTCATGCTTTCGCTGCTCGAGCTCAGCCTCATACTTTCGTTGCTCGAGCTCAGCCTAATGCTTTCGCTGCTCGAGTTTGGTGAGTTCGAGCTGAAACAACATCTCGGAAGACAAATCCTGAGGAGGGGGTGCTACTATTGGGGACCTACCCCGTGAATCACCTAGAGGCATACCCAACCGCCAGCAGGCATCGGCCTGCGGGAACCTACCCGGTTCCGGAGCCCGAGGGGGCGCCATGATAGGAGTCGAGTGGAATGGGGGCTGGGCAGAAGGTGCCCCAGCTCCCGCTCCACCCGAATCCCCATGCACCCCACCGAGCACCCAGGCAACCAGCTCACCTCTGGACAATCCGCTAGTACCGGACAACCCTAAGACCGTGGCTACACACTGCAGTCCGTACCGGTCTAGCCCCGACACCCGATCCGCCGACACAGGCTCCTCCAAAAAAATCCGAGCATCCTCCTCGTTGTTCACCACCCGAACGCCGTTAGACAACTCCACCTTCTCCACCTCCTCGCCTGCTTCCCGTACTGTGTCCTCACTGTGCACTGATCCGTCGTTCGACATAGTGTCCACCGGAAATCCTCAACGTTTATAAAAAAAAAAAAGTACCTAAACTCTCATGTAGCACTATTCACTCAAAAAATGCTTGAAGACAACTCAAGTGCTATACTACGTTGCCAAAAAAAAAATCCAACGTGTCCAAAATATTCCTCAAAAACAAATGTCCACTGCCAAACTGTGAGAAATAACAATCGTCCCCCAAACGGTGATTAAACAAAATTCTCCACAAAAAAGTCCTGCAATTAATTCTTAGTTCACTAAATCCTAGACTAAGGTCGCCATTTGTTATGACGACTAAGATATGATACTAGGCAAGGTCGCCATTTGTTACGACCGGGACTACGAATAAAACAAGGGCACTCAATGATTGGACTAGTAATAGGGCACTATGCAACAACGGTACGCTAGATCCAAACCCTCGAACTTATATGCTGGCGAACAAAACACCTATACCCTCCAGGGTTAATCTGCGATAGCGGGGTATCCTTAACTGGGCATAAATGTACTCTACTTCAGGCTAACCTGCACTGGTATAGCCTGATAACAAACAAGATGCAAGTTACGTTAAAATGCATAAAAAGGAATCTATGGAAAGATCAATTAAATCACTGCAAGATTTAATATAATAAAAAGATGCTTCAATACAGTTACTCTAAACAACAATAAACTCTTCACTCCTATCTGAAAGAAAGTGAAGTATAGTCCTACAGCATAGACCTGGAAACTTCTGAAGAAAGTCTGATGCTCACAAGATGCTCGTACTGATTTAGAACTATATAAAGGCAGGAGGCAGGACACCACACATGTAAATCGAATACACTAAAAGATAGGACATATAAAGTTAACTGACACGAGAATACTATAAATGCGCAACGGTAGCAATGCTCGACACTAAAAGAAGTACTTCCTCATCAACGAAACAGTCTTCTATGGTTGTGCGGCTCAGCAACAACCTAGACTAATAAATGCTGTGAATAATAATGCGCACCTATCAAAGAGCTTATATTAAATACTAACAAGTGTCTACTCAATTAATAATGTCTAGCTGGGATACTCTAGGTAAGGAACTGGGGTTGAGCAAGACAGGCTCGTAGCCTAGCGATGTCCTTAAGACTGCATCCTTTAAGTTACGTTAATTGACTAGGGGGCTTTCTCGATAGATCCAGATCACAAGTATCTGGTTCTATCCTGGCGACCCTCTAAAGACAAGCAAAGAGGCAGCAAAGTGTGGAACTGGTACAGGCCAAAACCCTCAGTCTGCACAATGCTGCACTCGCAAAGGATGCAACCGAAAAGACAACCCAGGCTACCACAGGACCGGTCGAAGTCGTGTAGGTATAAGCAAACCATACACACATCGGAGACAACGACTACAGTTACCTTATCCCAGTCTAGCATTAAATAAAAGAGCAGAAACACTAAATCAATAATGGAGACACACAAAGTTCTTAACCTATACTAACTAAGAACCCTCAAACCTATTCTAAGTACATGTAAATATCTCTGAGGACGGCGCATGCAATACAATGGGCCGGCTATGAAAACCGTATGCAGAACCCAAGGGGAGTGTTGTGCAGTTAATAAAGGTTAGAGTATGGAAAGAGAGAATCGAGTGAGAGAAACAGTGATAAAGGTGGTGATCGGGAGAGTATGCAAAGGGATGTTAGAAGCACGTGCGCCAAGCCTGTCCTGACGAGGACAGCTCCTGGGGACCCTCATGGAGGAGGTAAGTTACACAGGAGACCGCAAAGGCGCGATGGTCGGCCAATCACGGGCCGAGACGTCACAAGACAGCAGGCGTCATATGACACAGCAAGACACGCCGTCCAATGGCGAGCGAGAGGCAGGAATGCACCCGTACATACAGACACTTACTACCTCCTCGCTCTGAAAGTCTTTCTCATTCACACGCTGGTACTATTATCACTACTGTTGATATAAAATATAACCCGTTGTCACAGACGAAAACAAAGACCACCACTGGACTGTCTGTGACAATGCGATTACTAGGAAAGAAAGAACAACCTTCTCTGATAACTGTAGCCCATTTCGATGTCCCTGGCGAGCGCTAGTGGCTAACGAGAGGCGATTCTGCCAACGCTGGTAGACGTCACACTCCATAGAAGCCAGAGTTGTGGTCACACCCAGTGAGGACATGAAGTGGTATGATGGCTGCAGCCATTGCCTCACTGCACAAACATCGGGCATCGATAAGCTGACGTTTGCGTTTCACACACAGGATTCCTGTTGTCTTCTGAGCAACATATGCCGCTTGCATGTAGTTGTCTGTGTCCTCTGTGTCAAGAACGACAGCTGCTGTGTAGCTGTCTGACCGGAGCACATATATATGGTGAGCATTGCCGTATCTGCCTCTGCATGGGAGCATGTGAGCTCTGGCACAAGCTTGCTTGTGGTGAGATTCTTTGCAGTGCTGCCAACTACACAGTAGATGATCTTGGTGCTAGTTGTTGCTGCCGTTTTCTGGAATTCCGTTGAAGAAATGCCTGAAGGCGGATTTTGTTCTCAAGTTTACCCAGGAGAGCATGGAAAACTTTACTAGAAGGAAATTTATCTTCTGTCTTTATGAAGACATTGCTGATTGGCAGGTTTTTTGGCGCATTATTCTCTCACTGCCCTTGATCATGTAATTCTGATCATATGAATCATTGACGCAAATGATGCGCTCAGTATGCTTGTGTCTCGTTAGAACGAAGTGCACCAACTTCTCTGCATAATCTCCCCAGTTATACTTGGTACCGTCTCCCTTCTCTCTGTCTTCAATGGTAGGAGTTGTTAGGCGCCAGATGAGGCCCATATCAATAATATACGTGTATACATCAGGCTCTGGAATGACAGTCATAGTTAGTTTTTGTTGAAGCTTGCTTTTCTGTGCCTTACGGATGGTTCCATTGATGTTGAAGATGGAAAGGCACTCGGCTGTAACACGATGCTGCAGGACTTCTTGAAGTTTGAGGGCACCTCTCGTTGCAACCAGTCCGAGAACAGAGGCCAAGGCATTACGCTCCATTTCCTCAGTCTTTCCCTTCAGGTTCTCACCATCTGCTTTGTTCAATTCCTGAGTTGAAAAGTTCAAACGCTTGCTACGGGGAACTCTGCCGTTGAGAGACTTGGTCTTGGAATACACTCTCTCACTCAAGAACTGCTTCAGTTTGCTTGTGCCATCCTCCTTTGCCGATTTCAAGTCGGCTTTACTTGCTCTTTGAGTCGTGCCGCAACATTCATCACCAACTGATCATTGCTGACACCCAATGAAGATATTGCAGCCTCGATGTATGTACCTGCTGCTGTTGTATCATATACCAGTTCACTCACATTCTTTTGAATGCGTTCATGAAATCCAATGTCTTCCCCAAATTCATTGACGAGAATTTCCTTTAAGTAGCTGGATTTTACTACTGAGTTATGTCCGTGATTTGAGATAATGCGCTTATAGTCCTGCAGCAGGCCTTGCAGGGTGCGAATTTCATGGTCTTTGAAGATGACTTGACGAATATGATGAAAGAAGAGAGCTTGGGCCTCTCGGAGGTTTACACGCTGCAGATGTTGAGTGCTTTCATCTGAAAGGGGCTTGTGGTCGCTTACATATTTGCGCCAGCACGCACGATGGTAGTGGATTTCCAACCCAAATGCTGTTTGACTATCTGGGATGGATGCAATCAGAGTGTCAAGTCTCAATCTCATGACCTCATCTTCCAGATGGACAGTATCTAACTTGAATTTAGTCCAGGCATCTACTGTTGATAGGAGTAAAATCTGCTTGTCACGATCACTACTCTTGTATGCCCCTTTCATGCACCACACACATAGAGTCTTATCGTGAAGGACACCCATACTGGAGCGGAGCCTTTTAGGTGCACTGGCCTCTGGGGAAGGGTCTTGTTGATCTGATGCTTCATCTCTTTCAAGACGTTCCTCGGATTTGTATTTGCGTTTTTCGGCTTGAGAGAGCTTGCGCTTGCTGGATAATGATGCGTAACAAGTGCTATGCATGTGGTGACCCTTTGGTCCCTTCTCCCAAGCCACATTTTCATGTATTATGTTGAAACTTATCAAGTTCTTTCCATTGTAAAGACTTTTCCCGGATGGATTCCCACTTCTCAGGTGTAATGTTTTCCAAACGATCATCTGCGGTACATCGCTTACCACAGAGTAAAATGCACTCATATTCATTTAATTTCTTGTCTGGTAACTCTTCACTCTCTCTTCTATTATCCATTATTTCGGTCACTTCACAAGTCGGCGATTTTCATCAGATGGGCATGTGATCCATCTGAAACAGTAAAAAAGTAATATTAGATATACACCGCAGGCAGAGACCAACAGTGATGATAGCAGCGAAAGTGAGGACAGTGATTCTGATAGTGGCTCATACAGTGAATCATGTAGTGACAGTGAAGTGGCAGATTAGTATGTACAATTAGTATAATACAATGCAATAACAATACAATATACAATACAATACAATACAATAACCATTCCAGTGGATTTGTAATGCCAGAATTAGTGAAAAAGGACACCTCATTCGTCCTTGTAGCTCATCTGATGCCAGAGATATTACATTTCATGTTTTCCAAGATGGCGTTGGCGGCCATTTTGAATATTGGGCTCTAGCAGAGTTAGCCGTCATTTTTCAGAGGGGCATAGGAGCTAATTTTCCTTTAAAATGGTTCAGGTTGTCAAATCCATGAGAGAAAAAGATAGGAACAAAATGGTCACGGATTCCAAGCAAATGACCCTACTATGTATGTATACTGAGAGGGAGAGAGAGAGTATTTGGAGTTGATATGTGTTGTGGAAACTAACAAAAACAACCCAAATATATTTTATGCTTTCGTTTCATATACTATATACTTTCAAAATAATCTTTGTAAGCATTTATAGTCACATGATATTGTTAACAAATTTAAAATTATTTGAAGTATTAACTGGTAGAATGTCAACGCACGCTAGTCAAATTATATAATGTATTCCTGTTTATGAGTCCTGCTATTTAATAACTGGAATTAAAGTGCCTTGTGCCGTCGGTGGCTGAATGTTCATGTGAACACGGTCAGTAAGTTTATGTACATTAATGGTGTTTTTAATATTATACATGAACACAACAAGTAATAAGTTTTATATTTATTGTATTCTTAATAGTATATATGAACACAGTATATAATTAGTGATATATTTATTGTGTTCCTAATGGCATACATGAGCACAGCCAGTCATTTATTATACATTTATTATGTTCCGACAGAACAGCTTAAATAAATTGATATACACTACATAAATTTACTTCGAAATGTGTAAATGATCATTGTAAGAAATTCGCTGTACAGTATATGTATATACTTCCAAATGCGTTCGTGAACATTGTATGTAATTCGAAGTATATTGCCTTCCAAAGGTATAAATGATCATTGGTAGTAATTTGTAGTGTGTACTTGCCCATTACAAGTAATTTGTTGCATATAAATTGCCTTCTAAATGTATACACTCATGATCATTGTAAGTAATTTCTTGTATATTTAATGTCTTTCAAATATATGCATCATCACTGTAAGATGTAAGATACATAAATAAAGACAGTGGCATGACTGTTTACACAGAAAACGAAATCAGAGAGGTGTGGAAGGAGCATTATGAAAGACTGCTTAACGTGATGTTTGAATGGAACAGGGAACAGCTCAGCACTGTAGTCCCAGTACAAGGCCCTTCGCGTTTGATGGGGTACGACTCTGTTAAAAGTGCTATAGATAAAATGAAGTCCGGGAAAGCCGCTGGGAGCTCCGGCATTGTCGCTGAGATGCTAAAAGCAGCTGGAGATATTGGGGTAACATTGATCACAGAGATGATTAATGCTATCATAAAGAAGGAAAAAAATCCAGATGCATGGTAGAAAAGTGTTATAGTAATATATACAAAGGCAAGGGTGACTCCTTAGACAGGGGAAATTGTAGGAGTTTGAAAATGCTCTAACAAGTCATGAAAATCAGCGAAAGGGTCTTTGAATGCATGATCATGGAAAGTGTTGTTACCAGCGACATGCAGTTTGGATCTATGCCGGGACAACTGATGCTATCTTCATTCTTAGGCACTTAGAAATAAACAGGGAGTTATACCTAATTTTTGTAGATCTGGAGAAAGCCTTTGACTTGGTTCCCAGGGAGGTAGTGCAGTGGGCTATGAGAAAACTCTGAGTAGAAGAGTGGTTGGTGCGTGTGATAATGAGAATGTATGAGGGGTCACGGGCAGCAGTTAGAGTAAACGGGGGCCTGAGCGAAAAGTTCCCAGTGAAGGTTGGAGTTCACCAAGGTTCAGTGCTGAGCCCATTACTATTTGTTTTAGGCCTGGAGGCTCTGTCAAGGGAATTTAGGACAGGACTCCCATGGGAGCTGTTATATGCAGATGATCTAGTTCTTATCGCAGATAGTGCACAGGAAGCAGAGGCAAAGTTCAAAAGATGGAGGTAAGGTATGGCAAATAAGGGTCTAAGAGTTAACATACATAAAGCAAAGGTCATGATTAGTGGAGTAGGGCGTGGAACTATGGAATGAAGCAGCGACTATCTATGCGCAGTATGTGGGAATGGGGTAGGAAGTAACTCAATTCAATGTTGCGTCTGTAGTGACTGGGTACACAAAATATGTAGTGGAGCTAGAGGACCTTTGACAAGAAACATAGACTTTGAATGTACAGTGTGCAAGGGAGATCTTGTATTAAATGACCCACCTGTCAGTGTTGATTTCGACAGTGTAACGCTGGAGTGTGTGAATAAGTTCTTCTACCTGGGTGATACGGTTTCCGTCGGAGGTGGCGCTGAAGCTAGCTCCATTGCTAGAGTCAGAAGGTGGTGGGGAAATTTAAGAGAGCTGTTGCCACTCTTGACCATGAGAGGGCTCCCACCCCACCTTAAAGGGAAGATGTATACTTTGTGTGTTAAGAGCGCGATGACCTATGCCTCGGAGACGTGGCCGGTTAAAGCGGAGGATACCAATAAAATGGAACAGAATGAGAAGAAAATGGTGAGATGGAAGTGTGGGGTTAATCTTAGGGACAGGGTATCAAGCGAGGAAATGAGAAGGCGTCTGGGCATTAGGAGTGTCAGTGAAGTGATGCGCACGAGCCGAAATGGTTGGTTTGGACATGTGGAGAGAATGGATGATCAGAACTGGGTGAAGAAATGCCGGACTGTGAACGTGGGAGGAGCTACGCATAGGGGTGGGCTCCGGTACTCCGGTCAGATCTCAAAATAAAGAACTTGACAACAGAGGCAGCCCTTGACAAGGCCGCCTGCAAAGCTGCCATTTGGGACGTGAGACTGTAACCACATTCTCTGTGGACAAAACGGTAAACTTGTATGTATGTATGTATATGTATGTAAGAAATTCAAAGTATATTGCCTTCCAAATATATCCATGATCATTGCAAGTAACTCGTTGTACTCTTCCAAATGTATACATGATTGCAAGAAATTTGTTGTACTGTTTATTAATTGTCTCCCAAATGTATACATGATCATATTAAGTATTATGGCATAGTTTATATTATAAGTGTTCCGAATACATGAACACATTCAGTCATTCAGTATACGTTAATTGAATTCGGAATGCCCGCAGCGCACCGTAAAAAATAATTCCTTGTATATTAATTGCATTTTACCGCCTTGAGCTTCATTAATTATGTAACCAGCAATTGCAGGGAGAGGCTGAATTTGTTTATGTTTGATGAAAGTCTAGGGAGGAAACTAAAACAATATACTGTATAAAATAAAACGATAAATATATACAATCAGCCAATAAATACGCCCATCTTCCCTTATAGCAAAAAGACCGGGTCTTAATTTGTATATGATGTGATGTAATGTATATCTCTGGACTACCATTATTGCCCGGGGGAAAACCAAGACGCATTAGTCAACGTCCCTGCTGAATTACGTATAAGGTACAGGCGCAGTCAACAGTTCCAAAACCTTCCTCCTATTAACCTGTGTATTGTTAAGGAACACGTTATAGCTTAGCAGTTACTAGATGTTGCCAATATACTGATGGTCGATCTCGGCTTTCACTCATAGGATCCTTAACCTTTAAAAAGCGGCCCACCACTTAAGTCGAGTTAAATAAAGCTGGACTATGTGGCGGCGCTCGACATAACTCGAGTGGCAATTTCAGCACGTAATGTGGCTGAGAGAGAGAGACAAGTGGTGGCAGGAGACTAGCGAGCGTATGACTGCTCCAGACCACCGCGGCGAACCTACTGACACAAATCTCAGCTCCCTCCTCCCTCTCTCACTCGCTACATACTCAATTATGTACCGAAAGTACCGAATTACCTGCTTTTTGCACTCGCGTTGCACGGTTATTGCAAGAAAACTATCCATCATACAAGGATCGTTATGGTGTCATTCGAAAGCTCTGTTTATGCCCTTTCAGGGATAGGTACTTGTTTTACGTTCTGGGTCTTATTTAGGCGTGAAAATGATCACGTAAACAGCCCTATTTTGGCTAAAAACACCCCGCTGGGTGGTACACATAAATAAACCGCATAGGCCGCTCGTAAGGTGTTAAATCAATGTGTGTTTTTGTCTTGGCTATACATAAGGGTGAGGGCTGGTCCTGTCCAGAGTCAGGTTTGTCATCCTGTACCAAACCTCCGCAGTTTATGTCTGTCTCTTTCCCTGTACTACTTTTACTACTTCGGGGGCAGGGGCCTAGAATCCCCCTCCCCTTGTATAATTCAGCTACTAGACGAAACAGAGAAAGGGGTGAGGGAACGCGAAAGTGGTCCCAGACCCTAAGAATAATTGGAGCATTATAATTATGGTGTTTCTGTTTTGGCTCTGTCTGGAGTCGGCCACCTCAAGCTATGGAGTATTGTGCGAGACATCTTTCCAATACATATAATTTACCTATAATGTGCCTTGATTTTGGCTCTCTGTCACTCTTTCAACCTTTGGGGGAGACACTTGTTACAGGCAGCTTTGCCTTTTGTCTCTTTCATACACAGAACAAGAATATATAAAAAGAGTATATAAATACATACATACATACAAATAAATACATATCAATGTTGTGGGAATGTTTTAAATCCGACTGTGGGTGTGATAATGATCCGAGTGCTTCATAATTATCAACTCCACTCTGATGAGACTCCCGCGAGGTAATGTGCTCTCTTTCCGTGTGAGGTACAGCTGTTGATAACAGTTTGTCAGCGGTTACGATGTTCTTTATGTAACAAGGGACTGGGGTTCCCGAAAAGGGACTCCAGTCCTGGAGCTATTCTTGACGTACAGTGTGCTGGCTTAATAATCCAGAAGGGTTGATAGCCTTTGAAGTCGTATTTTTACTAACTTTAAGCAAATATAAACATTAGTAATATATATATATATATATATATATATATATTGTTACGAGGGAAGGCCGGGGAAAGCAGATGCTCTAATAGCCTAGCCCACCGTACTGCACCACCCTGCAACAGACACGTTCTAAATATCTGACTCAAACACCAATACACACAGGTTCTCTAGGAAAAGGGGTTATCTTCCTCTTTGCTCTATGGAAGCAGTACTACAAGGAGACACAAAAATATCTATTGTCCCCGAGTCTGGTCGATAGTGCTGTATGTCAAGAGAACTTCTAAGGTTATTCTAAACTGCACATAAATGCCAAAACATAACACTGCTAGACTCCCAGATACTTCATAGTATGCCCAATCGCTTAGGGATTGAGGCTATGAAGCAAACACCATGGGAATAAGTCTCCTGCAGTAGCTCAACAATACACAGGGGTTGGCATATCAGTAGGTTGCAGTTGGATTCTAAGAGCCACCAAACAAACCACTGTAGATGCCAAGCTCAATGATCTATCTATTCTATCTATATGCTCAGGCCCAATCCCCACTTTTCCTATTTTTTCTTTTATTTTCCTCTATTTTATTATTATTATTATTTTATTTTTCTTGGGGGTGGCCGACTCAAGACAGAGCAAGAACAGGAAAACACAAACCACAAGACAAAACAGCGAACAAACACAGACAAAACACAAAATTCACACACATCTAGGTCACCCAGGAGAATACCCAGAGACCAGGGTCACCAATGTCGCTCCAGCATTCCCCCGGCCCCCGACCATCCGGAGAGGCTTCGATCTCGGCAGGCAGACATGTAGCGGAGCCAAAGCCACAAGCCCGCCCACCACATTTCCAGGCGCATCCTTCATATTAATCGTCTCCCCGGGCCAGGCGCCTGATGGACTATTATCTAGTCCAACTTGCGCCCGACCCCTTCCCCCAAATGACCACGTGTTCATTGAACTATTCACAAGCATTCTCCACTCATTCCTGTTTATTACCACTTCCTTTGCCTGATCTATAGTCATTCCTCTATCATCCAAAGCTTGTCTTACACAGTCTCTCCATCTCAATGGGGGTCTTCCTGCCCTTCTATCTCCCTTTGTATCTGACTCATATATTCTCTTTGTAAGCCTTTCATCTCCCATTCGTTCAACATGACCATACCAGCTCACCGCCCTTCTGTCCACTCTGGCTGACAAATTTTCCTGCTGCCCCACTCTCCTACGTATCTCTTCATTCCTCAATCCATCTCTACGAGTAACTCCACACATACTCCTCAAGCAGCTCATCTCCATCACATCCAGCTTTCTTCTCTCCTTTTTCTTCAGAGCCCATGTCTCAGCCCCATACATCACTGTTGGCACAACAATTCCTTGATACATTGCAGTTTTTACTTTCATTCCGAAATTTCTCGTCTTCCACATACTTCCCATTGCTCCGAAAACTTTCCTTCCTTCACACACTCTCTGTTTTACTTCCATTTCCATACCTCCACTCCTGCTTATCGTTCCTCCTAGATATTTAAAACACTCTACTTATTCCAATATTTCCCCATCCAGCCTCACATCTAGATTCACCCTATGATCATCCCTATTACACACCATTACTTTACTTTTATTGACGTTCACCTTTAGTTTCCTCCTCCCACAAACCACTCCAAACTCTTTGACTACCCGCTGCAATTTCTCCTCAGAATCCGCCACCAACGCTGTGTCATCAGCGAACAGCAACTGATTCAACTCCCAATCTCTACCATTCTTTCCTACTAAACCCAATCCTCTTCCCACAGTTCTCATTTTCACCTCCCTCACCACACCATCCATAAACATATTAAACAGACATGGTGACAATACACAACCCTGTCACAAACCTAGCTTTACCTCAAACCATTCACTCAACTCACCATTTCCTACTCTAACACAAACTCTGCTCCCTTCATAAAAACCTTAACTGCTTCCAACAAATTTCCTCCAATTTCATAAATCCTTAACACCTTCCACATTGCTTCACGATCCACACGATCATACACTTTTTCCAAATCTATAAAAGCCCAAAATATCTCCTTATGCTTCTCAAAATACTTCTCGCATAACTGGCTTACTGCAAACATCTGATCCACGCACCCCCTTCCCCTCCTAAAACCACACTGTTCTTCTCCTATTGCAACTTCCGTACATTATATTATCCGCTCTATCAACACCCTGCCATACAGCTTACCAACCACTGATAATAAACTAATACCTCTATAACTTGAACACTCCTGCCGATCTCCCTTCCCCTTGTACAACGGCACAATACATGCACTCTTCCAGTCTATTGGTACCCTTGACATCACAAAGCACACATTGAAAAGTCTCACCAACCAATCTATTATCACATATCTACCCTTCTTTACACACTCCACAGCAATACCATCCAAACCTTCTGCTTTTTCCGCTTTCATTTGTTTCACTGCTTCTTTCACCTCATTTTCCTCAATCCTTTCATTCATTCCCTGCCACCTGGGTGGCCTGGGTAACCTATCTCCATCAACCACTGCTTCAATCTCTGCTTCTCTTCCATCTCTTGCATTAAGCAAAGATTCAAAATAATCAGCATATCTTTTCCTCACTTCAACTGGTTCCACTAGTAATTCTCCATTTTCATCTTTCACTGACTCTTCCCTCTTTTGTCCTCCTTTTCTTACTCTATTTACCTCCTTCCAGAAAATCTTCTTTCGTTCTTCAAAATTCTCACTCAACCTTTGACCCCACCTTTCGTTTGCATCTTTTTTTCGCTTCTCTAAGTTTCCGTTTTGCCTCTCCCCTTTTCTCCTTGTACCTTTCCCATACCTCAAAACTACCATCCTGCAAAACCCTCTCAAAACACTGTCTCTTCTCTTCAACTGCCTTTCTCACCGTATCATTCCACCTCTTCCTTCCCTTCCTAAATGATACATAAAATATACATAATATAATAAATAACAATGCAGTAGAATAAAGGAAAAGAAATGGAAGGAAAAAGGTATGAAGCTTATATTTAAGAGTGCCAGAGAAAAAGAATGCAGTAATAAAATTTTAAACAAACAGGAAAAAATCTAGAAAGCAGAATAATAATTAATATTACACCAAAACTTTTATGCTCAGAAAGACTCCAGCCTTGCTATGCTTCGATCAACTAAGGAACAAAATAATTATATGCGGTAATAAAGGGAAACAATGAAGCAAGCCAACCAACACCAAACAGTGATGTTGTCAGTACAGCAGGTGGGACTGGAGTGACGGTGGAACCGTGGGAACACACACATGAGGGTCCCCTGGCCGCACAGGAGAGAAGTGAGAGCTCCAAGCGTCACTAGATTGCATAATTATATTAGGCACTTGTGCTCTCATTAACAATACATAAATGATCACATAAATACAAGACATCATTGTGTAATTTATACTAAACTAATACAACTCGCCTCAGTGCTGAACACAATAGATAATTATACTCATAGCAACAATCAACATGGTTGCAAGGCAGTAGCGCGATCATGACGTCACCACTGGACAAGAAGTACACACGTGAGAAGGGAGAGAGAAGGAAAAACAGCAAACCTCCCCTTAAACATACAACACTGCAACTGTAATAGGCTTTTGTATGAATCATAACAAACACTTACAGCTGAAATATCTGGTGGAAGTGACACCCTCACACCCAGGGCCAGGGGGAGTCTGTTGGTGCATCTTGAAACAACTGGCTGCCTATACTTCAATAACACTACAAGACATAAACAACTACAGTCATTTGGGAGTGACACCCTCACACCCAGGGGGAGTCTGTTGGTGCATCTTGAAACAACAGACTGCCTATACTTCAATAACACTACAAGACATAAACAACTACAGTCATTTGGGAGTGACACCCTCACACCCAGGGGAAGTCTGTTGCTGCATCTTGAAACAACAGACTGCCTATACTTCAATAACACTACAAGACATAAACAACTACAATCATTTGGGAGTGACACCCTCACACCCAGGGGGAGTCTGTTGGTGCATCTTGAAACAACAGACTGCTCATACTTCAATAACACTACAAGACATAAACAACTACAGTCTTTTTTCTAGTAATTTTTATATTTTTTATATTTTTGTATTTAAACATTTTCTTCTAAACAGAAACACAGGAACTCCTACTTTACGACCCTACGCTGGGCTACACACGGCAACGAACAAGCACCAGACGTAAACATGCTAATCAAACCAAAGTAGGAGGCTACACTAACACTGACTGAACGGCGAGGGTTCTCCTTATAACATACCCTCCCGTGACAAACAATCAGCTATAACATTATCAGTGCCTTTAACATGCCACACATCCAGATTGTGTTCCGGCAGCAAAATATCACCAGACACTGATAAACTGCCCAGTCCACCACAAGACTGGCACATCTCTTCGCTCTCTCAGGCAACGGGACCTGCCAATAACCGTTCACTATCACCACCATAGTGATAAACGTGGCAGCCCCGATGCAGTCTATGGAATCGTCAACTCTGGGTAATGGATAGGCGTCTGTCGGGGATAATGTATGAACATCAACACAAAAACGGATCTTGCCACTCTGCAGAGGTTGCAAAGTCACTGGCCAAGACCACTCACTACATCTCTTCTTCACCAGACCCTTCTCCAACATGTAGTCCAGCTCTGCTTTTAAGACAGGCTGCCGAGCAGGATTTATACGGTAGGGAACCAACTTGAGCATTGTACTGTCTCCAGCCTCTATGTCGGGTACCGTCCCGGACGTCAGGCCTGGAGAATCGCCAAACATGCGGAAGTACTGCCACAGCCTAGTAAACAACTCCTCTTGGCGCTTAGGAACAAGAGGTTGCAACTTGTCTCGAAGAACAACATACTCATTGCTCTCCCATAACCCAGCCAGGACTATAAACTATAGCCTCTAAACTATAGTCTCCCTCCTTCTCCTACTCCGTCCCTAATACAGCCAGGTCATGAGAGGGACAATCTGTACCACCTGTGCAGTCACTCCCACAGTTCATAAGTGCTAAGGCTTCCCCGCCGATACCAGATATGTGCACCCCACATTCCTTGCGGCTACACCTGCCTGCGCAGCATCACCCGCGTCAGCGCCACGGCCAGATATAGTCGGTCTATGGTAGGGCTCTATCATTTTGATATGGCAGGATTGGGAGGCTATGCGACAGTCGGGCGTACCTATTACATAGTCAACCTCACCAATCTGTTTAATGTCCTGGTACTGACCACAAAACTTAGCAGCCATGGGTCGACCCTGAACTGACAAACGTGCCAAAGCCTCGTCGCCCACCTTGAACACCCTAGATGTAGCCTGTTGGTCACAATGGTCTCTCATCTTTGTGTTCATGCTGCTAACCGGAATAGCCTCCGGGTATCTAATGGTAGTATCAATTAAATTGTGTAAGTATTTATATCCCGAACTGGTGGGTGATAAGGGACCAACCATGTCAACTATGACAAGAGTCAATGGCAGTTCAACTGCAGGTGTAGGGATCAAAGGTGCCACGGGTTTTCCTTGATGGGGTTCTCCAATTACCTTACCAATATGACACATCAAAAAAGAAGCCACCGATGCATTCATATTAGGCCACCAAAAATGAAAGCGTAGCCTATCAGTAGTCTCACATACCCCTAAATGACCCGCCAGTGACGCCTCATGTGTTAGCCTAACCAGCTCCTCCCTGAACTGGGCAGGCACCACTAACTGCTCCTCCCCCAAGCCTGAGTTCATATCCGGCGTCCACTGCCGATACAACAATACCCCTTTTTTAATAAACTTTGCTTGACCTTTCTTCCCACCAGTCATGCCAACCTTCTTAAACAGGAGGCCCAGACTCGGGTCCTCTTGCTGCAACTTGCTCAATTCGTCTCTACTGTAGGTATCTCCGACAAGGCAGTTACCTCTGACCTCTCAAAAATAGCAGAAGGATGAGTCGGCGGCACTATGTCAGACTCCTCGTCCGGCACTAGGTCACCTCTACTAGTCTCGGTAGCCTCACTGGGGTCAGCCAGGCCAGCTGTCTCTGGACCAGTGTCATCTAGTAGTGCATCATGGGATGGCCCGCACTCATGGCTGTCGGCCCCCGCATCCCCTAAATCATCCACCTGTTGTGCCAAATGTGCCACCGGTTGGGTCACTGCACCTACAGGGTAGATAGAGTCCATGCTATCTTCTTGCAAACAACCACCACCAGGGGGCACAAAAGCAGCCTCAGCGATGACTATAAGAGGCGGGAAAACTACATCCCCTGCCAAGTCAGTTCAGAGTAAAAAGTCCACCCCCTCACCTGGCAGAGTGTCTACCATGGCCACCTTACCCTCGGCGGTCAAAAGTGGGCACTCTAGGGTCACTGGGACTAAATCACAGAATTGTTCACTGTTGATTCCCCTGCACATTACAATCTCTCCCATGTTAATAGGTCAGGTTGCGATATATGGTTAGTTGCGCACCAGTATCCCTAAACACCTTGACAGGGTAAGTCTGCTCCCCAACCCGTACTACTCCATCATGTATGAATGGCCGACACCAATCAGGGGAAGTCTGGTTATGCTCAGGTGGTGATACCATCTGGGGCGGCAAAGTGCTTACAACCCTGCTTCCTGGCCTACACTGCCCCCAAAACTCACCGGTACCTGGCTTGCCTTTCACAGGCACCTCCCCTAGTGTCGCCACCAACTGGACAGCCTTGGATTCCTGGGTAGCCTTCCATTTAGCACACTGAGGTTTAATATGACCCACTTGCTTGCAAAAATAACGTCTCACTTCCGTAGAAGCTCGCTGGTTGTCAGCCTTGGTATAATGTTGTGTCTTATTTGTGTTAACTTTGGGTGATGATGGGCGAGCTGATACTGTGGCTGCTTGTTGCACAGGTTGGTCTCTCCTGTCACCAATGCTCCCCATGCACGTGCCATGCTGGGCTAGTGCTTTTCTTTTAATTTTGCCCCAATGCCCTCTTCAACTATGCTGGTAAACTGCTCCATCAGCCAAACCTCACACGCCGCCTCAAAAGTACCAGCTGACTCTGAATGCAGCCACTTAGCTAGAGTATCGCACAGGTACCTGGCACATTCCACGTGCGAGTCCACCTGCCGCTTCCGAGCCCCCCTGAAGGCCAACCTGTAAGCCTCGGGACACATCTCGTAGGCTTTTAACACAGCCACTTTAAGTACATCATAGTCTAGCTCCTGCACTTCTAGGCGATCGTATGCATCAAGAGCCTTGCCTTTCAAGACATTAGACTCCAACACTGCCCAGCGTTGCCTCGGCCACTGATACTCGCGGGCCTTCTTCTCAAAACGCAAGAACCACTCCATGACCTTCAGTCCATCGAAGGCCGGCACGAGTTTCAGCCGTCGAGACAACAGCACCTCTTCTGCCTCCTCCCTAGATGCATGACCAGCATTATTCCCCTGTCATCTTTGCCCACTAGTTTCCAACTTCTTCTCCAAATCTGCCTGTATTCTCTTCTCCTCATCTCTATCTTCCTCAACTCAATCTCTCTATCTTTCTCTCTTTGTCTCTCTTCTTTCTCTCTTCCATCTCCATTTTCTTTAGCTGCAGCTCAACCTCTGGACTCCTTCTCGATCCTATCGGGGTTATAGGAGGAAACTGGGCGAAAGGGGAAAATTGTGCTGAGCACCCACCGTACGAGTGGCAGTGAAATGCTGGGGTGTGGCCCACGACACATGTGGGGAAGAAGGAGGACACGGGGGATTGCTAGCATACCTTGAAACTAATGTACTGGCCATAGGGGCATAAACATAGCCCTGTGAAAATGAAGGGGCCGTACTGATAGGGTTAAATGCTGACGGTGGAGGCGTGGTGGCAGGTGCTGTGGTAATAGTAGGAGACTGCCTAAATACAGTATCACCTTGCTCTGGAGTTGTTGCTCCGCTCCGGTCTCCATTAGAATGATAGCTAGCCTGACTGATAGGACATTGTGGCACATGCTGGATGGTGCCATCATCCACAACACGAGTACTAGCTTCCTGAAGACCATTAAGCTGTGCAACTAACTTACACACTTCTTGAACTAACTCTCCCTTAGCCATACCACTGCACCTCCAACCATACATCTCCAACACACGTCTTAATTCATCACTACTCCTGCTAGCAACCTCTTCTTGACTAGGTTGGGTTCTAATAAACTGCCCAACGTCCTCCCTCCCCACAATGTGAACAGGAATGTAATCAACATGCGACATCTTAGCCATAGTTGTGGACACGGATTAATGAAATAAGAGTACTATGTCCGTAGACTTTCAACTGCAAGAAAAATCAATAACAATATAAATATAATTACTTCACACCACCAAGACCTCTATACTATGACACTATCCTGGCCTGAGGTCGCCACTTTTACGTGGGGATGCCGGGGAAAGCAGATGCTCTAATAGCCTAGCCCACTGTACTGCACCACCCTGCAACAGACACGCTCTTAATATCTGACTCAAACACCAAGACACGCAGGTTCTCTAGGAAAAGGGGTTTTCTTCCTCTTTGCTCTATTAAAGCAATACTACAAGGAGACACAAAAATATCTATTGTCCCCAAGTCTGGTCGATAGTGCTGTTAGTATGTCAAGAGAACTTCTAAGGTTATTCTAAACTGCACATAAATGCCAAAACATAACGCTGCTAGACTCCCAGACATTTCATAGTATGCCCAATCGCTTAGGAATTGAGGCTATGAAGCAAAAACCATGGGAATAAGTCTCCTGCAGTAGCTCAACAATACACAGGGGTTGGCATATCAGTAGGTTGCAGTTGGATTATAAGAGCCACCAAACAAACCACTGTAGATGCCAACCTCAATGACACATAAAATATACATAATATAAAAAATAACAATGCAGTACAATAAATTAAAAGAAATGGAATGAAAAAGGTATGAAGCTTATATTTAAGAGTGCCAGAGAAAAAGAATGCAGTAATTAAATTTAAGACAAACGGGAAACACTCTAGAATGCAAAATATTAATATTAAACCAAAACTGTTATGCTCAAAACGACTCCAGCCTTGCTATGCCTTCGATCCACTAAGGAACAAAATAATTATATAGGGTAATAAAGAGAAACAATGAAGCAGGCCAACCAACACCAAACAGTGATGTTGTTAGTACGGCAGGTGGGACTGGAGTGATGGTGGAACGGAACCGTGGGAACACACACACGAGGGTCCCCTGCCGCACAAGAGAGAAGTGAGAGCTCCAAGCGTCACTAGATTGCATAATTATATTAGGCACTTATGGTCTCATTAATACTTAAATGATCACATAATTACAAGACATCATTGTGTAACTTATAATAAACTAATACAACTCGCCTCAGTGCTGAACAAAATAGATAATTATACTCATAGCAACAATCAACATGGTTGCAAGACAGTAGCGCGATCATGACGTCACCACTGGACAAGAAGTACACACGTGAGAAGGGAGAGAGAAGGAAAGACAGCAAACCTCCCCTTAAACATACAACACTTTGCAACTGAAATAGGCTTTTGTATAAATCATAACAAACACTTACAGCTGAAATATCTGGTGGAAGTGAATATATATATATATATTGTGACGTTAACCACTCCGTTAGAACCACATGGCTTGTCCTACAGTGACTCGCTAGGATCGCCAGGGCAGTGGATGGGGCTACAGTTTGTGTATTAGAGTGTGCTTTATTTCATATGAAAGCTTGTGCCATGGGCAGTCCAGAAAGGCTCTTTGTTTTCACCCATGTCAAGGCTTTATATATTTAATTGTAAAGTATATGTTTTATCATTAACTAGTAATGATGGGATCTGGGAGAGAGAGAGAGAGTAGAACAGAGTGAGAGGGAGCGCGTAGTGTTTTTGTCCCGCTCGATGACGTCACGGCTGGCTGCCTCGTTCGCGGGGGTTTGTGGAGAGAGGTCCTTACCATGCTGCAAGCTCTCTTGCTAGTGGTTAGAGGACTTGTAACCGCTTTTTTCCCACGCGGCTCGAGCTGGTGCGAGTATATATACAGTTCCTCGCCACACTCTCCCTCAGATCTGGTTTCTAGAACGCACCCATCTTTTTCCCTTGCTATCTGTTCCCTGCTCCGCACCTGAGAATCTTTTCCTCTGCCTACCTCTCTCTTTTTCATATCTTTCACCACCTTTTTATCAATATTATACCCCCTCTGGTTAACTCTGCAAAATCAGCTTCATGCTGGCCAGTTGTATTGTGCGTTAAGGTCTGATATAACCCATGTATGTTAGTTGTTAAGATAAGTGGATCACGAAGCATTGGTTGGCATTTATATTGTTTAAGTACTGCTTCCTTTAATTATTAGTGTTCTGCTGGATTAGATAATGCTAGACTAGGAGTCTGATATTATAAGGTATTGTTTCCTATGAGTGCTGGCTTTAGGAAAAAGCTGCACGACATACCTGAGAACTGGAGTTGATTGAGTAAATTCTAGTCTGTGTGCCATTGAGAGTAGAGCATGCACGAATGAGGGTTTTATGCCTATACCATTCTGCACTGTTCTAAGCTCGTTGTTTGTCTTTGAGGTACGCCAGGAGAACGCTTAATACTTCGGTATTAAGGTTTCTCAAGAGAGCTACCCTTCATTATAACGTAATATTTGACGCACAGACTTGAGATTTGCACTAGGCTATGCGGCATGCCATGCGCACCAGTATCTCGTATCATTGACTCTAGCTAGACTTTATCAGTCACAGTAGACATTAAGTATATTAAACCAATTACTCTTTTTATGTATACCAGTTTATGATTACACAAGCATTTTGCAGCCTAGTTTGATGTATTGAGACACAAATGACTTAGGCTCTTTTTGTTGATAGGAATACTGCATTGTCGTGGCGATTATTATTATTGTTGTAGTGTTTAGGATATTCTTGGCTCCGACGGCATTATATATTCTGCCTTTTTGTGTGCATAGCCTGCACGAGCATTGTTCCGCTGCCTGCCTTTTTAGGTTCCATTTCCGATACGAGCATCTTTATAGCATCTAACATTTAAAGAAGATTCCTTGTTAGTGTTGAAGGACTTTAGTGCACTTTCTTTCATGCAGGAGTGCCTGACATTTATTGATTAAAGTAACGTAAGCTGTAACTTCTCTTACCACCTTACTTTGCATACCATAAACAAGCACCTTCGGTTATAGGTAGTAATAGGCTGTTTTCACATAACATTAAGCCTAGAGTAGACGCACATTTATTGAGAGTTTGATAGCCTATTATTGCATATAGAACTCTGTAGAGTATTTGTGTTCTTTGTTCACTGGGAATATACATCAGAGGTTGGATCTAGCGCTTTCCGTTGTAGCATTTATGCCATTACTAGTCCAATGAATAAGAGCCCTGATATATTTGAACCCCAGTCGTAACAAATGGCGACCTTACCTAGGATTTGGTGAACCTACATTTATTAGCAGGGAACATTTGTTGTTTTGGAGAATATTTTGCGGGGATCAGCACGAATATTTTTTTTTTTGCAACATAGTATAGCCCTTGAGTATTTCCGAGAATTTTTGTGTGTATATTGAGGTATAAGAGTTTGGGGTACTTCTTTTCTGAATATTGAGGTGGGAAATTTTTGTGAGCATCATGTCTTATACCGGATCAGAGGAGAATGGAGACACAGTACGTAATGTCGAGACTGAGGAACAGCAGCATGATGAAAGGGTTAATCGGGTGAACTGTGAGGAGGATGCTAGGATATTTTTGCAATGGCCTGTTACTGCCGAGCGGTTGGAGGGTATGGATCGGTACGGTCTTCAATGCCTGGCCACAGCTATCGGTCATGCGGTTACTAGCAGCATGACCAAGGATAACTTGATAACGTGTGTACTGGGCAGGGTGACTGGTGAGCGAGATGGGTTGAGTGCTCAGAGCCCTTCGGCCATGCTTCCCCTACACTCGACTCCCAGCCATCCCAGTAGTTTGCCGACCCCGGGTACGCTTCCGCAGTTGGGTGGTGACTGGCAGGGTGGGTTGCCCCTGGGGGAACCACACGTAATTTCAAACATTGTAGCACCTTCACCTCCTCAAGGGTTAACTCCAGAATTATTGCTTCAACTCGAATTAGCTAAGATCCAGCAGCAAATAGAATTAGCCAAGATAGAAGAGAGAAAAACTATCAGTCATGAGCACATAGAGCTAGCAAAAATCCAAGCTGAGTCGACTAAGTACTGTGCCGACAGGGACGTAGAGAAGTCGCGAGTAGAGACAACGGGACATCGACTTGGGGCTGGTAACCGTGCTCATGATCAATCTCTCTCGCACTTATTGAAACTGGTTCCGGTGTTTGATGAGAGTGGGGTAACAGAATTTTTCACACGCTTCGAGAAGAAGTGCCAGGAACACCAGTGGCCAGAGAATAAATGGGCAGCACTTGTATCCTCTAGATTAATAGGCAAGGGTCTTAAAGCCTACGATGCGTTACCTTTGGAGTTATGTATTGTGTACGAGGATCTCAAGGAGGCTGTCCTGAGGGCTTACGAACTGCAACCAGAAACGTACCGTTTGAAGTTCCGGGGTGTAACTAAGGGAAGAGATAGCACCTTTTTGGAACACGCCCGGGACTTGTCCGATGCTATGGGGAACTGGCTCCGATCTGAGAAGGTCACAACATTTGATGAAATTAAGCAGTTAATGATGTTGGAGCAGTTCTTTAAGAGCACGGGCGGTGATCTAACTTTGAACTTAAAAGAGAAAAACCCAAGAACTCTAGTCGAAGCAGCAGAAATGGCTGATCAACGGCTGTCGTTGATTTGGGGTTGCGGGTCCTCACAGAAGTACGATGTAAGTGCTAAGGACCGTTATCCTCCCCCTCCCCGTAACAATGACACATTTAAACAGAAGAGCCATGAAACTAAAACTGAATCCAAACCTTACACCACACCGTATGTGAAAAGTCAGGGGCCTTTTACATCACAGTATAAGCCGAAACCGAAATGTATGTGTTTTAGGTGCCACCAGGAGGGTCATAAGGCAAATGAGTGCCCTAGTCAACCTCCTCCGGCAGCCGTGTCTTTTGCTCACGGCATTGGAGTGTTCAAGAGGACATCGGAGTTTGTTAGAGGCATTTCTTCCGAGGTAAATACACTGCCAGTGCAGAAGGATCCGGAAGGCTTATTCCCTGTCCGTGATGCCTTTAGTGACCACAGGGGACTCGGTTGTGTGGAGTGGAGGGGTAGAAGACATGAGGTGAGAATTTTGCGTGACACTGGGGCATCGCAAACACTGTTGAGAAATTTCACTGGTAAACCTGTCAATACGGCGCGGGTGGTTGTGGTTCAGGGAGTTAATGCGACAAGGTCATACCCGCTTGTAAGAATGAAGGTGGAAGTTGATGGTGTGACTCGTGACCTGGATGTAGGAATTGTGGAGAAGTTACCTGTTGGGGGCTTCGACCTCCTTCTTGGCAACGACTTTGCGGGGCCTACTTCTGAGGCTCCACCCTTAGTCGTTGTCGAGAAGCCGGCCGACGTGAGTAGGGAGGAGCAGGAGTGGGTTGGGAAGTGTCCGGGGCAGCCTATGGAGTGTGTTGTCACCGGAGATTCTGCATCCAGGGAGTCACATTCTGGTCAACAATCTTTAGATCAGCGGAGGAAGGGTACCGAGAAGGGGTTGGAAGTTGATGCGGTTGAGAGTTTAGTATTAACGGACCTTCTCGGGGACTCAGTATTAGGACCAAATATCGAGTCTGGAGAAGACCCAGTAGCTGTTCCTGAAGGGGCAGAGGATGGGCTTAAAAAGACGAAAGAGTTGAAGGAGGACAGTGATGCACAGTCGGGAGATGTAGCAACAAGGTACCCTGACGCGTACCCTATGAGAAATGGGTCGGCGAAGACGGTGGTCCGAAGCTTGCTAGTGTATTTTTCCCGGTATGGTTACCCGCAGGGGCTTCAGTCAGTCCAGGGACCCAACTTCACTTCTAGCCTCTTTGTCCAAGCAATGCCGCAGCATGAGATTGTTGGGGTTGTGTCATCTGCGTATCATCCGGAGAGCCAGGGTGTGTTAGAGCGATGGCACTCAGCCTTGAAATCTGTGCTTCGTTGTTGTTGCTTTGAGAGTGGGAAGGATTGGGATCTTGGCCTGCCATGTGTTTTGTATGCTGTGTGGGAGGTACCTGGGGAGAGTTTGGGATTCAGCCCTAATGAGCTCGTCTTTGGACACCGTGTCAGAGGGCCTCTCCATATGGTTGAAGAAGTATGGGAGGGCGCAGAAAAACCTTGTTCTATGCTCAAGTGTGTCCTCAACAGTCGAGAACGGATGTTGCGCAGTCTGGAGTTGGCTGGCCGTAATTTGACTAGCTCTCAGGCCCTCAGGAAGGACAGGTACGACCTCAAGGTTGAACTCAGGGAGTTTCACGTGGGTCAGGAGGTGTTGATTCTACTGCCCCTTGTAGGTCACCCCTTATCCGCGAAGTACGCTGGTCCTTATAGGGTGGTGGAGGAGCTATCGGACCTGGTTTACTTGGTAGCCACTCCAGACAGGCGGAAGCACAATCAGTTATGTCATGTTAATCCCATGAAGGAGTATGGGAGGCACCCCCCTGAGCCTCTCACTGTGCCTGTGATGACGTTTAGCAGTCAAGGTGGAGAAGGAGAATGGGACAGTCAAGCTGAGGTGGAGGATAACTGGAAGGATAAGAAGTTCAAATGGGCACCTGAGTGTGAGAAGGTGTTTAGAGAAGTAAAACACCTGTTGTGCACTCACCCGATCCTCAGGGCCCCTGACTTTAGCCTACCTTTCCAACTAGCAACGGAGGCTAGTGGTGTGGGGGCTGGTGCCCTCCTTGTGGAAAAGGACGATGATGGGCTGGAGCATCCTGTTAGTTTCTGCTCGGAGAAGTACAATTCGGCCCAGGGGAGCTGCTCTGTTGTCGAGGAGGAGCTGCTGGCGGTTGTGCTTGCGCTGGGGCATTTCGAGGTCTATGTTCCAGCCTATGGTCCGGTCGTTGTAGTTTACCCAGATCATCACCCTCTCAAGTTCTTGGACCAGTTTCACAATCGGAATATGAGGCTGACCAGGTGGTCACTAAGGTTACTGGTATATAACCTGGACATACGCCATATTGCCGGTTGTGACAACGTGGTTGCAGATGGTCGTTCAAGGGTATATGATCCTGGGTAGATTGACACACGGGTAGCCTCCTGCTTTAGTTTGAATAGTATTTTGCGCTTGGTGCTTGTTGGCTCGCGGTTGTAGCCCAGCGTATTGGGTCGTAAAGCAGGAGTTGAGCGTTTGGTATAGAAGAAAAAACTAGGCTTGCCCCTATAGTGCAGCCGAAATAAACAAATTATAAACATAAAAAATCAAATAAAAAATTCTTTCTTTGATAGTTGAATTTTTTTAGTATGTTATAGCAGTAATTCTGAGTTGCACTCCTCTCAGAATGCTGGGCTAGAGAAGCTCGCTCTTGAGGAGCATAACTACATATGATTTGACCTATGGTGTTGGGGAGGGTTATAATTTTGAAAAATGTTTTTGTTGAAGAACTGTGCAAGATATTTTATTGCCGCTGGGTGATGGGAAGTGGAGATATAGCATGGGTTCTAACCATCAGATTTTTTGTGAGCCTTGGGGCCTCTGAGAAAAATCTTGTGGGGGGTGTGACGTTAACCACTCCATTAGAACCACATGGCTTGTCCTACAGTGACTCGCTAGGATCGCCAGGGCAGTGGATGGGGCTACAGTTTGTGTATTAGAGTGTGCTTTATTTCATATGAAAGCTTGTGTCATGGGCAGTCCAGAAAGGCTCTTTGTTTTCACCCATGTCAAGGCTTTATATATTTAATTGTAAAGTATATGTTTTATCATTAACTAGTAATGATGGGATCTGGGAGAGAGAGAGAGAGTAGAACAGAGTGAGAGGGAGCGCGTAGTGTTTTTGTCCCGCTCGATGACGTCACGGCTGGCTGCCTCGTTCGCGGGGGTTGGTGGAGAGAGGTCCTTACCATGCTGCAAGCTCTCTTGCTAGTGGTTAGAGGACTTGTAACCGCTTTTTTTCCCACGCGGCTCGAGCTGGTGCGAGTATATATACAGTTCCTCGCCACTCTCTCCCTCAGATCTGGTTTCTAGAACGCACCCATCGTTTTCCCTTGCTATCTGTTCCCTGCTCCGCACCTGAGAATCTTTTCCTCTGCCTACCTCTCTCTTTTTCATATCTTTCACCACCTTTTTATTAATATTATACCCCCTCTGGTTAACTCTGCAAAATCAGCTTCATGCTGGCCAGTTGTATTGTGCGTTAAGGTCTGATATAACCCATGTATGTTAGTTGTTAAGATAAGTGGATCACGAAGCATTGGTTGGCATTTATATTGTTTAAGTACTGCTTCCTTTAATTATTAGTGTTCTGCTGGATTAGATAATGCTAGACTAGGAGTCTGATATTATAAGGTATTGTTTCCTATGAGTGCTGGCTTTAGGAAAAAGCTGCACGACATACCTGAGAACTGGAGTTGATTGAGTAAATTCTAGTCTGTGTGCCATTGAGAGTAGAGCATGCACGAATGAGGGTTTTTTGCCTATACCATTCTGCACTGTTCTAAGCTCGTTGTTTGTCTTTGAGGTACGCCAGGAGAACGCTTAATACTTCGGTATTAAGGTTTCTCAGAAGAGCTACCCTTCATTATAACGTAATATTTGACGTACAGACTTGAGATTTGCACTAGGCTATGCGGCATGCCATGCGCACCAGTATATCGTATCATTGACTCTAGCTAGACTTTATCAGTCACAGTAGACATTAAGTATATTAAACCAATTACTCTTTAAATGTATACCCGTTTATGATTACACAAGCATTTCGCAGCCTAGTTTGATGTATTGAGACACAAACGACTTAGGCTCTTTTTGTTGATAGGAATACTGCATTGTCGTGGCGATTATTATTATTGTTGTAGTGTTTAGGATATTCTTGGCTCCGACGGCATTATATATTCTGCCTTTTTGTGTGCATAGCCTGCACGAGCATTGTTCCGCTGCCTGCCTTTTTGGGTTCCATTTCCGATACGAGCATCTTTATAGCATCTAACATTTAAAGAAGATTCCTTGTTAGTGTTGAAGGACTTTAGTGCACTTTCTTTCATGCAGGAGTGCCTGACATTTATTGATTAAAGTAACGTAAGCTGTAACTTCTCTTACCACCTTACTTTGCATACCATAACCAAGCACCTTCGGTTATAGGTAGTAATAGGCTGTTTTCACATAACATTAAGCCTAGAGTAGACGCACATTTATTGAGAGTTTGATAGCCTATTATTGCATATAGAACTCTGTAGAGTATTTGTGTTCTTTGTTCACTGGGAATATACATCAGAGGTTGGATCTAGCGCTTTCCGTTGTAGCATTTATGCCATTACTAGTCCAATGAATAAGAGCCCTGATATATTTGAACCCCAGTCGTAACAATATATATATATATATATATATATATATATATAAGACATCAGTAGGGGGCCGAGGGCACCCCAGTTTCCATAACAAGAGGAAGAATAGAGGTAGAGCTGCGCCATATGCCATGTTTATTACTCGAATTTTCGGCATCAACAAGGTGCCATCTTCAGGTTATACAGACTGATCCTAAAAATATACAAAATAAGTATTATGCTATTGGAAAGAAAATGGAGCTAATGTAATACATTTTATCACTTAATAAGCTGAAATATACCTAGTGAAAAATCTCCCAAATACATACAAAAAAACATTAATCATAATCCACTGGCCTCAAACTCCATCTTGCAAACAATGAACATCAAACAAAAAAGCTAAAATTCTTTGATAGTTGATAAGCACACAATCACAAAATTAAAAAAACACCCATGTATATATATATATATATATATATATATATATATATATATATATATATATATATATATATATATATATATATATATATATATATATATACAGTATATATATATATATATATATATATATATATATTTAATGTACTGTATATACATAATTTAATTTTTAGTTATTTATCGAATTGTTCCGGTCATTTGTGAATACATATCTACAGATACAAGCATCAATCTGAATGGTTATAATTCCGTAAAGTATATTGTAAAGACCTCTTGAACTTTTGGCACTAGCTGTACATATTTTAGACCTGTGTTGTAATAATCTGTGTGAAGGACCGCCGCTTTTATGTAGAACAGAATGGCGAGGGTGCTCCGGCTGCGTGAAAATAATTTATGTAATCCGTGCGCAATTTTGTTTTTGTTTTTTGTAATTTATTTATATATTTTGTCTTGTTTGTGCCTTCTCTCCGACATGAATACATTATTATAAGCGGCTAGGCTGAATGATGAGTGTAATTTATTTTGGTCCAGCCGCTGAATATATTATAATGACGTGTGTGTGTGTGTGTGTGCGTGCGTGTGTGTGGAGGGGAAGTGGGGGGGGGGGGGGCTTTGAAAGGGACTTGCACAGACGCGTAATGTAACGATCCCCCCCCCCCCATCCTGAGCCCCCTAAGGTACTCTCGGTAATTCCTAGAACCGGCTTCGTTTTTTCGTTATGGATGGGCCGGAAGTGCGTGATTTCGTGACGTCTTTCATTTTCCCGTCTCCAGGGGTCCGGTGCTGGCGTCGACATTGGCGTGGGAGAATGGGGGGGGGGAGCTAGCTAACGTATTTAAGAGTCTTCCCCCATCTTGCCTACCCGGGTTAGATGTGGCATTGTCAATAGAGCGTCGGCTGCTGATCAAAGGATCGGCGGATTGAGCCCGCACTGTCAAAATAGTATTGGTAGATGTAAAGCCCGGGCAACTAAACCTGTGACTCCTGACAAGCGCCTAATGTTCATGGTCCCACCTTCTCGGGAATTACTGCGTCTGGAGAAACAAAAATATATAAACACAAATGTATAATTATGTTAGGTAGTATATATTAGGAGCTCTGGAACTCTCTCCCAGAATCAGTCTTTCCCTCTTCCTATGACTTAAATTGCCTCAAACTCCGTGTATCCAGGCATTTTGGCTCGAACGTCCCTTGATTTTGGCCCTGTCACTCTTTCAACTCTGGTGGAGGCACTCGCTGCGGGCAGTTATGCCTTTTGCCTTCCTCACTCACATAGAACAAAAAAAGGTTATATAGTGGCTCTAGATGCGTTTGGAGGGACTCTAAGGGTAACTATAATATGGTCAGATGAATTGAGGTGGGTATAGCTTACTGTGGAGATATTTATAAGCCCTCATAAAGTGTTTGGCTCTTTGTTTGTCACCTTACCCTGGCTATCAATGGTATATGTGCTGGATCTCTATTTTGATGGAAGTAATTATTAAGCTAGCTATGAGATTAAATGATAAATAGAGGGTATCCAGGCTTGAAATTATATCAGATAACGTTGGTATGTTTGGCTCATGATGATAGGGATTGTAAGATAGCTAAAGGATCAGGTAAAATGTGGTGGTTATAATATTATGGGGATAGGAGGCAGGGCCGTGTAGAAAACTATACCCTGTTCCAAACAGGTAGGTCAGAAATCGTGAACCCTAACCTGTATAACTTGAAGAGGGCTAGAGCAAATAGACTGTAAATGTCCACACCTATGCCCTGTGGCTGACCCTACTTGAGGTTGGTGGCAGAGTAATAATTTAGCTATCTGGGTTATTCTGTGTTAAATCTTCGGTAGAAAAAAGTCCCGGTCAAGGCCGGATCGTTCTAAATTTCAGGCTCGCTATATCTCGCCAAAAGAAAACAAAATCGAGACGTAAATGGCACGAAAGGTTCTAAAATCGCCAAAACTAATTGTAGAAATGTCTTAAAATGTCAAATATGAGGGAATATGAGCTAAATATGAGGGAGAATGGGCCCATCAATAACTATAAGCCAATAACCTATAAGCCAACCTCGAGTTGTATAGTGAAAATTGACAATAAACAATGGGAAATTAATGATGGTAAAATAGGTCCAAGGGTAACTCAATGAATGAGTGAGGTGAGACTCCTGGTGCTGGGAAAATTGGTAGGGTGGGGAAATTTGGAAATGAGTGAGTAGAGAGGTGGTGTGTGTGTGTATCGGTTAGTGCGTGTGTATGTGTGTATGTGTGTCGGTGTGCGAGCGTGTTTGTGTGGGAATATTAAATTGTGTGTGTATATTTTGTGTGTTTGTGTGCGTGCGCGTATGTTTTTTGCGTGTCTTTGTGTCTGTGTATATATATACTTGAATGGGTGTCGTTGTGTGAGAGACAGGAAGACAGACAGACAGACAGTGAGAGTGAACTTGGTAAGAACATAATTAAAATGGATGAAGCCAATCAGAATAGAGGGGCGATGAGAACGTTAACTCCTTACGAGCAGGCCCGTCAGTAACTTCTACTACCCGCCAAGCGGGTGGTTTTTACCCTAAACGACCTTGTTTCCGTGCTCTTTTTTCATGCATAAACAAGAGCCAGAGCGTAATACAATTATGTATCACTGAAAAGGCGATAATTGAGCTTTCCAATGACACCAGAACCATCCTTCTACGACCACACGTTCTCTTGCAACGATCGTGCAAGACGAAGGAAAAATCCCTAAAATACGGTAATTTCCTTACATAATTCCCTGTGTAGCGAGGTAGTGAGTGTGGATGTGTGAGGAGGCGACGTCAGTTGCCGCGTGGGACCCGTGCCGAACGGTCAGAGCCGACCTACGCTCCTCCCACCGCTCGTCTCTGTCTCAGATCCAACTATTGCTCAAAATTGCACACCGCCTGAAGTCGGTCCCCGCCACATAGTCCTTTCTTCTCTAGACCGACTTAAGTCCGGTCCCGCCAGACAAGGGTTAATAAAACAGACTATAAAATTACACTGACGAAGCGAGATATCTGCTGATGAAGTAGATTTAAGGGGAGATGGGTCGTTTTTCTGGTACCCTTTCATCTTCAAGTTAAGCTCCATTAGTTTTCAGATTATAAGACGTTCGGCCCATTTGTTTGGCGATTGTAAGACCTTAATTGTGCCCCATTTCTTTGTCAATATTAAAACTTTTCGTTTAATTTAGGTGTCGATATTTTCCGGGCGAGCGATAGCGTGCCTGAAATTTAAGAGGAACCGGCCTTTGGTCTAGACATTTGTCTACCGAACAATGTACACATTTATCTTGAAAGAGGGTCTTGGGGGTGTTTTTTTAAGCTTGATGGAGGTCTAGGAAGGAAACTAAATAAATAATGAAAATATATTTAAATGAGGTAATAAATAAGGCCAAATGAAGAAGGATTTAATGAGGATTGAGACTTAGTGAACGAGATATGATGGCAGTGATAGTTTTGAGATTAGAGGAGATGAGGAAGCGGAGAAATATATGCTATTGTTTATATTCACCCTTGGAAGATTATGACGCATTTTGAAATCTTCTGGCTATCATTATGCGATTCTATGTAGTTTGGGAAGGATTTGTGGGCATTATAAGGATAAATACTATCTCAACTAACTATCTGACTTCCCTATACCCTTCCTAATCAGAATACAATCGTATAATAATAGCCAGAAAACAGAAAAGACTGGCGCAGTCGGATGTCGAAAGGGTGCAATTCGACAGAGTACCTGCAGATTAAATTATATAATTATATGATATTATTGAGAGATATGCCTTATGTAACGGCACCTCATAATTATCTTCTTTTCGACTGAGAAGGAGTTGTGAGAGGGGAGAAGGAATGTTAAAGAGAGAGAGAGAGAGATGTTAGAATAGTCGGCTTTGTTGTGTGTGTTATTAATCAGTACAGGTCGTCGAGGTGTCCCCCGACTGTTTGCAAGCATGTGAAACACGGTAGGACGTACTACCGCACCCACTACATAAAGTACATTATGTCCGCCTTGGCTCGTGATCAAAACCACGTCAAGCAGTTTCACATGTGAGCGTGCTGGAACTAGCCTTCCTGGATAAGTCAAATCGAGTCCATTCGGCCTCTATGATAATTATGCACCAGACATAATTGACCACTTGCGAGTTTCGTGATATAAGGAAGTTGAAGCTGTTAACATTGATATTTAACATACATTGTCAACTATGTGAGATTTTGACGTATAGAAAGATTGTTGAATTGTGTGTATTTGTTCTGCTCCACAACCATACATTAGCAGGTAATTCTGGTGCATATCGATGTTTACGGCTCCAACTTCCTAATAGCCCGAAACTCGCAAGTGGTGAATTGCAAATACTTTGCACTGAATGTATTGCTCTTAAAAATACCATCTATTTTTGTTATGGATGCAGATTACTCACACACACACACACTCATTTTCACACACACACACACACACACTCATTTTCACACACACACACACACACACTCATTTTCACACACACACACACACTCATTTTCACACACACACACACACACACTCATTTTCACAAACACACACACTGTGACTCGCCCTTATTATCCCTCTCTCTCTCTCTCTCTCTCTCTCTCTCTCTCTCTCTCTCTCTCTCTCTCTCTCTCTCTCTCTCATTTACAACAACACTCGACATTCTTAGCATTAAATATACCCTCAACGTTCTATATCATTGTGTGGAAAGTGTGAAAATGAATACCTTGAGGTGGAACGTATGAGAAACGAGAGAATGACTAAGATAATGTAAGAGAGTGAGGTGGAAGGACAAAGAGGGAGAAGTAAACCGAGAGGGAGGTGGAAGGATGGAAGGAAGTATTTGCGTGAAAGAAGTGCTGGATGGGAGGAGGGGTGTCAACTGATTGGGGACAGAGGTGCATGGGGGAGATTCGTTCGTAGCCACCCATTCAGGGATCACGGCGTCCGGCAATAGATAGAGAGATAGAAAATTGCAAAAAAAAAAAAAAAAAAAAAAAAATGGTTACGGGCAAAAACACATAAGTTAACAAAATGTCATGTTGCGTAAATGAAATATATATATACAGTATATATATATATATATATATATATATATATATATATATATATATATATATATATATATATATACAGTGTGTGGGTGTGTATCCGTAACTATCTTTAATTAGAAGATACATAGATATATATGACATTTCTTCAGTTTTGCATATTGCACAGTAACACAGGCAAGGCGTTGGTTGAACGCATTTGTTATATCTGTAATTGGAATATCTTTACCATGTTCCAAATAAGTAGGATAAAACTCTTGAACATTAAACTCTATAACTCACAATGACTAGAAAAATCGATCTAATATTTCTACCATTTAGGAACGGTTAGCCAGGAAATGTGTCAACATTTACAGCCCATTTGCTCTAGCCATTTTTGAGTTACAGAGTTTAGGGTTCACGATATCTGGCCTACCTTCTTGAAAAAGGGCATAGTATTGAACAATTTGGTGTGGTCAACAGCTGTAAATGAAGTAAAAGACCAGTACTATATTAAATATTCAATAACTTACTATAGTATATAATTGTAGTATTTTGGTCATATATAAACAATACATTTCAACATAGCATGTTGTATAATCATAGAATATATGAACCAATTAACCCCTACTTTACCGGTGACGTCTTTTACATTTTACTAGAGCTAAATTTAGAAGATTTTGTGCAGTTTAATTAAGGATCTGTGGTAGTAAAACTGGTGAAGCAGGATAGTTTGAAGCCTGTTAATTGCTGGAGGCCGTTTTAAACTCAATATAATCTTCTAATAGCAGCCAAACTAATATTAAAAGGATGCCACTGGTACTGAATAGGTTAAGCAAGAGGAGGAATCCATTCATTGTTAACACATTCAATTACTAGTAAAAGGTGGACCAACTTACTACATCATCTAAATGGAGGTCCCTATTACTTATTCAGTCAGGTGCTGTGTTCCTCATTCAATTAAGGGGAGATGGGTCATTTTTCTGGTCCCCTTTGTTTCTCATGTTTAACCCCATTAATTAGATAATAAGACGTTCGTCCCATTAGTTTGGAGATTTAAAGACCTTTCGCCTCATATATTTGTGAATATGAAGACTTTTCGTGTCCCTTTGGTGTCGATGTTTCCCTGGCGAGCGATAGCGAGCCTGTTATTTAAGAGGAACCGACCTTCGGCCGGGACATCTTTCTATCGAAAAATGTACAAATTTATCTTGAAGGAGGGTCTGGGGGGGGGGGGGGGCTTCTTAAGCTTGATAGAGGTTTAGGGAGGAAACAAAGTAAACAATAGATAGTTAAATAAGTAAGAACATAAATACGCCCATCCCCCCTTAATGTATTCTACTGTGGAGTGTATTAATGTAAACATTGAGCTTTCATTAATTAATTGGGCTTACTACGGAAAGGTTATTATTAGTTGAACCTTAGAAATATAAGGCACATGTACATGTTGATTGCTTCTTAGCCCATTCAGTACCGGTGACGACATTTCCATTATACTGCGGTAACTATTTAAATATTGTATTCAGCTTCGGAAGGATAATTACCAATTAAATGGCGGCAGACTATCTTAATTAATCATTTTAGCTACCATATATCCTTCCTAAGCTCCATTAAATCGTCTGAATGTAGCTACAATATAATTTAAAAGACGTCGGTGGTACAGAAGGGGTTAATAATTAAATATGAAAATAGGGTTTGGACAATACAGCAAGCTATGGTTTTGGGTGATCCTGAATAGTAGCACTTTGAGGTAATACTTATAGCTAAGGTTGTCCAGTGTTGTTGTAAATGACAGAAGGAGAGAGAGAGAGAGAGAGAGAGAGTAATTATGTTAGGTGGATGAATTTTTGATACCGCTTACATTTTAACACCGTATTGGCGGGCTAGGCGGTCTATTTGACCGTACCGCACAGCGTTTTTTTTTTACCCTAAATATGGTTATTTCCGTGCTCATTTTCATGCCTAAATAAGACCCAGAGCGTAAAACAAGTAACTATCCCTGAAAGGGCGTAAACAGAGCTTTCCAATGACACCCAAACCATCCTTGTACGACCACTGGTTCTCTTGCAACGATCGTGCAACACGAGTGCAAAAACCCTAAAAAAAGGTAATTTCCGTACATAATTCCCTGTGTAGCGAGTGAGAAAGGGGGTGAAGGGTGAAATACAGTTCAGTACGTCCACGGTGGTCGTGGGGAGCGGTCATAAGGTTATCACGCTCGTCCCACCGCTCAGCTCTCTCTCTCAGCAACATTACGTGCTGAAAATGGCGCTCGACAGCTGTCGTGCACCGTCACATAGTCCAAATTTATTTCACTCGACATATGTTGCGCGCTGCCAGTTAAGGGTTAAGGCTGCCAGAGTACAGTTGCTCGTACAAATTGTTGGAATAGCTAGTAATGTAACACAGGCATGATGTATAATATCAAATCTAAAAAGAATTCCGTCACTATTTCTTAGTTGCTCTTAAGGGGAGATGGGTCGTTTTGCTGGGCACCATTGTCTCTCATGCTTAGCCCCATTAGTTTTTAGATTATAAGACGTTCGGCCCATTAGTTTGGGATGTTAAGACCTTTTGCTGGTTTTATTTGTTAATATTAAGAGTTTTGGTGTCATATAGGTGTCGATATTTTGTCATGGCGAGCAATAGCGAGCCTGTAATTTAGGAGGACTCGGCCTTCGGCCGGGACATTCTTTTGCCGAAAAATGTAAAAATATATTTTGAAGAGAGATCCTGGTGTTGTGTTATTAAGTTTGATGGAACTCTAGGGAGGATACTAAAAATATAATACATAAATGAAAAAAAATCGGCCAAAAACATGAACCATTCACTCTTAACCCTATCTGATGCAAAGGGGGCTTTTTGGACCCTTCCAGTTCCACTCCATTAGTTTGGAGATTTTAAGATTGTTTACCTCATTAGTTTTGCCACCATAAGACGTTTCACCCCATTTAGGTGTCGATATGTTCTGAGAAAGTGAGATCAAACTTGTCTTCAACTTTTCTGTACCGGCGACATATTTGTATTATATTCTAGCTATATTAAGACGATTTTTTGCAGCTTAGGAAGGATCTGTGATAGCTAAAAGGATTAAATGAGATATTATGTAGCCTTATACTTATCAGACATCCTTCCTAAGTTGAATAATATAATGTAATTGATGCAAGAATATAATGAAAAGGACGTCACCGGTACTGAACGGGTTAAGAGACACTAGCCTTATGCCGGAACATTTTGTGGCAGTCTAGTATAGCACAGCGGGGGCGAATTCTGCCATCACGGATTGCCTTGTTACCAGTTAAGGAGAGTCACCCAAAACACAGCCATGTATACGCCAAACCAAAACCAAACATGCTTTATTGGCAGAAGGGGCCGCGGCCTGGATATTGTTATAATAGACAAGAAGTTCGGGATGTACAGTTGCCCACATTTGTTCCTTTCCTTTACGTGATACAATGCACATGATTCTATTACGACTTACGTAGTTTCTTTTGTAGAGGCTAACTCATCTGATTAGTCTATCGGTAACCAAAAGAAACCACACTCACAATTTACTTATACTAATTTAACTTACAAACATATGATATGGACAGGAACATAACTTTTGTGGGCAACTGTACAAGGGACAGGAGCTTGGTGTGGAATGGAAATACAACAAGGTTTAATCGATAATAATAAAAGGGGCCGGGCTGTGGACTTGCACATTATAACAAAGGAGTACAACGGAAATCAAGCAACAACAGTCCTAGTGACCCTTCTAGGCCGCTTGTCCTCCAAAACACTGAGGATCAAGTGTCCAAACAGTGGTTTAGAGTGGGTAAGGGAACATTGGAAAGGGAACTACTGCCCTGGAACTAATGTCCGTGGCAGGATTAGGAAGTTAGTAGTGGACAGATGGGTTAGTAACTGAGGGGGAGATAAATAAAGTTATTCATTTACAAACGCAGTCAGTCGCGGGTTTGATGCGAGATATTTGTCTATGCGTAGTTTAAATGAATCAAAGGTGCTGCAGTCTATAACGTCTCGGGGAAGCCCATTCCACAAGTTGACAACTCGATTGAAGAAGAAATTCTTAGATTCGTGTGAGTTAAAAGATTTACCAATAATTTTGCAACCGTTTCCCCGCGTGTAATTAGATTGGTCGATAGTGAAGTACTTACTACAGTTCATATTGTCGATGCCTTTGATGATTTTGAACACTTGAATTAAGTCACCTCTTAATCTGCACTGGGTTAAAGGAAATAGATTTAATTCTCTAAGACGCTCTTCGTATGGTTTGTTCTTTAGGCTAGGTATCATTTTGGTAACTCTACGTTGAACTCGTTCTAGCTTGTTTATATCTTTTTGGTAATAAGGGCACCAGGATTGAACGCAGTATTCCAGAAGAGGGCGGACTAAGGAATTGTAAAGGGTTAGGAGAACTTCTTTGGATTTATGCTCAAATGACCTGCCTATAAAGCCAATTATTTTGTTTAACTTCTTAACAACTTCTGAACATTGTTGACTCGGTTTTAGGTTACTCGATATTGTTACTCCCAGATCGGTTTCTCTGTTTACATTCTTAAGCTGAGTGCCATTCATCGAATAGTTTGCTTTCTCATTTAGGTATCCGATATGTAGTACTTTACATTTATCCGTATTGAAACTCATTTGCCAAATTTGGGCCCAACATGACAATTTATCTAGATTGTGATGCATATCGTCAACTTGTTCTTTTGAGAGTACGCTATTTGCAATTTTTGTATCGTCAGCAAATTTTGAGATTGTACAGCTGAGACCCTCATCTATGTCGTTGATGTAAATTAGAAAGAGAATTGGTCCTAGTACCGATCCCTGGGGTACCCCGCTACTTACATTGGTCCATTTAGATGCCTTACCGTTTATGACTACTCTTTGCTTTCTGTCGCTGAGCCAATTTTCTATCCATTTCAACACACCGTCTTGTATTCCATGCGCTTTTAGTTTTAGCAGTAGACGTTTGTGGGGAACTTTGTCAAAGGCCTTTTGAAAATCAAGGTATATAATATCTACAGCTTTACTCTCATCGTAGAGGTTGAGGATATCGTGGAAGAAGTCTAAGAGGTTTGGTAAACAGGAACGTTTTTTACGAAAGCCGTGTTGAGTATCTTTAAGTAAGTTATTTGCCTCTAAGTGATTTACGAGTCTGTCTCTTATGACCGTTTCTAGCATTTTACATACAATAGAGGTTAAGCTAATTGGAAGATAGTTACTGGGTAGGGATTTGCTGCTTTTTTTTAATATCGGTGTTACGTTGGCTAGCTTCCACTGATCAGGCATAGTCCCAGACTGCAAGGATTCATTGAATAGCAATGTCAGTGGTTTGGAGAGCTCATCCTTAGCTTCCTTTAGAACTCTAGACGAGATTGTATCAGGTCCAGGCATTTTATTTACCTTGAGTTTATCTAAACATTTCAATACTTCTCTCTCTGTAACGGTGATATTGCTTAGAACATCTGAATTATCAATCTGAATCGGCGATGGTGTAGGGATATCACTGAGGTCTTCGGTTGTAAAAACTGATGCAAAGAAGGTATTGAGGGCATTACTAATTTGT
The DNA here is from genome assembly GCA_032716605.1 of Paralithodes platypus. Taxonomy (NCBI): domain Eukaryota; kingdom Metazoa; phylum Arthropoda; class Malacostraca; order Decapoda; family Lithodidae; genus Paralithodes; species Paralithodes platypus. The sequence continues at coordinate 35,783,136 of CM064548.1, read as the reverse complement.
ACTTCGTCTTTGGTGTATTCTCCATTTTCATCGACTAACGGTCCAACAGTTGAAGTAACTACTTTTTTCTTTCTAATATAACTATAGAATTCTTTCGGGTTTGTTTTACTTTGATTCGCAACATGTAACTCCAGGTCCTTTTTACTTTGCTTAATTTACTTTTTGGCTTTGCGTCGTAGCTCTACAAATTTCACCCGTTCTTCGTCATTTTGTGAGGATTTTAATCTATCATTAGCAATTTTTTTTAGCAAGCAGACTGAAATATCTTTATTCCACCATTTGGGCTTATCATTATGGCCTGGACGCCGTATTTTCGATGGTATGCAGTCTTGCACTGCCTTAAGGTAAGTGGTTGTGAAACACTCCCAAGATTTATTTATGTCGTTATTGTTAGTCAGAAAGCTCCAGTCAGTTTTTTTAAGCTTTGATTTAAGTTTATGGAAGTTTGCTTTCTTGAAATTAGGGACTTTCTCAATGCTGCTATTTGATTTGTTACTAGTAAACTTTAAAGTGAAAGTTATCGTACGATGGTCGTTGTTACTGAATTCATCACCAACATTCAAATTCTCTATTAATTCTTCTTTTGTTGCGAGTACAAGGTCAAGCACATTATTACCACGGGTCTGAGATTGTACAAATTGAAAAAGTGAACTCTCTTGCAAGTTAGCATAGAGGTCGTGTCCAGAGTGTGAAGTAAGAATATCGACCCATTTAGTCACGGGTAAGTTGAAATCGCCAAGAATTACGGTATCTTGTATGTTAGTTATTTCTGCAATTTGTTCATAAATTTCACTATCAGTTTGCACTGATTGAGATGGGGGTCTGTATAATAAAGCTAGTGTTATTTTAGTTCCTCGTTTATTATTTAATAGTACGTAAGATATGTCTATATTCGCAATTTTGACATTAAGACGGGATTAAGACTTTCCTTTATAAAAAACAGAACACCTCCTCCATTTCTATTGATCCAACTTTTCTCAAACAGGTTAAGGCCCCATTAATTGCTCTTTCCATTCACATATGCATAGCCTACGTGAGTTGCAGTTGAGATGTGTGTACATGCTTAGATTGATATGCATGATTCGAAGTTGCATAATAAATCGTAGGCAGTGTCCACCAACCTTTAACTGTCTTCGTGGTGCGATGTATAAGGTGTTGATTTTCGGTGTGAGCATCCTGGGTTCGAATCCACGGACTGCCACATGTGTTTGTAAATTTCATTAATCGATTTTAGGAGTATGGTTGGTTGTTGGAAGGAACATAATAATTGTATAACCAGGAAGCGTATATTCGGCTAAAAAGTCTCTGTCTTCCGTATTTAACCAAGATTCTGTAATGCCGATTATATCATAATGTTCTGTAAACGCGATTTCCTCTAGATCTGAAAATGTATTGCGTATGCTACGAGCATTTACATAAAACACCTTAAGAGTATTAGAGTTGGATGTTACTGATTGTGAATTGTCTGAATTTTCAGTTCGTATTTGACTTACACTACCCTGTCTGGATACCCCCGGTTGACCCCGTTTTTTGAACGGAAATCCTTGACTGCATCGTTCAGCAGACGACCAAGACGTGCAGAGACAAGTCACAATAACAATAGACAAGTAACATAGCAAGAGGATCGGGATGAACACTCGAGTAAAAAACAATCTTTACACTAACGCTTTAAACATTCTGGAAGTGGGTCGAAATCTTGTGATAAAAGCTCACAGACGTATGTTTCACCCGATTAATTACGTTCACACAAGATTATATACAGCTCACCAGTGTAAAAAAAAAAAAAAATCCTCGAGTGTGCATGGGATAGAAGCTATACTAAGGGTGGGATGGAAACACAAAGTAAAATCGATAATAACAGAAGGGGCCGCAGGCGTGGAAAGTTTTACAATATACAAGAGGTTCGGGATGTACAGCAACTGACAAATGTTCGTGAGCTCTGACGATTTTCCTTATGCATATATATCCATTTTGATAAATGTTCAGATCAAATCGGTTATATATTAATAAATACATATTATGTATTTATTAATATACAACTGATTTAATCTAAACTACAATGTAATTGGATATAATAGTATTTGCAGACGGAAAATCGTAAGAGCTCACAAACATTTGTCAGTAGATGTGCATGGGATTAAAGCTAAGGATGGGATAAAAACCCAACCAGGTAGAACCGAGAATAGTAGAAGGGGCAGGAGGCAGAGGAGTTATCAACAACATATATAATCACCTACTGGACAAACTTTCTCAGCAGGTTAAGCAGGCAATTAGTGGGGGGGTTAAGGGGAGGTATGTCGCTTTTATAGACCCCTTCTCCCTATTGTCTAGCCCCATTATTTTGTTTATATTTTAAGACGGTTGCCCATTAAGTAGACGAATTTAAGATCTTTTGCTCCTTTTTTTTCTGTCACTATTAAGTCCATTCGTGCCATTTACATGCTTATTTTTATTCCTGGCGAGTGATATTGAGCCTGTCATTATTAGAAGTAATGGCCTTCGGCCGGGACCTCGAAGAGGGATCTTCTGGATGTTTTTTTTAAACCTGATAGAGGTCTAGGAAGGAAACTAAGGAAAATAATAAAAAGAGCAATAAATAAATACTGAACAACTGTGCTTCCGTGCTTACTCCCTGCCTAGGCAAACTCTTTCGTCTCTGGCTCTCCTCTAACGTCTTCCCTTCTTGCTGGAAGTTTGCTCTCATTCAACTTGTCCCAAAGAAGGGTGATCGCTCTCAACCCTCCAACTATCGTCCAATTCCTCTCATTTCTTGCATCTCTAAAGTTTTTGAAACTATTCTTACCTCAACATTTCTTAAGCATTTATCTTCCCATAACCTATTCTCAGACCACCATTATGGCTTCCGTAAGGCCGCTCTACTTGTGATCTTCTTTCTTATCTTACTAACTCTTGATCATACGCCATTCTCGACTTCGGTGAGACTTTTTCTATTGCACTAGACATATCAAAGGCCTTCAATAGAGTCTGGCACAAATCCCTTTTTTCCAAACTACCTCCTTCGGTTTCTATCCCTCCATATGTGCCATTGTCTCTAACTTTCTTTCAGGCCATTCCATAACTGTGGTTGTGGATGGCCACCGTTCACTTCCTCAATCTATTAACTCCAGTGTTCCTCAGGGTTGTGGTCTATCTCTAATTCTCTTCATATTATTCATTAATGACCTACTCAACTGCACCTCCAGCCCCATTCACTCATACGCTGACGACTCTACATTATACTATTCAACTAGCTTTCCACAAAATTGTTCACAACAGAAATCCAAAACTCACGAAAGGAGTCCATAAAACACCGTTTTCTGATCTCCCTACTATCTCTAATTGGGGCAGAGAGAACCTTGTTATTTTCAATGCTTCCAAAATTCAATTTCTCCATCTGTCTACTTGTCGCCCCCTTCCGGAAAACTATGACCTACTCTTCAACAACATACAAATTAACCCTCATCTTCTCCTAATATTCTTGGTGTCTCTTTTTATTCTGATCTCCTTTAGAAAGATCATATTACCACTCTTGCTAAAACAGCTTCCAAGAAGCTGGGCATGTTTAACCACCTCCTTGGGTTCTTTACCCCTGTGCAGCTTCTTGCTCTGTACAGGGGCACAGTGCGTCCACGTATTGTTTGCACATGTGCGGAGGATTCTCTCACACAGCATTTCTAGACAAAGTAGAAAAGAAACCCTTCCGTCTCATTAACTCGCGTCCACTCACCAATTTTCTGCAGTCTCTCTCTCTCTTCGCCGCAATGTTGCATCTTTCTCACTATTCTACCGCCATTACAATAATCAGTGTTCCTCAGAGGTCTCTTAATGTATACCACTCCCTCTTCGTAGAGCACGTAGCACCCACCTCGCAACACAATCCCTGAGCTCTGGAACTCTCTCAGAATTAGTCTTTCCCTCTTCGTATGATTTAAATTGCTTCAAACTCTGTGTGTCCAGGCATTTTGGCTCGAAGGTCCATTGATTTTGGCCCTGTCACTCTTTCAACTCTGGGGGAGGCACTCGCAACAGCCAATTCTGCATTTGGTCTCCCTCACTGACATAGAATATAAATAAATATATAAATATGCTCATCCCCCATTAACCCATTCAGTACCAGTGACGTTCTAGCTATTATATTCTGGCAATTATTAAACGCTAATATTCTATTTTAAAAAGGCCTCCAGTAATTAACATAATTCGAACTATCTCACCTATTCCTTTATACTACCACAGATCCTTTTTAAACTGCACAAGATTGTCTAAATATAGCTAGAATACTATTAACCCCGTCTGTACTGGCGACGTCTTTTTAATTTCATTTTGGCTACATGTAGACACTCCTGAGAAGTGTAAGAAGGATTTGTGGTGGTACAAATGGTGAAGTGTGATAGTTCGAAGCCTATTAATTGCTGGAAGCCATTTTTAAACAGAATGCAATCGTCTAATATTAGTTAGAATAAAGTTAAAAAGTCGTCACCGGTACAGAAGGGGTTGAAGAGTCGTCACCGGTACACTAGGAGTAAAAGAGTCGTCACCGGTAGAAAAGGGGTTGAAGAGTCGTTGCCGGTACAGAAGGGGTTAAAGAGTCGTCGCCGGTACAGAAGGGGTTAAAGAGTCGTCACCGGTACAGAAGGGGCTAAAGAGTTGTCGCCGGTACAGAAGGGGTTAAAGAGTCGTCGCCGGTACAGAAGGGGCTAAAGAGTTGTTGCCGGTACAGAAGGGGTTAAAGAGTCGTCGCCGGTACAGAAGGGGTTAAAGAGTCGTCACCGGTACAGAAGGGGCTAAAGAGTCGTCACCGGTACAGAAGGGGTTAAAGAGTCGTCGCCGGTACAGAAGGGGTTAAAGAGTCATCACCGGTACAGAAGGGGTTAAAGAGTCGTCACCGGTACAGAAGGGGCTAAAGAGTCGTCGCCGGCACATAAGGGGTTAAAGAGTCATCGCTGGCACAGAAGGGGTTAAAGAGTCGTCGCCGGTACAGAAGGGGTTAAAGAGTCGTCGCCGGTACAGAAGGGGTTAAAGAGTCGTCACCGGTACAGAAGGGGCTAAAGAGTTGTCGCCGGTACAGAAGGGGTTAAAGAGTCGTCGCCGGTACAAAGGAGTACAAAGGACATCAAGCAACAACAGATCTAGTGACCCTTCTAGGTTGCTTGTCCTCCAAAACACTGAGGATCAAGTGTCCAAACAGTGGTTTAGAGTGGGTAAGGGAACATTGGAAAGGGAATTACTGGAACTAATGTCCGTGGCAGGATTAGGAAGTTAGTAGAGGACAGATGGGTTAGTAACTGAGGAGGGGATAAAATAAAGTTATTCATTTACAAACGCAGTCAGTCGCGGATTTGATGCGAGATATTTGTCTAGGCGGAGTTTAAATGAATCAACGGTGATGCAGTCTATAACGTTTCGGGGAAGCCCATTCCACAAGTTGACAACTCGATTGAAGAAGAAATTCTTAGATTCGTGCGAGTTAAACGATTTACCAATAATTTTGCAACCGTTTCCCCGCGTGTAATTAGATTGGTCGATAGTGAAGTACTTACTACAGTTCATATTGTCGATGCCTTTGATGACTTGAATTAAGTCACCTCTTAATCTGCGCTGGGTTAAAGGAAATAGATTTAATTCTCTAAGACGCTCTTCGTATGGTTTGTTCTTTAGGCTAGGTATCATTTTGGTAACTCTACGTTGAACTCGTTCTAGCTTGTTTATATCTTTTTGGTAATAAGGGCACCAGGATTGAACGCAGTATTCCAGAAGAGGGCGGACTAAGGAATTGTAAAGGGTTAGGATAACTTCTTTGGATTTATGCTCAAATGACCTGCCTATAAAGCCAATTATTTTGTTTGCCTTCTCAACAACTTCTGAACATTGTTGACTCGGTTTTAGGTTACTCGATATTGTTACTCCCAGATCGGTTTCTCTCTTTACATTCTTAAGCTGAGTGCCATTCATCGAATAGTTTGCTTTCTCATTTAGGTATCCGACATGTAGTACTTTACATTTATCCGTATTGAAACTCATTTCCCAAATTTGGGCCCAACATGACAATTTATCTAGATTGTGTTGCATATCGTCAACTTGTTCTTTTGAGAGTACGCTATTTGCAATTTTTGTATCGTCAGCAAATTTTGAGATTGTGCAGGTGAGACCCTCATCTATGTCGTTGATGTAAATTCGAAAGATAATTGGTCCTAGTACCGATCCCTGGGGTACCCCGCTACTTACATTGGCCCATTTAGATGCCTTACCGTTTATGACTACCCTTTGCTTTCTGTTGCTGAGCCAATTTTCTATCCATTTCAACACACCGTCTTGTATTCCATGCGCTTTTAGTTTTAGCAGTAAACGTTTGTGGGGAACTTTGTCAAAGGCCTTTTGAAAATCAAGGTATATAATATCTACAGCTTTACTCTCATCGTAGAGGTTGAGGATATTGTGGAAGAAGTCTAAGAGGTTTGTTAAACAGGAACGTTGTTTACGAAAGCCGTGTTGAGTATCTTTAAGTATGTTATTTTCCTCTAAGTGATTTACGAGTCTGTCTCGTATGACCGTTTCTAGCATTTTACATACAACTGAGGTTAAGCTAATTGGACGATAGTTACTGGGTAGGGATTTGCTGCCTTTTTTTAATATCGGTGTTATGTTGGCTAGCTTCCACTGATCAGGCATAGTTCCAGACTGCAAGGATTTATTGAATAGTAATGTCAGTGGTTTGGAGAGCTCATTCTTAGCTTCCTTTAGAACTCTAGCCGAGATTGTATCAGGTCCTGGCGTTTATTTACCTTGAGTTTATCTAAACAATTCAATACTTCTCTCTCTGTAACGGTGATATTGCTTAGAACATCTGAATTATCAATCTGAATCAGCGATGGTGTAGGGATATCACTGAGGTCTTCTGTTGTAAAAACTGATGCAAAGAAGGTATTGAGGGCATTACTCATTTGTACTTCGTCTTTGGTGTATTCTCCTTTTTCATCGACTAACGGTCCAACAGTTGAAGTAACTACTTTTTTCTTTCTGATATAACTATAGAATTCTTTCGGGTTTGTTTTACTTTGATTCGCAATATGTAACTCTAAGGTCTTTTTACTTTGCTTAATTAACTTTTTGGCTTTGCGTCGTAGCTCTACAAATTTCACCCGTTCTTCGTCATTTTGTGAGGATTTTAATCTATCATTAGCAAATTTTTTAGCAAGCAGCCAGTTTGAAATATCTTTATTCCACCATTTGGGCTTATTATTATGGCCTGGACGCCGTATTTTCGATGGTATGCAGTCTTGCACTGCTTTTAGGTAAGTGGTTTCGAATAACTTCCAAGATGTATTTATGTCGTTATTGTTAATTAAAAAGCTCCAGTCAGTTTCTTTAAACATAGCTCTAAGTTTATGGAAGTTTGCTTTCTTGAAATTAGGGACTTTTTCGATGCTACTATTTGGTTCGTTACTAGTAAACTTTAAAGTGAAAGTTATCGTACGATGGTCGCTGTTACTGAATTCATCACCAACATTCAAATTCTCTAACAATTCTTCTTTTGTTGCAAGTACAATGTCAAGAACGTTATTACCACGGGTCGGCGTTCGAACAAATTAATAAAGCGAACTCTCTTGCAAGTTCGTATACAAGTCATGTCCGGAGTGTGAAGTAAGAGTATCGCCCCACTTGGTCACAGGTAAATTAAAGTCGCCAAAAATTACGGTATCTTGTGAGTTACTTACATCTGCAATTTGTTCGTAAATTTCTCGGTCAGTTTGCACCGATTGAGCTGGAGGTCTGTATATTAACGCAAGTATTATTTTTGTACCTTTATTATTCTTTATTAGCACAAAAGATGTGTCGACGTTCACAATTTGAGGTTTTGACACGAGGGTCGGGTTAAGACTTTCTTTGATATAAAATAAAACGCCACCTCCATTTTTATTTATTCGGCTGTTCTCAAACATTACATAACCGGGAAGTGAATACTCTGCTAAAAAGTCTCTATCTTCTGTATTGAGCCAAGATTCTGTTATGCCAATCACATCATAATTTTCAGTAAACACTAGTTCCTCTAAATCTGAAAATTTATTGCGTATGCTACGAGCGTTTGCATAGAAAACCTTTAAAGTTGCGGTTTTAGAACTCACAGAACGTTCTTTCATCGAATTTTTGGTTCTGGTCGGATCTACATTTACATTCATGGCTGTCCTCGGTCCTCGGTCGTTATCCCTGGCGGTTTTGAATTTGGGTCGTGTTGGTGGAGCTTTAGCCAAATTCGCGGTTCTTGACGGATTAGTATTTAATTCCTTTGTAGGTTGCCGTCCTCGCTGTCTTCGGTCCTCCTTCCTGGTTGTCCTGTGCTGAGTCGATTTCTTCTCCGAAAATCCTTCACCGCATCGTTGAGAAGACGCCCAAAACGTGCTGCTCCCACCTGGTTCAGATGAACTCCATCGTCCGAAAACAAATAGTCATCGTAGTAGAAATTGTCCCAGGTGTCGACGAATCCCACGTTCTCCTTCCTGCAGAGGTTTGCTAGACAACGATTTGTGCTGGTGGCTATGTTGTAAAATCGGCTCTCTACACCGAGCCGGGGGACGATTCCTGAGACGATGATCCTTGATGACTTCTCCTTAAACGACTTGATCAGCTGCTGGTACTTTAAAAGCAAATCTTCCGACCGGGTTCGCTGTACATCGTTGGATCCAACGTGGATGACGTACATTGTATTAGCAGGGGCCAGCTTTGATACTTCGTCAACTGCTGCAACTACGTCATCCACACCACCACCAGGGATACAAAAACGCTTCCTGGTCTTAGGTGCCCTGGCGCAAAACTCTGTGAGCTGACCACGTATCATCGAGTCTCCCACGAGCCGGACTTCTTCTATTTCCTCTTCGTCTTCTGAGTCTGCGAGTATCTGGAATCGGTTTTGACACTCGGTAATCGGTATGTGTTTCCTGGTCTTGGGGCAAACGTTCTTCCTCACGACACGGAAGTTGTCTTGAGGGGGAAGAGAGTCACTATTTGTATCTTGAGTATCGGTACAGAAGGGGCTAAAGAGTTGTTGCCGGTACAGAAGGGGTTAAAGAGTCGTCGCCGGTACAGAAGGGGTTAAAGAGTCGTCACCGGTACAGAAGGGGCTAAAGAGTCGTCACCGGTACAGAAGGGGTTAAAGAGTCGTTGCCGGTACAGAAGGGGTTAAAGAGTCATCACCAGTACAGAAGGGGTTAAAGAGTCGTCACCGGTACAGAAGGGGCTAAAGAGTCGTCGCCGGCACATAAGGGGTTAAAGAGTCATCGCTGGTACAGAAGGGGTTAAAGAGTCGTCACCGGTACAGAAGGGGTTAAAGAGTCGTTGCCGGTACAGAAGGGGTTAAAGAGTCGTCGCCGGTACAGAAGGGGTTAAAGAGTCGTCACCGGTACAGAAGGGGCTAAAGAGTTGTCGCCGGTACAGAAGGGGTTAAAGAGTCGTCGCCGGTACAGAAGGGGCTAAAGAGTTGTTGCCGGTACAGAAGGGGTTAAAGAGTCGTCGCCGGTACAGAAGGGGTTAAAGAGTCGTCACCGGTACAGAAGGGGTTAAAGAGTCGTCACCGGTACAGAAGGGGTTAAAGAGTCGTCACCGGTACAGAAGGGGCTAAAGAGTCGTCGCCGGCACATAAGGGGTTAAAGAGTCATCGCTGGTACAGAAGGGGTTAAAGAGTCGTAACCGGTACAGAAGGGGTTAAAGAGTCGTCGCCGGTACAGAAGGGGTTAAAGAGTCATCGCCGGTATAGAAGGGGTTAAAGAGTCGTCGCCAGTACAGAAGGGGTTAAAGAGTTGTCGCCGGTACAGAAGGGCTTAAAGAGTCGTCGCCGGTAGAGAAGGGGTTAAAGAGTCGTCGCTGGTACAGAAGTGGTTAAAGAGTCGTCACCGGTACAGAACGGGTTAAAGAGTCGTCGCCGGCACATAAGGGGTTAAAGAGTCATCGCTGGTACAGAAGGGGTTAAAGAGTCGTCGCTGGTACAGAAGTGGTTAAAGAGTCGTCACCGGTACAGAAGGGGTTAAAGAGTCGTCGCTGGTACAGAAGGGGTTAAAGAGTCGTCGCTGGTACAGAAAGGGTTAAAGAGTCGTCGCTGGTACAGAAGGGGTTAAAGAGTTGTCGCCGGTACAGAAGGGGTTAAAGAGTTGTCGCCGGTACAGAAGGGGTTAAAGAGTTGTCGCCGGTACAGAAGGGGTTAAAGAGTCGTCGCCGGTACAGAAGTGGTTAAAGAGTTGTCGCCGGTACAGAAGGGGTTAAAGAGTCGTCGCCGGTACAGAAGTGGTTAAAGAGTCGTCACCGGTACAGAAGGGGTTAATGAGTCACCGGTACAGAAGGGGTTAAAGAGTCGTCGCCGGTACAGAAGGGGTTAAAGAGTCACCGGTACAGAAGGGGTTAAAGAGTTGTCACCGGTACAGAAGAGGTTAAAGAGTCACCGGTACAGAAGTGTTTAAAGAGTCGTCGCCGGTACAGAAGGGGTTAATGAGTCACCGGTACAGAAGTGGTTAAAGAGTTGTCACCGGTACAGAAGGGGTTAAAGAGTCATCGCCGGTACAGAAGGGGTTAATGAGGCACCGGTACAGAAGGGGTTAAAGAGTCGTCGCCGGTACAGAAGGGGTTAAAGAGTCACCGGTACAGAAGGGGTTAAAGAATTGTCACCGGTACAGAAGGGGTTAAAGAGTCGTCGCCGGTACAGAAGGGGTTAATGAGTCACCGGTACAGAAGTGGTTAAAGAGTCGTCGCCGGTACAGAAGGGGTTAATGAGTCACCGGTACAGAGCGGGTTAAAGAGTCGTCGCCGGTACAGAAGGGGTTAAAGAGTCACCGGTACAGAAGTGGTTAAAGAGTTGTCACCGGTACAGAAGGGGTTAAAGAGTCGTCGCCGGTACAGAAGGGGTTAATGAGTCACCGGTACAGAAGGGGTTAAAGAGTCGTCGCCGGTACAGAAGGGGTTAAAGAGCCACCGGTACAGAAGGGGTTAAAGAGTTGTCACCGGTACAGAAGGGGTTAAAGAGTCGTCGCCGGTACAGAAGGGGTTAATGAGTCACCGGTACAGAAGCGGTTAATGAGTCACCGGTACAGAAGGGGTTAATGAGTCACCGGTACAGAAGGGGTTAAAGAGTCGTCGCCGGTACAGAAGGGGTTAAAGAGTTGTCACCGGTACAGAAGGGGTTAAAGAGTCACCGGTACAGAAGGGGTTAAAGAGTCATCGCCGGTACAGAAGGGGTTAAAGAGTCATCGCCAGTACAGAAGGGGTTAAAGAGTCACCGGTACAGAAGTGGTTAAAGAGTCGTCGCCGGTACAGAAGGGGTTAATGAGTCACCGGTACAGAAGGGGTTAAAGAGTCGTCGCCGGTACAGAAGGGGTTAAAGAGTCACCGGTACAGAAGGGGTTAAAGAGTTGTCACCGGTACACTAGGGGTCAATGGCCGGTCAAATGTTGTAAGCAATAGTCAACATATGGGGAACATGGAGCGCGGAAGGTTAAAGGGAGGTTATATAATTTTCAAATCTTGTCTTATTATATTATATTTATATATAGTTTGCTCCCTAGACTCCTATCAAGCTTAAAAAACACACCCCAAACACCTTCCTTTCTGATAAATTTGTACATTTTTCAGTAGAAATATGTCCTCTTATAGTACAGGATCGCTACCGCTCGTCAATATTCAGCCTAAAGGTGGTGTAACACGAGCACATTTTCCGGCAATATTCGATAAATACATTTTTTCTCGTAATCTTTTGAGCCTATTCTGTATTGAAATCTGAGACTAGCTCGAAGGTAGAGTATGACAGCTCCTTTAATTTTGTGGATCTTATATTTTGAAACTGCCAGACAACAATTGCCCGTAAAAAATTACGGAATAATCACTCGTGTGACACCGTCTTAACAAGTACAGTGCCAGTCCTTGTCATTATATTCTGGCAACTATTAGACAGTTTTATTTAGCTGAGGAAGGACGTCTACCCATTAGAAAGCTACAAACTCTCAATTATTCCTTTCAGCAAGCATATATTCTTCCTAAACTTGTCTAAATGTATCGGAAATCAAAGCAATAAAACGTCGCTGGCACATAAAGAGTTAAAGGAGAAAATGGAGTGTAGAAGGTTGAGGAATACATGTGGGGAAAATGGGAAAGGAAAATGAGGGAGAAACTGCCCATGGAGATGCAAAAAAAGAGATGTGAGACTGGGGAAGATAGCCAAAGAAACAGGGAACCTGCTGTGGAAGACTGGGGACGATAGCGAAAGAAAACAGGAAACTGCTTTGGGAGACTGGGGAAGATAGCGAAAGAAAACAGGAAACTGCTTTGGGAGACTGGGGAAGATAGCTTAAGAAAATGGGAAACTGCTTTGGCAGACTGGGAAAGATAGCAGAAGAAAATGCGAAACTGCTTTGGCAGACTGGTCAAGACAGAGGAAGAAAACGGGAAACTGCTTTGGCAGACTTGGGAAGATAGTGGAAGAAAACGAGAAACTGCTTGGGTCGAAATATTATTAGAAGACAAAGAAATATATTAACCCCTTCTGTACCAGGGACATCCTTTTAACTTGATTCGGGCTCCTAGTAGAATATTTAATCAGGTTCAAAGGGTCACCCTGCAATTACCAGGCTTCGAATGAACTAATTTGAAACTGCCACCGTAAGAATTGATAAGAAAAATTGTTTGTGTGACACCGGCTTAACACGTACAGTACCAGTGATGTAATTTTCATTATATTCTGGCAACTATTAGCTTATTTTATTTTACTGAGGAAGGAACTCTACCCATTAAAAGGCTACAACGTAATATAATTTATCCTTTCAGTATCCATATATTCTTCCTAAGTCTAAATGTAGCTTGTTATAAGACATCGCTGGTACAGAAAGGGTTAAAGAAGAAAATGGAGCGCAGATGGTTGAGGAAAACATGTGAGGAAAATGGGAAAAGAAATTTAGGGAGAAACTGCCCATGGAGATGCAAAAAAGAGACGTGAGACTGGGAAAGATAGCCAAAGAAAACGGGAAATTGCTTTTGGAGACTGGAGAAGATAATAAAAGAAAACGGGAAACTATTTTGGGAGACTGGCGAAGATAGTGGAAGAAATCAGGAAACTGCTTTGGGAGACTGGGGAAGATAGAAAAAGAAAACAGGAAACTGCTTTGGGAGACTGGAGAAGATAACAAAAGAAAACGGGAAACTATTTTGGGAGACTGGCGAAAATAATGGAAGAAAACAGGAAACTGCTTTGGGAGACTGGAGAAGATAGCCAAAGAAAGCGGGAAACTGTTTTGGGCGAAATTTTATAAAGAAACAAAGACAAATATTTAACCCTTCTGTACCGGCAACGATCTTTTAATTTTATTCGGGCTACTATTAGACGATAATATTCAGTTTCAAAAGGGCATTAAGCAATTAACTTTTGTTCCCAACTTAGATTCTTCTGAATTCTCAACTCTCTGGCTAAAGATTCCTTGTCACTATCAAACTAAATATTTCTGTGCTGTCTATCTCTCCCTTAATTTTACTGACTATCCAAAATTCTTTTACAATCTAACTTTTAAAGTGGAGCACATTTTATCCATCTCTGCTTTCACAGAAATCTCCATCTTAGGAGATTTCATTGTTCACCGCCACCAATGGCTTTCCTCTGTTTCCACTGACCAACCTGGTGAACAAGCCTACATCTTTTCTATCTTAAACGACCTAGAGCAGTTAGTCCAGCAACCCACTTATATCCCGGATTGCTTTGGAGATCAGCCCAACATTCTTGACTTATTTTTAACCTCAAACCATTCTGCTTATATTGTAAATCTTTTCTCTCCTTTCAGGTCCTCCGACCATACACTAATATCTGTTACCTGTCCTATCTCTCCGGTACGGCCAGCCAATCCTCCCTACCTGAGGCGCTTGTGGGACTTTGGCACTGCTGACTGGGAAGCTCTTCAGCAGGACTTCTTTGATTTCCCATGGAATTACTTTTGCTACCATGGCCGGGGACCCTCGATGAGTGCTGAACGCATTACCGAGGTAATCCTCTCGGGCATAGAAGCATACATTCCATTTTCTTTCTCTCAGTCTAATACAAGAAAATCTTGGTTTACTCACGCTTGTGCTACTGCTGTCCGCAACAAGGAGGAAGCATTCAAGCGTTACAGACGCCTTAAGACTCAAGAATTTCATTCGACTTGCCAAACACTCTTTCATCAATAATAAATGCACTGAACTATTCAACTCAAGCTCTTCCCAAGCTTTCTAGCATCTAGCCAAAAACCTCTACAACAATTTATCTTCCACGTCTTTCCCTTCCCTTTTCCACCCTGATGGCACAACCATTATTTCTTCTTCTGAAAAAGCTGAACTCTTCACTCAAACTTTTGCTATAACTCCACTTTGGATGATTCCGGTGCTATTCCTCCCTCTCCACCCCCCTCTCTCCTAATTATGCCTAATATCGTAATCTCTTCTAAAGATGTATTTTCTACCCTCTCTGGGCTTAATACTAAAAAGGCATACGGCCCGGACGGTGTTCCACCTGTTGTACTAAAAAACTTTGCTTCCATGCTGACTCCCTGCCTAGGCAAACTTTTTCGTCTCTGTCTCTCCTCTAACTTCTTGCCTTCTTGCTGGAAGTTTGCTCTCATTCAACCTGTCCCAAAAAAGGATGACCGCTCTCAACCCTCCAAGTGCTCCAACTATCGTCCAGTTGCTCTCATCTCTTGTATCTCTAAAGTTTGTTAAGCTATTCTTGCTTCCAAATTTATTAAGCATTTCTCTTCTCATAATCTACTTTTAGATCGCCAGTATGGCTTCCTTAACCCGGCAGCTACGGGGAGACTCTTAAGAGGTTTTACTGGGCGACTGCGGGGAGACTCTTAAGATCCTAGGCCTAAAAAAAAAACATTTAAAACACCCCAGTAGCACTTGAAACTATTTTGTTTATTTTTGTTTTTGCCCCTCGGCCATGCTACATATCACTCCTCCACATCCCCTCCTTCCCCCCTTTCTCTCCCCCCCCCCCCTACAATTATCACCTATTTTCCCTGTTATTCCCTTATTCTTTGGTATATTTTCGTGCGAACATTAGCGAGTCGCTTGCAGGGCGTGGTCATCTATGTGTCAATGCGTGGGAAAGAGAGAGAAAGATAGAGATAGTGGCCTCAGTCTCTCTCCAGGCCTCATGAGAGGAAGATGTGGTCTCTCTCTCCTCCATCTTCATGACTGAACCGCTATACATTATTGCACATTTCTCACCATCCAAACACTTTTCTCACTTGTTTTATTGTTGTAACATGTTACTACCTTCATAGTAAACGTAAAATAGGCGCATATGAATAAGTATTAATGATATTTATGGTAAAATAACGATTTTAATGAGGAAAGAGTGTAAATACCTACGCACAGCGATAGGGGCTGCGCATCTGCCGAGTTAAGGGTCGCTCTAATGGTGATCTTCTTTCATATCTTACTAACTCCTGGTCATCCTCCTTTCGGGACTTCAGTGAGACCTTTTCTATTGCATTAGACATATCGAAGGCCTTCGATAGTCTGCCCAAATCATAAATTTCTTAACTACCCTCCTTCGGTTTCTATCCCTCTATCTGTGCCTTTGTCTCTAATTTCTCTACCGACCGTTCCATAGCTGCAGTTGTGGACGGCCATCGCTCACTTCCTCATCATATCAACTCCAATGTACCTCAGGGCTCTGTCCTATGTCCCATTCTCTTTCTAATTTTCATATATGATCTTCTCAACTGTACCTCTGGTCCCATCCATTCATACACAGACGATTCTACCTTGCACTACTCAATTAGTTTTCCTTAACGCCCCGGGGCAGCCAGCAATCTCTCAAAACCAAATGTATTGAAGCCATGCAACAAATTTCTTCTGATCTAACTACTATTTCCAATAGGGGCAGAGAAAACCATGTTGCCTTTAATATTTCCAAAACCCAATTTCTTCATCTTACTACCTGTCCTGAACTCCCAGAGGACTATCCCTTACAGTTCAACAATACAAAAATCAATCCTTCTATATTCTCGGTATCTCTTTTTCTTCTGCTCTCACTTGGATGGACCATATTACCAGTCTTGCTAAGGCAGCCTCCCAGAAGCTGAGTGTGTTCAACCGCCTCAAGGGGTTCTTTACCCCTGCACAGCTCCTTGCTCCGTACAGGGGCACAGTGCGTCCTTGTATTGAGTATGTTTCACATGTGTGGGGAGGGTCCTCACACACTGCACTCATAGACAAAGTAGAAAGGAATTCAATTAAAGCCTTTCGTATCATTAATTCCCGTCCACTCACCAACCGTCTGCAATCTCTCTCTCTTTGCCGCAATGTAGCATCTCTCTCGCTATTCTATAGCTACTACAATAATCAATGTTCATCAGAGCTTTCCCAGTGTATACTACCTCCTCTGAGTATGGTACGTGGTACCCGTCTTGCAACACAATCCTACCCCAGTCGCAGTCTTTCTTCTATTCAACTGCTGAGCTCTGGAATTCTCTCCCATAATCCATCTTTCCCTCATCCTATGACTTAAATTGCTTCAAACTCCGTGTGTCCAGGCATTTTGGCTCGAACGTCCTTTGATTTTGGCCCTGTCACTCTTTCAACTCTGGGGAAGGTGCTCGATACAGGCAGTTCTGTCTTTTGTCTCCCTCACTTACATAAAAGAAAAATATATATATGACGTCGCCGGTACAGAAAGGCTTAATTTAATCAAGAAGACATGCAGAGTGGGCAAGAGGAAAAGGATAGGAAGGAAAAGGTAAAACGGAGAAAAGGGTAAGATTCACATTGGATAGGAATGAGATAATAATATTCGAAAGCGAGGAAAAACATCAAATAGAAAAGGTTGTGGAAATTATGACGGATTCAGCTTAGAACGTTGAAGTATAGCTATTAGACAAGAAATTTTGATTTCCAAATAGACAGGAAGGGAACGATGGAGTAAGTAAAGGTCTTGGGAGAAGTTATATTATGCAACTAATATAAAAACAACCGAGGTAGAGAAGGTCTTGTGAGAAGATATAGAGACAACTGAGGGAGAACAGGTCTTGGGAAAAGATATAAAGACAATTGAGGTAGAAAAGGTCTTGAGAGAAGAAATACAGATATTTGAGGTAGAAAAGATCTTGGAAGAAGATATATAGACAACTGAGGTAGATATGGTCCTGAGAGAAGATATAAAGACAACTGAGGTTGATAATTGGTCCTGAGAGAAGATATATAGCCAACTGAGGTAGAAGAGGTCCTGGGAGAAGATATAAAGACAACTGAGGTTGATAAGGTCCTGAGGAAAGAACATTATAAAGACAACTGAGTAAAAAAAAAGTCTTGAGAGAAGATATAAAGACAAACTACTAAGCGTAGTAGGGAAGGTGTACAGTAGGAGTAGGGTAGTGATTAACAGAGTGAGAGCAAGAACTGATAAATGGATAGGCGACATGCAGGGCGGGTTTAAGAAGAGAAGAGGATGTGTAGATCAGATTTTTGCCCTGAAATGTGTTGTGGAGAAATATCTGGAGAAGCAACCACAGTTGTATGTTGCCTTTATGGACTTGGAGAAGGCCTATGAGGGTGCAAAGGCAGCAGTATGTGTTGAGAATGAGCAGAGCAAGTTCTTTGATCTGAATGTTGGGTTGAAATAGGGGTGTGTGATGTCCCTGAGGTTGTTTACTGTATATATGGATAGAGTCATGAAAGAAATACAAGGAAGATCAGTGGATGTTGGTGTATCGCTGATAAGGGAGGGGAATTAGTGGAAGCTACATGTACTGCTGTTTGCTGATGATACAGTTCTGATGAGCGATAATGAATGGGAGTTGCAGGGTTTGGTGAATAGGTTTGGAACAGTGTGCGGAAAACGGAATCTAAAGGTAAATGCGGGGAAGCGCAAGGTTATGGTCTTCGAAAGGGGTGAAGCCACAGAGTGTGAGGTGAAGTTGAATGGTCAGGCTTTGGAGATTGTCAGCTCATTTAAGTACCTGGGCATTGTGCTGAGTAAGGATGGGAGTATGGATGAAGAAGTGCGGGAGAGGGTGCAACAGGGTGAAAGGGTTGTAGGAACGCTGAAAGCAGTAACAAGAAATATGGTGGTCAGCATGGAAGTGAAGAAGTCCTTGCATGACAGTGTGGTAATCCCAACACTGACTTACGGAAGCGAAGCATGGACGTTAGTGGAGAAACTCAGACCAAGAGTGAGAGGAGTGGAAATGAGTTACTTGAGAAGTGCGTGCGGAGTTACATGGAGGGATAGACAAACGAATGAGGAAGTAAGAGGGAGGTGTGGTGATTAGGTAGATTTGCTGGAGAGTGAGAAAAAGAACACCTTGAGATGGTTCGGCCACATGGAACGTAAGGGAAACGAGAGAATGACTAAGAGGGTGTAAAAGAGCCAGGTGGAAGGACCGAGAGAGAGGTAAACCGAAAGAGAGGTGGAAGGATGGAGTGAAGAAGTATATGGATGAAGGCGCTGCTGGTTAGGAGAAGGCGTGTCGACTGACTGGGGACAGAGGTGCTTGGGATAGTTTCGTTCGTGGCCACCCCTTCGGGGATCACGGCGTCAGGCAATAGATAGATAAAATTAGAATATGGCTTTCCACATTGTATTTTGTACTCATGTTAATCGTACGTTATCTCACTTTTATCGTCTTTCATCATAGTCTTCATTGTTCTCAGTTTTATAAGTTTATGATATATTAACAATTGGTGTGTGTCACTGTTTTACGTATTTTTGAGTGTCACTATCACTTACATATTGTGTTCGGCACTTTGTATATATATATTTACACTTTGTTTTTGTACACACACTCCACTTTTGATAGCTTCTATTATCGCAGTCTTTGCACACACTGTTTTAGAAACATTCAAGGGTATGATACTCCCTGAAGCAGATGGGCAATCACTGTGCAACATCACAATCTACGCACCAGTACCTGGTATCTGTTCTTGAAGGGGTCCTCTGTGTCGTGTTCTGGCACATGACACTATCTGTGGGGTCTTTCGTTGCCCTCTGTGGGTGGCACAATGTCAGGGAAGTGGCGTTCTGTCAGCCTGGCAATCCCTTCTGGTGCTGGATGTCAATATGCGGGGCGTAGCTGGGCATGGGCGGCAATCATATTCTTCAACAACAACTCCCTCGACAACTTGATGTAGAAGTTCTCCATCGTTTCGTGTTTACCGGCGATTGTTGAGATGAGGATGTGACAGTTCTACAGTGTCCATACTCTATAAATATGCTCTATTAAGTATGAACAGTATCAATGCTACGTAATTTGGATTAATGTAGCGTTACGTATCCTTCCGTAGTCTTAAGTTGAATGCTCCCGTAACCATAGGTTGAACGTTACATATTTCGGAAAGAATACCTTATTCAATAGTTAAATATGGGCAAGTATTGTAGGATTATAATTCCCATATAAAACTGTGTTACTTATTATTATAGTTCCCATGTATCTCATTGTATAGTGATGGGATACATTTTCCGCATACTTTGCACATGCTCCGATTGTCACAAGGGACTCGAGAAAGAGGCTCTCGGGTCACTCTCCAAACAACATCCGTCCCAGACACACGCTAAGCACTTTATTCTTTCATTGTCTCATCTTTAGGTGTTTTAGCTTCACTTCCATCTCATATTCATTGTCACATCATCATAATTAGCTATCATGAAACTTAACGTAATTACAATCTAAATTAGCCTATTCTAGTCACTTTACTTTAGCCTATTCCTTATCTCACTAACAACTTGAGTTCACCTAGCCTACCTTCCGCCATCTTTACTATCACCATCTGAGCTTTCATCATATAAAGGTAAATTTATTCTTATGTGAGTTATTTATTAACAATATACAGTCCATTTATCTAAATTAACCACATAAATTGGTCCTTCGAACCTTCGGTCGTTTGCTCCCTTTGTATATTTTTCTTTTCCGGCGGTTGGTGGTGGCCTTGATATTTAGTGGGGGCTTCCCTCTTGGTTTCCCTTTTTTGCCATACCTCATGGCCCAGGGCTTTTGGCCTCATGGTGCTGTCGACAGCGGGGTTGATGAGGATTATGAGGCAGTAGTGGATAGGCCGATATACCCGGGGACGATAAGAAAGGTGGCGATTCTGGGCCACTCTTACATGCGTCATCTCTATGTGGATCGTCCCGTGTACCGGCCCTTCTTCTCTGTAACTCCTCTGGCATCCCCAGGTGCCCGCAACAGCAATTTGGGGAATACGAGCGCCTGGAGTCAGCTTCTGAGTTTAAAGCCCGAGTTAATCTTTTTGGTAATCGGGGGGAACGACATTGAGAGCGGGGTAAGCCCAAGAAGAATCGCCGAAGGGATCGAGGTACTGGCCGAGGAGGTGGAGTGTCGCACTGGGGGGAAAGTAAGGTTGATAGGGATCGAGAAGAGGCCATCTCCAAAAGGGGTTTCTGCTCCGGAATTTAACCGCATTCGCAACGCCGTCAACCGTTGGTTGAAGCGACACATCCCCTTCACCGAGAGACGTACTCATCCATGAACACCTCTGAGGCCGACTTTGGTCCCGATGGGGTACATTTGACCCCAGACACATCATCGGACTGATTGTACGCGGAGATCTTGGCCACATGTCGCCAGTTCTTTGGCCAGGACGAGGCTGTGCTGGTGGACAGGGCATACGACGAGATGTTTGTCCATCTTGAGAATAAACAATAAATGATCAAAAGACCAGTACAGTATTCCATAAATGATTTAATTTAAATGTGTTTAATCTAACCAGTATATACTTTTTCGGACTTAACTATTTTTGATTAATGCTCCTTTAGGCCTAAAAATAACATCACAATTGGCATTGCGTTAGATCAAAGTTTTCTTTGAATTTTGCTAAGGAAACATTTAGATACATAATATTTGATATTTTATTCCAAATAGATATACCTTGGTAGAGAATGGAGTTTTTCGATTTGTGCTTCGAATATCTGGGTGCTATAAATTTATCTATATGTCTCGTTTCATAGGTATGCAACTCCCGATGTGTATGTAGTACATTATACAATTCAGAGTTATTGGACATAAAAAGGGTCTTGTACATGAGTATTGCAATTTGGTATGTAAACATATCATTTAATTTTAATATATTCATGTTTTTAAATGTCATGGACATATGTTCATTATATGGTAATCTTACATTACGTCTCTTATAGACGTAATATAAATCTCCCCTTAATAAAAATTGGCAATAATAAAATATCAGAAACTGATTACGTAAAATTCTTGGGAATATACCTTGATACACATTTAACTTTTGAATACCATACAAATATACCCTATTTAAATACCATATTATAAATAATAGTAAAATATGTCAGATTATATTCAAACTTAACAATTATTTTCCACAAAATATTCTGAGACCTCTATACTATGTATAACTGTATTGCCGGCTGTATAGTGTGAATATAGGCACAATAGCACAATCAAACGAAAAGGAATATATGTTGACAGGGTGATGTCTGTGAAAGCTCTGTCTTCCTCCAGAACCTCGCCTTACTGCCTGGCTCATACCAGCCAGGAAAAATATTGAACTGCCTCAGGTTGCTAGTACGATAAACTAATATCTATAATTATACATGATAAAGTCATAATTATATACTACACAAGACCATATTAATATTGCATTATAGTATATTAGGCCTTTTATAATCTTAACTTACTTACAACTTGCAATCTTATTATTCACAATCAAACTTCCTACGCCATACCGTGGAATCACTGGACCGTGAAATAACTACCTCCACTCGTCACACTACCACTCGTACGCTAGCCTATAAATCGCCTGTATCTATCGTATTACACGATACACTCCCCCCACAAGAAACCTGAACCCCACCTTAAATTAAGGTTGCCCAGAGGCTATCTTCTGATGCCACATGTCAACAGCGCCAGCAGCAGCGCGTCTGAGGGTGACCACCATCAGCAGGAAGTGAATCATCATGTTGAGAATCCCCTGACCCAGCAACATCAGGTGGAGCCTCAGATTGTAAAGCAGAATCGAGCTCCAAAGCGTACAAACGTGCGATTGGACGAACAGTAGTTTCAGTGGCTTATCTTCAATAGCGCCACCCGCAGAGTCCTCCCCCTTGTATACTTCCAACATGCGGCCTAATTTCCAGTATAAACAAGGACTATCTTCCCGTATTAAAACCACTTCACCAACAGTAGGTGCCGATGGTCTTCCAGAGGGCTTTATACTCCTTTCCCTCAAAGCTAGCAGATATTCATTAATCCACCTTTTTCTAAAATCCTCAATTACCTTTGATATATACTGGTACCACTTAGATACCACTGCTTCAGAGTACAATGAAGGATCCTCTAGTTCTACAGTTCACTGGAAATAGGACGGAAACGCAGTCAATGGTTTACCGTAGAGTAAGTGAGCTGGCGTTAATGGTAGTGGTTCTTGTAGGTCGGTGTACACATACGTGAGTGGATGATCATTCACGACTGCTTCTATTTCAGTGAGGACTGTCATCAACTCACTCTTCTTCAATAGAGCACATCCTACCACCGCTCTTAGTCCTGATTTAACTATGCCCACACACCGTTCCCACATTTCATCAAACCAAGGTGCCTTAACTGGGATGAACCTCCATTCGCATTTCTTTTCTCCCATAAAAACAATGATTGTAGGATCACTGCTCATATCCTTAACCCACAGAACCCCAGCGACGCAAACCATGCGTCCTGGCCGGTCCGGTCCCAATTACTCCGGTCCTATAGCACCTAGAGGGCTCAGATTTGTATGGGAACTGTGTAAGTATCCCACGCAACCTTGACGATGGTTGAAAACTCTCAAAGTCCAACCGTGTGCGCGTGAGCGCGCAAAAACCGGTATTTTGGGTGTATTTGCCTTCAATTTTTTACTTTTGTAAAATCGACTTTCGGGGGCTCCGTAGGACCATTTTTTGAGCTTTTTTATTTTTTTATTTTTTTCCTTCATTCCTAACCCATTCGGTATTGTTTCTGGATTTTTTGTTTTTTTTCAAAACAGCCGGTCCCTGGTGGTACATTTATTATAAACTAGCTGGTCCTCAGCAGGTTAAGGTATCTAGATGCCTGGATAAAAGTAGGAGCATTGTCGCTAAGTACTAGTTGAGGGAATGAATGACGCGCACAAAACCGTCTAAATGACAGCATAAATTCCTCACTAGACATATTGTCACATAATTCTAAGTGTACCGCGTGAGATGTTGCACAGGTAAACAATATTATATATAGACCTTATATTGTTCTCTCGTCTTCAATGCTCCAGTGTAATCTAACCCTACAGCTTAGAAGGGTTCGATATTTTTTACACAGCATTCAGGTAAAGGAGGAGCTGGTCCAGTCACATATGATTTACCCTTTAGTCTCTGGCGTATCACACACTTGCTTACTACGCGTCGAGCTACTTGTCAAATTCTGGGTATCCACCATGTGAGACGCAATTTTGATATGATGTGATATACCCCGTAGTATTATACATCTTTATGTGCACATATGACCAATAGGTCAGTAACGTGATGTCTTGCTGGCATAAGTATAGGGCGATTTGTGCCGTCCGTTACACCTGACCACTTCAGGCGTCCCTCACACCTGATGAGGCCATTATCTAGTTGCAACCTCAGTTGACGCACTAAGTTAGGCATTATTAACTTATCAGAGCTATTCAAAGATTCTAATTCACTGGCAAAGGTTTCTGCTTGAACCCATTTAATCAAAGTTACTTCAGCTGCTTTATATTCACGAGCATTAATGATGTAACCCTTATTGCAGCCTTGGCCCGTTACTTTAACCTTGATGTTGGATACAAATCTCAACACCCAAGCTACAACTCTGACTAATATATTATAGTCACCGAATCTTGCCCACTCTATTAATGGATCCGGTGGCTCATTTGGTTGGGCTGTAATTGTTACTGTTTCCAGTGGCAGAAGCCCCTCTCCAACAGCTTTCCATATCGTCCATTCATTCTCATGGAGCAGCCAATTTGGACCATGCCACCACAATTCGGACTTTATTAACTGGTTAGCCGTTATTCCCCTAGTTATGAGATCACTAGGGTTGTCTTTTGTTTTGACATAATGATATGTGACGTCTGGTAATAGGGCCCTAATTTCATCTACCCTATCTCCCACATATACCCAGTTGAGTGCTACTTGACTATCGCACCATACGTGAACAACATTAATATTTAATTCCTCCTCGTATGCTGTGCGTACATGATTCACCAGACGTCCTAATAGCAGCATGGCAGTCAATTCCATTTTAGGGATAGTTACCTTCTTGACCGGTGCTACCTTCGCCCGGGCTGTAACTAAATGCGCCCCAAGTGAGGTAAAGACATAAATGGCTACCCCGTAGGCCGTGGCGCTAGCATCGCAAAGCGTATGGAATGTAACATCGCCGAATGCCGTCATCTTACGAGATAGCTGTTTAGTACATAGGATGTCATACTCTTTCAACAATAATGTCCCTTGATTATTTAAATCCTCGGGCAAATTATCATCCCATCCTACGTTGCGTCTCCAAACTTCCTGCATCAGAATCCTAGCTCTTATGGTTACGGGTAATGCTAGGATAAAAAAAAAGCGAAACTTTGCTCAACAGACTCCTCTTTGAGTACGTTCCTGTCTTCTGAACAAAAGACTTTGTTTGAAAGGTTAGAATGTCTTATTTTGGTTGCCAGATCATCCCCAAATTTCTGGTCTTTTCCTGGTTATGAGATGCCGTACCGTCCATCTGAATTAGACTCTGAAAATGTTCACTGTTAGTAACTCACTCGCGGAGAAACAAATGAGCTTCTGTGAACAATCTACGTGCTTGCCAGTAGGTATGTAATCATTCATCCTGACTATCGCTAGAACCCTGCAAATTGTCTATATACAACCCCCGCAAGATAGTTTATTAGTGTCCTCAAGAGTATCTGACAGATGTTTTTTAATTGTGTCATTTAACAGAAACTGCGAGCATGTAGCACCAAAGAGTACGACCCTAAAGCGGTATGTCTCGACCGGACTTCCAGAGTCGCCAATGTCTTCGAACCATAAAAAGCGAGTGACATCTCGATCTTCCCTTTGCAATCTCACCATCAAGAAAGCCTTCTCGATGTCACTGGTGAAAGCATATTTCCCCAGTCTAAATCACAATAGGTGTTGAGACAAATCCAACACCATTGACGGACCAGTCAGTAGGCAGTCATTTAGACTGGGCTGTTGACCTTGGTGGGCCGAGCAGTCATACACCATACGTATTGGTGTGGTGGCACTGTCTTTTCTCACCCCATGATGGGCTAGATAATGAACCCTACCCTTCCTAGTTGGTTCTTTCACATCAACTCGTTCTATGAAACCCCGGTCTAAATAGTCCCGAAATACGTCATCATACGCCTGGCACGTGCTCGGTTCATGTGTTAATTTACGTTGTAATGAGCGCAAGTGTCCCAATGCCAAACCATAATTCGTTGGCAGGCTTATCTCATTATCTTTCCAGGGTAAGCTAACCTCGTACTGTTCTTCTGCAGCACAATAGCTCACAGATTTCTCAAACTTCTTTACCGCAATTTCCGAGTCATAATCAGTCTCCATAGGATTAATGCCAATCTAATTTCCACAGTCTTTCCAGGTCGAACTCGGCAGTCCTTTTAGGGTCACTAGGTTGGGATTCTTCACTTACCAATCCTCTGCCGCGGTTACGTTCACCCTTAATATAGAGACCGTGTCGACCAGGATGTTTGACTGTGGGGTATGTACCTTTCCGCTCGTACAAAAACCAAATTTAGTGTGGATTAGAATTACACCACACATTCTTTTAAATCCAGGGTATACTACATCGTAACAGTGATCAACACCAAGCAGAACATGCACCTCACTTTGATATCCCATGGGATCTGACAAGTTAACCCCTTTGCTACGTAATGCGTGTTCCACCTTCTTCACTCCCACAGATACATATTCTGGTAGGGTGTCTGCTGCGATACATGTCATAAAGTACCTTTGTTTACAGTAAAAATAGGAAACCTCCGCTATCTCGTAGTCCTGTTTGTCAGTGAGCCCCGTAAAGCCCTGTAATCGAAGAGTCTCAGCCCTTACGATTCGGTGCTTAACACCCTAAGAACGGGGCCATTTGTAACATCTACTACCCTAGCGGGCAGATTTACCCTAAACGAGCTTCATTCCATGCTCTTTTTCATGCATAAACAAGAGCCAGAGCGTAATACAATTATGTATCAGTGAAAGGACGATAATTGAGCTTTCCAATGGCACCTGAACCATCCTTGTACGACCACTGGTTGTCTTGCAACGATGTTGCAACGCAAGTACAAAAACCCTAAAATACGGTAATTTCCTTACATAATTCCCTGTCTAGGGAGGCAGTGGATGTGGATGGATGTGGAGGTGGGGCCAGTCGCGGTACGGTGGCCGTGCCAAACGGTCAGAGCACACCCACGCTCCTCCCACCGCTCGGACTCTCTCTCAGAGCCGATTATGTGCTCAATATCGCACTGGACTTAAGTCGGGCCCCGCTCTTTAGTCCTTGGTTCTCTTGACCGCCTTAAGTCGGGCGCCGCCAAAGAGGGGTTTTAAGCCCCATTAATATGGAACTCTTTATAAAGGACCGTTGAGACCGTTGAGACCGTTGAGACCCTTGGCCAAGAAGCACCCAACAAACTTTGTTACTGTTATTACCTTCCATGGGAATCTTGATAGTGGGCAATATAGTGGTGTCTTTCATACTACCTAACATCAAAGTTGTAGTACCCTTTGGTTTGTCATCTTTACCTTTGTCAACTGTAGGACACAACTTGTCGAAGTGATGTCCTTTACAGTGACGACAGGGCCTTAAGTACGTGGCAGTACATTGCCCTTGCTTACCATGTTCTCTACTCAGACAACCTGCACATAGCTTCAATCTTATCGCTTGTGCTAACTTAAACTCATTTGTTGGGTATTTCACACAGACACTCCATTTATGCTTGTTATTATTACAAAGTTTACATAAAGTCTGTGTGGGTTTCTTGTATGTACCCTCTTTCTTTCCCTTGGTCCCCTCATTTCGACATTCCCACCCCCTCCTGACACATTCATTCTCCCATTGCTCAACTGTAAATTACTAATTTTTTTACTGAACGAGGTTTTAAACTAGCCCAGATCAAATGATCTGACCTTGTCGAGTATTACCCTAGGAAGATTCTATCTTAGTGTAATAACTATAAATTCCTGTCAGGTCAGCCCTAGTGTGTCTAGTGATCGAGTATGGCATTCCATGTCTGCTCTAAATTGTGCTAATTCATCAACCTTGTATTTTGGTTCTGTCAGATTTAACAAGGCGACGACATGGGCCTTTTTCAATTGTTACCGATCCCCGTATGTTGACTGTAATAATTGTACTGCCTCAAGATAACTATCACCTACTACCGCGAAACCCTCTATTAGATGTAAGGTCTCTCCTTCCATTTGTCCTTTCAGGTAATGAAACTTCCAGACATTGTCCAAAGTGGATTCATGTACGGTAGATCTAAACACTTCCCAAAAGGCTATCCACTCCGTCAAGTTACCCCCAAATGTAGGTAGATTGAGCTTTGGGAGGTGCACAGTGTGTTTGGGATCTGCCCTTCTATTGGAATCATTTTCGCCTCCCTTCTTGGTCATGACAGCGCGCTGTAACAAGTGCTTCGCTTTGAAGACTGTTTCGTCATATAGGGCGCGATTTTCACACTCTGATTCTATCTCATCATCCTCAGTCATACTCGCCACAATCACCTCACTTAGAGTAACAATACGACTATGTGTAGCCTGGATATTATCTAGTCTAGCCTCTAATTCCTCGAGGTCAGCAGTAGTGATAAAAGTATTGACATCGACTATTAATCTATTTAACCCGTTGAGCCCCGGCTAGTTATAATATTTTGTTCACCCCAGTCCCAAGCCCTTTTCACTTATTTTTTTTGTTTGCTAAAATGGAAGACAAGGATGAGAAATGAAAAAAAAAACAAAAAAAAAACACCTCTGAAATTTTTTTTTGGGGCGGGGGGGGGCGGTAGGGGGTTGGGGGGGGGGGAGCTTCAAAAAATTTGTTTGAGCCAAAATGGAAGAGAATGGTGAGAAATGAACACACAAATAAAAAAAAACTCATTTCGGTCATTTGGGGGGCGGGGGGGGGGGTTTCAATAGTTCGTCTCCCCCGCATGACCACCCGCCCGGGAGCACTAGGGTAAAAACTGAGTATGGCATTGTACGGCATACATCCTAAGGAGTATCTCACATAAATCTCAAGCCTCTAGCTCCCATACGACCGGAGTAATGAAGGTTCAAAGTGGCGGTAAACTAGGGGTGTAAACTATCCCCACTAAGCCCACCACCACCAGCCGCGCGGCTGTCTCGGCCCGCTCACACCTACTGGCCCGGCTCCCCCACACACTACGGTACCGCCCCCTCCTATTCTCCCGCCATTTCCTACCTTACGAGCCACGTAAGTGTTTTTTATATGTCGGACGCACGTGATGCGTCGCTGGGAGTTGGTGATCAAAGACTGCCGACGCAACACGTGCGACGCTGGGTCTCAACGGGTTAACACTCCCCGAAGTCCTGCACTCTGATTTTTCGGAGCTTTACTTTGCACACCTCCAGATGGTATCTCCTCTGAGTTACTCATTTTTATGTAAACCTATAGGCTATATATACCTTACAAGGCTACAATGTTATATCAACACAGCAAATTAGTAGCCTAGTTAAGAGATGCAGAACTGCAGACTTCTTTGTTATGGAGAAAAAATAGTACAATAAATTGGCAATGCATACACTAAATGGCCATAATGAACAAAGAAAATGTTATGTCAGGTCAGGTGTCATAGGAAGTCTGAAAAATTAAAGGAAAGACAAATTATTGGGGGAAGATGATAGGTGGGATGCAAGATTTCGGGAGGCGCAACGACACGACCCCGGCGTCCCTCTCCAACCAACGCTTTGTCAGGCCTACTATTTTATTATAGAGCTGTTGGTTGGTATCTAAATCCAGGTGGACGCCGTCTCGATCGAGATCCCGTACATTGAGGGTGATGGATACGAATCGGTGCTGCGTCTCCGTCAACCGGCACCTCAGGATGCAGTTTACGGAGTTACGGATCGCCTGATAATCCTCAGTTCGGAAACCTCGGACTCTGGTCCGGTTTTCGATGGCTACGATCTTGCAGCTCCCCCCGGTCTCTCTCTCGAGATCCAACGCCACCTGTTTTATTTCATTGGCCAGTTCTCGGGGCACTGTACCGGGGTCAATGTCGTTGCCTCCAATAAAAATATAGCTGATAAGAGGCCTGAACCGTACCAATCTTCCCCACTCCTCTGAGGCTCTAAGTGTATCGATCCTGGCCCCAGTCACCCAGAAGTAGGACAGCTCGAAGTATCATTCCCCCTCTGACGCCCTGTACCCCACAGGTCCTCGCTCAGCCGCCCTGAGCTTCGTGGCATATGAATGTCCAAAAGCGACAATCCTATCAGGTACCGGCGCCGGAGTTTTCGGATTATATCCAAGCCCCACTCATCCTGGGTCCTTGCTCCTGCATCCCTGCGCTAACCCCTTATTCATTGCCTTCAAAAATCCCATATTGGTAGCTAAATCCCGGGTCTGGGCATCAATGTAGTAGAATATTAGTGGAAGTTTTTTATATATACAGTATATAGGCTATAATCCAAATTAACCCTTTTCTGCCCGAATAGTTGTTTTCTTTAAAGTCTTTGTTTTTTTCTTAAATTCTAGTTTTAATATTATGCAATGAGTTTGGGAAATGCAAAAAACAAATTATAAATATTTTACTTAGCACAGAATAGACTGTTACATATATGTCACGCTAGGCATATACTGGTACATTACCTGGTCGTAAAAGAAAAATGTTCTTTCAAACTAAACGTGTTTATTTGGAAGTATATAAATATTTTTACATGTATTATCTACTTCTCACATTACTTTGAACTATAAAAACGTAGTTCAAAGTCTTTGGTACGACGCCTTGGCTCAAAGCCTTGGCACGACCGATTAGGCTCGCCTCAGCTCGGCACGACCACCTCATCTCGCTTCAGCTCGACACGACCATGACCTGACACAACGCGCCCGCGATGATCATCCCGACCTTATACGCAACACCTCAACCAGGCGACGCACACGAGCATCATCTTCTCCAGCAGCTGATCATCAAGCAGCCTGGTTTTCATTTTTTCGCCGCATCACTCGTGATAGCGCCGCGTCTGGGAAGAAGTAGTTTAGGGATACCGACACCGCGTCAGCACCCCCTTCCTGTATGTATGTGTGTGTTCTTAGTCCGCGTGTCATGTTTCACTTAGTCGTTCCTGATAATCTCCGATTGAGTCGGGAACCGTCAGTCGGCCGTCAGCGGACCGGCGGTCACCCTCACTCTCTGCCAGCGACTTCTCGACGCGACGGTCGTGTTTGCTGTGCGCCATCGTTTATTTTGTATGTTCAGTTTGTGGAAACAATAATCAATTATATATCATTTATATTCAATATCTTCATCATACCGCCTGTATTGCCCACTACACCCTGCATTACAGTCATCATCAGTCAGAATATATCATTATTTGGTTCAATATACAGTGTGGCAGAATATACTCAGTACTTCATTTATAGTAATGGATCTAGAGAAGAAAGGAAAAAATGGTAAGGAACAAGCTAGAGGTTATATTTCATAAATATCAAGCAATGTAAAACAGTGACTCCATATATATCCAATTGTGACATATGTGTAAGACAAGAATTATAATGCCTTATATAAATACTGATTATTAGTAGAATAACAAAAACCATATAGGGATAAACTTTTGGACCTATTTGAATAAAGTCAGGCATAAACACCGGTTTTCCTATAAACAGAAGAGTGTAACTTGCTCATCCTTAGTAAGTAGCCATTGTTTTTGGCACGAATCAGCAGAGCTACTTTTCAGTGCAGCATCTGGGAGAAAACTGGGAGACAAAATCTTACACAGTCATTTGAACATGTTGCCACATGCCCCCTCTGTATTACTGTCAGTCCTGTTGAAACCTGTCTTAGCCTAGAGAGATGAGAGGTGCAATGCTAATATGCATAATTAGCGTGACATATATGTTACGCTGGGCTGAAAAGGGTAATTAATCAATCCAAGGCAAATTACTCCAAGTCTAAATTGAATTTAATCTGAATCTAAGCTAATTTACATCCAAAGGTCATTCACATAGTTTATATTAAAATAATGTTCAAAGGGTTAATTATACAATAGGATTTAACTCACCAATATCTCCATGTGACAATGAGGCAAGGGACAAGGCCGGTTAAGATGGCGGATGGCGGGAGGGTCAAGACTGGCACGAGAACACAGTACAAGAAAAGAATAACAAATGATTATGATATGGTAATGGACATGAGTAAAAATGCTTAGCTGTCAGTCATGGCATCGATGAGAAAGTCGTTGAAATGTATATGTGGGCATTGCTGGCTGTATACTGTGAATATAGGCACAATAGCACAATCAAACGAAAAGGAATATATGTTGACAGGGTGATGTCTTCGAAAGCTCTGTCTTCCTCCAGAACCTCGCCTTACTGCCTGGCTCATACCAGCCATGAAAAATATCGTTACTGCCTCAGGTTGCTAGTACGATAAATTAACATATATATATGATAAAGTCATATATACTACACAAGACCATATTAATATTGCATTATAGCATATTAGGCCTTTTATAATCTTAACTTACTTACAACTTGCAATCTTATTATTCAGGATCTAACTTCCTACGCTGTACCATGGAATCACTGGACCATGAAATAACTACCTCCACTCGTCACGCTGGCACTCGTACGCTAGCCTATGAATTGCCTATATCTATCGTATTACACCATAGCACCCATTGACTTTAGCCTACTTAAATTTCCCTCCTGGCTCTCTCTCTTAAAGTTATAAATTCTTAACTTATTATAAATTAATCTCGGTAATTTTTTGGACATCTAAAGACCTTTGGCCTACTGTACTTACATTTCCCTCCCGGCTCTTCTTAAATTGTTTTGAATTTATACTAAACTTTCTTATTCTAAAATCAAAACTATTACTTAATGAGTTAAATTGAATGTCTCCAGAGTGTTAGTCTACATTTCCCGGCAATTTCTTATTCCGCATTCGTGAGGGTGTTTGATTTTCAGTTCGCGATTTAAATTATCGGATTTTGTGTTGTCTGCAATTTATTCGGCGTAGCATTTGTAATTTAATTTGACATCGCTAAATTTCCCTTTCTCTTAGCATCATGGCTGCGACTTTACAACGGTGTCGGGCTGGGCAGAAAAGGGCTCATTGACAGTCTTAACCTCGGAGATTGACGAATTCCTTGACTCAGCGTCTAAGGTTGAAGTGGAGGCCAGGTTGCTCAGCATTAAAAAACAAATTGACAAATATTAGGTCACACAGGAGGACCTGGCTGACCTTTACGAGACAGACGCCGAATATGTCAAGGCATTAAGAGATGATACCCTATATTTGGAGGGCATGCAAGTAATCGTCGCCACACTGAAGGGAATCTTATCTCCAGAGGTCAAGGAGTCGGCTCGACCCGAGCCGAAGAAGTCAACTATCAAATTACCACATCTTACTCTTCCAAAGTTTTAGGGCGATGCAACGTTGTGGTCGGGGTTTTGGGAAATGTTAAAATGTACCATACATGATAATCTTGATTTCACCGACATACAACGATTCACCTATCGTAGGGTCAGCTTCTGGGTGATGCGCATAAGTTAGTCGAAGGATTTATTGTCGAAAGCGCAAGTTATGACCCTGCGGTAGAACTCTTGCAAGAAACATATGGGCATCCAGATCGCATCACGGCGGCTTATGTTCCACAATTTAATCAACTAGCTTCACCCAAATACCAAGCCGCTGTTCTAAAGAATTTGTATGCAAATACGGAGAGTGTGATGAGGTCAATCATTAGCCATGACATTTGTTTGGAGGAATTTTGTGTGGTGCCTCTTGTCAACAAATTACCATCACCACTAAAGGAGACTATAAAACGGGATATGGGAGATTTGAGCCTGGATTATAAGAAATTTACACATTGCTTCCAGGCTGAAGTATACAACTTGGCAGGGCAAGACAAAGTGGGAAGTACACCAATGGCTACTGCAACTTTTACCGCCCAGAGTGAAAGCAGGAGAATTCAACTGTGTCTTGTGTAGTGGCACAATCATTTGTGGTACAAGTGTTTGAAGTATAAAATAGGGCCCCTTAAAGTGAAAAGAGCCCGTCAACTACATCTCTGCACTGGGTGCTTGTCAAAAGAGCATGGCCATTTGGGTTGTACTAACCCTAACATTAGAAGCTGCAAGTTTTGTAAGGGTAAGCACTTTCATTCCTTATATACACAGAAACAAGGGAAGAAAAGTAGACCAGCGGAGGATAACAACAAGAGAGAGCATACTGCTGCTATGTCAACTACAATGTCAGTTGCTACAGGAAGAAATACCGTAATCTTGCCTACCGTTCAACTGCCGGTAAAAGGTAAGGAATATAAATGTGTCCAAATCAGATCGCTACTCCATCAATGTTCTCAGAGGACCTTTGTGAAGTCTTCTGTTGTATCTATCCTCCCTTTCCTATAATTCTAAAGGAACTGAGGAGTTATGTCTTCACAGATTTACCGGAAAAGAAGCCTCTAGGGAATATAATGTTGTAGCACTGCATTACAAACACAGAGGTAAATTTCATCAACTAGACGCAATAGTGGTTAATGAATTGCCAGAACATAAGGGTGAACTTACCTAAAGTCTAAACTGGTTATTTTACAGTATAAAGGCATAAAATTAGCCGATCCTCATGCAACGAACACAGATCAGTTGGAGCTGCTCATCGGTGCTGATCACTACTATGACATAGTGCGGCCTGGGTATAAAAGGTCAGGGAGTCTAATTCTGCTTTCTACCAAGTACGGGTACGCCATAAGCGGGTCATATGTGACACAAAACACCAGCTCCAGCACCGAAGTAATTACTGTATTGAAAGTAGCAGTAACACCAATGGACAAATATATGTCTACTGGTAAAATGCCACCATGCAAATATGACTTAAATATTCTGTGGGATATAGATCATATCGGCATAACCCCTAAGGAATACTCACAAGTTGAGCGTCAAGTACTATTGTCATATGAGGATACCGTTACCTATGATCCTGACAGCCAACAATACAAAGTGAGACTGCCCTGGAACAATTACAAGGATCAGCTGCCAACAAACAAGGGTTTGGCAATAAGCCGCCTTCGGGGTCTTCAGAGAAGATTCATTAAAGAACCTGACTTTTGCGAGGAGTTCTCAAAGGTCATAACGGATCAGATGTCCCGTGGTTTTATAGAAGAGGTGCCTTTTAAAAATACAGATACCGGTCATTACTTGGCTCATCAAGGAGTAATCAAGGAGAGCAAGACGACACCAGTGCGTATCGTCTTCGATTGTTCAGCCAAGGTGAGTGATCGTCAGCCTAGTCTTAATGACTGCCTGCATACTGGACCTTCACTGGTACCAGATTTGGCGCAGGTTTTACTCCGGTTTAGACTCGATAAATATGCCTGGGTGTCTGATATTGAAAAGGCGTTTCTGATGTTAAAACTCCATGAGGACGACCAAGAGTATACTCGGTTTATGTGCCCAAAATGTCCACAGCAGCTTGATTCCCCCCTCATTTGTTACAGATTCCGGGCGGTATTATTTGGAGCTACATGTTCCCAATTCCTTTTAAACACCACCATTTTAAATAACTTGTCAAATGTCAGTGCAGATCCGCAGGTTATTCAGCAGATTCGGTCAGGGCTATACATTGACAATTTACTGGGTAATGATGAAGATCTCCTGATTGATACCTATGGTGTGGTCCGGAACTTATGAATGATGCCCATCTACATTTGCGTGAATGGGCGGCAAATAGTTCTGCTTTGCGGACAGTACTGCAGCATGATGGAGTGGGGGCTGTACAGCAGGAACAAGCGAGGGTGCTAGGGTTGCTTTGGCAGACGGACACAGATACCCTCTCATTCGGCGTTCAATACACTCAATATTCGCAGATTACAAAACGAATTTGGTTGAGTATGACGGCTAGACTTTTTTACCCCTTGGGGATAGTTTTACCGGTGTCGATCACATCAAGATTATTCCTTCAGCAACTATGGAGAATAAAATTAGATTGGGATGAGATTTTAACGGGCGATCTGGTTCAGAAGTGGGAAGACATTATATCGGATCTTCCTCTCTGTAAGGGTTTTAATTTTCCTTGGAGAGTAGTCATAGATCAACCTGTTTCCATTCATGCCTTCTCAGACGCTAGCAAGGTCGCTTACGGGACTGTCATTTACTTTGTTGACACAAGTGGCAGTCGTCTTGTCATGGCGAAGGCAAAGGTCGCCCCAATTAAATCCCTTTCCATTCCAAAATTAGAGCTAACTGCAGTTCTGTTGGCTGCTCAACTCGTTCACTTTGTCGAGGAACCTTTAACAAAATTTACTAAGCATCTCGGAGACAGTTATATTGAGCGACAGCCAAATTATGCTCTACTGGTTACATAGCCGAAAGCTACCAGTGTACGTCACCAACCGTGTCGACGAGATTCATACCCTGCTCCCGACTGCACTGTTCCGGTTTGTGTCTACCAAAGAGTATCCAAGTGACTACATTACTTGTGGTGTGTCTGCTAAATTTCTCAAATGTTCTGCATTGTGGTAGAATGGCCCATGCTGGCTTACTAATCCCAACGAATGGCCAGATAATATAGATTTGAACGAGCAGAACACTGCTATTGTGGCACCAGTAATTGACTCGGTACCTAAAGATGACACATGGTTATGGGACTGGGCTACATTCAGCAGCTATGAGAAGCTACAACGTGTTACAGCATGGGTGATACGCTTTGTACAAAATGTAAAAGAAAAAATCAAAGGCACACCGCCCACAGGTAGTGCTCATCTCAATGTGAAGGAGATCCGAATTGGGGATAAAATACTACATAAGCTCTGTCAACAAGAAATATATACGCAGTAATATAAATTATTGGTTAAGGGAACAAAGTCCAGGAATAACCTGGTCAACCAGTTGGGCTTACACTTGAAGGGAGATTTGATACATTGTGGAGGCAGATTACGATTGGCAGCACTCTCTGAGGCAAGTAAGTATCCAATACTACTGCCCTCCAATCATCCCTTAACCCACCTTATCATAGATAGGTGTCACCGACTCTGTTGCCATTATGGGGTTGGACACATAGTCACCTATGTCAGACAAAGATGGCGGGTGCCCAGAATCAGGCAGGTGGTCAAGAAATGCCTACGCAAAGGTTTAAAATGTAGACGGGTACAGGGAGCACATTATGATCCCGTAGGAGTACCTCCCTTACCAGACCTGCGAACCACCCCAGGTGACCCATACAAAGTTACCTGAGTAGATTACAGTGGAGCAATCCCTGTCAAAGATTCACCCAATCTTAAGGTATATTTGATGCTTTTCACCTGTGCCGTTACCAGATCAATTCACCTCGAACTGGTCACCAATCTCACTTGTGATAGCTTCTTACATGCCTTCAGAAGATTCTGCAGTAGACAAGGATATCCACGTACTATGGCGAGTGACAACGCAAAACGTATGGGGGCATCTACTTCTCTTCAAGACGTGAGCAATAACTCCAAGATTCAGACCTGCCTTGCGGACGTGAATTGCGAGTGGCGATTTATTCTCTCTAGAGTACCTTGGTTCGGCACGATTTGGTAAAGAGCCATCGGGATCGTGAAGGCAGGTTTGAAGAAGATGTTGGGTACAGCTCTCATTTCAATTGAGGAACTCATCACCATACTCTTGGATATTGAAGCCACAGTAAATGACCGCCCTCTACAGTATATTATGCCTCTGGTGATTTGGACGACCTTATCCCATCTTGCCCGTCTTGCAACTCAATCCCACCCCTACTCTGTGCAACTCTCCAACCCAAGAGTGAAACGTTACTCTCAAACTTTCTTCTACTCAACAGCCGAGCTCTGGAACTCTCTCCCAGAATCAGTCTTTCCCTCTTCCTATGACTTAAATTGCTTCAAACTCTGTGTTTCTAGGCATTTTGGCTCGTCCCTTGATTTTGGCCCTGTCACTCTTTCAACTATGGGGGAGGCACTCGCTATAGGCAGTTCTGCCTTTTGCCTCCCTCAATCACATAGACAAAAAAAAAATCACACCATCAGTACTGGTACGTGGATACAGACTGCGGGATCTTCCTAAGGAACATGATGAAGATGCTATGGGAGATCCAGACTATGTGAGTAAGGAAGTGATATCGGCCTGCAACAAGTATATTCGTAAACTGTCGCGAGACATTTGGCATCGCTGGTCGTCAGAATATTTGGTAACTTTATCAGAAGCACAGAAAAGTAAAATAGCACCAATAACAGGTCATTGGCCTAGGGTAGGTGATGTGGTAACCGTCCATGAAGAGGTCCCACGCTCATTCTGGTATTTGGGTCGTATAGAGGAGTTGTTACACGGTCGTGATGGTAAGGTTCGGGTAGCAAAGGTTCGGACCAAGACTGGAGTAATCACACGTCCGACTATACGGCTATACCCTCTTGAAGGTGACCTAGATTGCAAGGATGCCCCATCGGACCAGTTATTCAGAAATGTCCCCTCCCTGGCTTCTACTTCGGCGCAGCCTGTTGACGCGTCCATTGGACGCCCAAGTCGACAGGCGGACCAAATATCCTCCCAAACCTGGCGGGATAAGATTGACTCCAGGCAATTATAATCATGTACATTTTTTATATTTTCAGTGGCAGAAATATGTCCATACTCTATAATTATGCTCGATTTAGTATGAACAGTATCAATGCTACGTAATTTGGGTTAATATAGCGTTACGTATCCTTCCGTAGTCTTAAGTTGAACGCTCCCGTAACCTTAGGTTGAAGGTTACATATTTCGGGAAGAATATCTTATTCTATAGTTAAATATGGGCAAGTATTGTAGGATTCTAATTCCCATATAATACTGTGTTACTTATTATTATAGTTCCCATGCATCTCATTGTTTAATGATGGGATACATTTTCCGCATGCTTTGCGCATGCTCCGATTGTCATGAGGGACTCGAGGAAGAGGCTCTTTGTTGTGCCGCTGCGTTTCAACGATGAATGGGAACAATGGGTTCCTCTTCTGCCATCTCCTCAATCTCCTTTAGTAATGGGCGATACTCCTCCCCTGAACCTTCATCTGGCAATTCAGTGTCACTATCTTCCGCATCAGTATCCTCTAGTATTGCAAGGACTTCTTCAACACTAACACCCCGGCATGAGTGGCGACGGCTAGAAGTATAGCGATCTGACATAGCGTAACACTCGCAAGATCAGAGGGTAAACTGGCATCCCCATCCAGCACGTCCCCACCCGCGCGGCTGGACTTGGGGGTTACCAAGTATCGCTATTGTTAGGCAACATCTTAAGGTACATCCCATTCAAATCTGAAGCCTCTAGCAGCCATAGGACAAGAGTAAATAAGGTTGAAAGTGTCGACGAAGGTGCTGCAGCACTGGGGTTTATTGTTACATACATAGGCGACGCATAATGTGCGTCACTGGGGTTCTGTGAGATAATGTACAGTATTCAATATTGTGTGACTCGTCTAAGATTGTGACATATCTGTAGGTTGTGACCTAATTCTATGTGGAACTAAAAATAATGTGATTGACTTTATGTTTGTTAAAATGATGACGAGGATTATGTTGTTGGCGATGATGTTATTGTTTTTGCTGTTGTTGGTTTGTTCTTTTTATGTTGTTGTGGATTAGAGAGTGGAGGTGAAAAAAGAGGATGTTTAGTTTAGACATCTATAGACATATAATATACATTTACCCATTGAACATTATGCAGCATTTTTCAGATAATTCTTGCTATATTTGTTTTTGTTTTCATGGTATAGTGAAACTTAGTAATTAACCAGAATATATTGACAGCCTGGTGGAAAATCTGTACACAACACGACAGAAACAGCCTAAGTCTAGTCACGTGTAATCGTCTATATCAGCTATTGCTACCCTAACCATGTACTCCTCTATATTACCCAGCTCGTAGGCAAATGGTCAAAATGGATGGAGATGAAGAACTTTGTCTTAGAGTCATTGGTGTTTGTGTGCAGTCTCGATAGAAGGAACGATTTTACGTCTACACCTGTATGCATATACAATTAAATATATAATAGTCTTATAAAATACAAATGTTTGTGCGTGCATAATATAAACCTTTATTGTACGCATATCACCATAGATCTAATCATGCAAGCTTGTTATCATTTCACATAAAAACTAAAAGTTCTAATTGTAAGCAAAGATTTGCTGTATCGTTTGGTAAACATAAAAACAGTTCATATGTTAATTGAATCAAAAGCGGTATGCAAGCTGATATATATATATATATGTATATATACTAAGTTTAAAGCAGTGTATGTCATTGGATGAAGGAAAGATTGCCTGAGGGAGATGGTTCCAGAGGTCACTAGTTGTGTAAAAGAAAAACTGAGAACATTTGTGAATTCTTGGATTGGAGAGTTGGACAGAGCAGGAATGGGACTGTGTTGAAAGGCGGGTGCCTTTCTCTCACTGCAAGAGGGGGGAGGGGGTTATGCATTAAGAGAGCTTTGAAGAACACTTATTGTTGTAATAGCGATGGAAGAGTGAAATAGATGCAACACAGCTGGTAATTCAGGTAAATATCGATATCAAAAGCTCTAACTTATTTAGAGGCCGAAACTCGCAAGTGGTCAGTTGGGATCGAGTTCCTAAGCTGTGTACAAATGTCAGCAAGAATAGAGTAGAGAAATATCACGTTACTGATAGGGGAAATTAAATTGTGTATAACGTAATTTAGTAGTACAGCTAGTCTAAGTTACTGCTTCTTTCCAATTCCTTGTATTCTATGACCGTATATATTTTTTCACATGCAATATATATTATAGTTGGCGTGTCTAGGAGTACTCAGAATTATAACTATCCTCTCGGGAATGGTGCGTAAGATATTGGATACTTTTGGTACGTGCAATCATCTAGCAAATGTTTATCTATAATAAATTGAGTATTGTATTTGGCCAGACGTCATATATCGGTTTCAATGTGTGTAGCCATTCATTAGTGTTTCTACCGACATTGTTTTGGCTAATAACGTAATATGAAGCGAACAGTTTATGAATCCACTCGCATAAATTGGGTTTCTTTGGAATGATTATAGTACAGTTGGCTTATTTATGACTATTAAAGCTTAGCAACAGAGTATCGTAAATATTATGTCCAAGCAATTACTCTGAGTACAGGTGCTTGGTGAAAATTATGTATGCGCTGTACTACA
This sequence comes from Paralithodes platypus, assembly GCA_032716605.1. NCBI lineage: Eukaryota > Metazoa > Arthropoda > Malacostraca > Decapoda > Lithodidae > Paralithodes > Paralithodes platypus. The sequence continues at coordinate 35,742,768 of CM064548.1, read as the reverse complement.
AAATATTACTGCTATAACAAAGGTGCTATTATTTTTATTATTATTATTATTATTATTATTATTATTATTACTGTTAGTAATAGTGGTGGTAGTGGTAGTAGTAAAGTGGAAGTAGTATTAGTAGTAGTTGTAGTAGAATCGTTTAATTTAGTAATTAATAAATCAATGTTTATGCTGTTGCGCACACAAAATATATAGTACAGTTAGGGGCATTCAGTAAATATGTAAAGTTGTCTAACGGAATCATATAATCGCATTAACCCTTTCAAGATATGATGAAGCATTTCTCTTCTAATTTCTGACTATTATATGACGATTTTAATAAGATTAAGAGGGGTATATCGTAGTCAGAGGGATAATTGAGACAGTCTTTACCTTTTTAATTCCCACAGATCCTTCATAAAATGTATGAAATTGTCTAATCATTGTCATAAGAAACTATCAAAACCGCACCAAAATCTTGATGGGGTTAATGTTTTGTTATTATAAATATTCATGGGTTAATTCAAGCAGTTCCAAGATTTTAGAAGGGGCATGACTTACATCAAAAAGTGTACAATCGTGGTCATGAGTACTGGAACACCAGATAATGTAAAACACAAAAATATAATTCAAATATAAGTATGGTGAACTCTAACTTGTCAATCTTAGATCTCTATAGGTTAAGACGTTTATCAAATTGATACTCTTGTCATATTTATGCATCCTAAACAAAATTGGAAACTTTTGGCATCGACTGTACCTCATATCACACAACTTTGACTCTCTCTTGCGTGTTCATTTGCATGTTTTAGGTTCCATTAAAGTATTGATCTATACAGTATATATATATATGTATATATATATATATATATATATATATATATGTATATATATATATATATATATATATATATATATATATATATATATATATATATATATATCAGAGTTGGGTCGATTAACTCATTAAATTAACTAGTTTTAGTATTTTAGTATTTTATCAACTAAGTTAAGTTAAGTTAACTCTAATTTGGGAATTAACTAGTTAAGTAAAGTTAATTTTAAAAGTTAATCGGTTAAGTTAATTAATTAACTATACCTTTCATTTAAGTTTTCAAGCTTCCCAAACTTGAATGTCTGCTTTTGTTATAATTATCTGCACAAATTACGTATTCAACTTGTGATTGCAAACATCTATTTTCATATTTATTAAGCAAAACTGTCTATAATATTATAATTAGCATTACTCAATTTCCTTACACAATTTAGTATCCCTGTGTCAGGTATCTTAAGTATGTTATAATTTCCCTCCAAATTTACTAATTTTGATGAATGCAAGCAAAACCCTTTATAAGCTCCTTCATGACAAATATATCTATATAATGTTTGTTATTCTTTCTTGGACTATTTCAGGGAATTTACAATCAATCATATACTGTATATATCAGTCATCAGTAGAACTAAGTAGATAGTAGAACTCATCTCACTTGGCTAAATTACTCGACTCGTCTATCTGACCTGGTCAGGTGAAGGTATCAAGAGGCAATGAACACCCAGATCGAAACAACTATGCATTTCATATCATTTTGACTATCGGATTTCAATGTATTACATGCCGGTATGTCCAAGTTAAACTCATAACATCCTAATTTTGTGTTAGGCTTAACTACAAACAAATACTTTAAGAGCCTGTCTGTTCATAATAAAAACACATTTACTGGATTGCATTATTTCCTTACAACTTTAATGTACACATTCTTATACAATGCATCTAACTTGAACTTCAAACTTGTCTGACTATTAGGCTAAGCGATTTGAAGTTGACTGAAAATAACAATAATATGGGTTGGAAAGTATACATCTACAATACACATACCAATATTAGAAACACGAAATTAATAATATACAACAATTCATATGAAATATACGACAGGACAACCTAGCAGTATTGTTTGTGTTCATACTACAGATCTAAAAGCTTTTGAAGACAGCAAAACGTTTCAATAATTATTTTGTTTTCTTATGTGTGTATTAATTTTCTTATGTGTGCATGCAGGAGACAAATGGCAGGCTGAGTGTAACGAGTGTCTCACCCAAAGCCAAAAGAGCGACAGGGAGCCAAATTCAAGGGACGTTTGGGTCAAAATGCCTGGACACAAGGAATATATAGCAGTTTAAGTCTTATGATGAAGGAAAGATTAATTAAGGGATAGAGTTTGTTGAGTAGAAGAAAGACCGAGAAGAACACTGAAGGTTGTAATACTGATAGAAGAGTGAAATATTTCACAGTCATTGCTTGTCAACTGGTCAACACATAACGACCTTGATAACTAAAATGCATTAATGGAAAGATTATAGAGCATTCAAATAAAACAAATATATATATAGCATAAACAGTGTTTTTCTTGTTAGCATTTCAATACATTACGATTTAGTATAATTATGTAGGACTTTGATGTTATAGTAGTTGACATAAAATGTATACAGATATCAGTGCACTTATGTATAGTATGTCGTGTGTGTGGCACGTGGTTCATATTCAGTCCCTTTTCTGATACTTGCCCTACGATTACTTAGTTACCATTATCACTAATCTGTAAATTTGTCATTGTATTGAAAGATGTAGGTGTTACGATCCAGGTTCTCAAAGACACAGGGCTCTTCAACATTGGATTAGATAATGGCAAAAATGCAACAACGGTAACACTAGATCCAACCCCTGCCTTAAACACTGGAAAACAAAACACCATTACCGCCCTGAGTCGTGCCTGGACAACGAGGTATCCTATGACTCGGTAACTGGTGCACACACAATAGGCTGACGCTCGATGAAACAGCCTATTCTCAAACAGTAAAAGATTACTCGATTAGGTTACACAAAGAAAAGATAGTTAACGTGATTAATTAACGTTACGGTAGATACTCAAATAACTGGCACTCCTGTATTAAAGAAAGTGCAATGCTAGTCCTGCAACATCAACTGGAAACTTCTGAAATAAGTCTGATGCTGGGAAGATGTTCGTAAAGAATCTTGAACAATTATAATGCAGAATACGGGTCACAATAAATGCTAGGACATATAGTAATAATAGGCAGGCGAATAATAAAGACTGCGCAAAGGTAGTAATGCTCGACAACTAAAGAAATGCTTCGTGACACAACGCAACAGCCTACTAGGGTTGTGCAACTCAACAACAACCTCGGCTCAAAAGTGCAGTGAATAATAATGTTGCATACATATAATAATGGGGGCTTATCTCTAACCAGTGTCTGCTCAGTTAATAAAGTCTAGCTGGGGTATCAAGGCAGGGCAACAATGGGCGAGCATGCGGCTCGTAGCCTAACATTGTCCGAAGGTGGTATAATGAAGATTACGTTATATGACGGGGATGCTCTCTTGATAAATCTAGGTCTCTAGTACCTAGTTCTATCCTGGCGATCCCTCAGAAGTCAACACAAAGAGGCAGCACTATGTTGTGAGGGATAGGCTATGGCCCTCTCACACCACAGCGCTGGGCTCGCAAGGTAAACCCACCCGAAGACAACCTAGGCTCCCACAGTACCTGTCGATGTCGTGCAGGGCTTAGCTAACACTGCACACATCGGAGACAACGACACAGGAACCTTACCCCCAGTCTAGCTTTAAATAACCAAGCAGAATCACTCAACACCTTGCCAGGGAGACATATACCGGTCTACAACCTTCCCGAGAGAGGACACATACGGAAAAGTCCGTCTCTCCCACCCTCAATAAAGCCTAATACATGGAAATCTCTGAGAGCTTCGCGTACAATACGACTGGTCGACGGTGAACGTCTATGCTGAAACCAGAAGGGATGTTGAGTTTAATAAAGATTAGAGAATGAGAAAGGAGAAGTCGAGAGAGAGAAATAGTATGCAAAGTGGCGAGTATGGGGGACAGAATTGCAAAGGATGTAGACGATACGCGTGTCAGGCAAGCTCTGAGCTGGAAAAGAACACGCGGCCGCGATGGGCAGGGACTAGTTGACCACCCGGCCGCCAACGCCGTCAGCGCCCAAGCGAGCCGCGGCATAGTTCACCCCCGCTGCCAGGTGTACTCCCTCACCCTCTCTCGCTCGCTTCCCACACAAGCAACATTTATATTATAGTGAATATAAAATATAAGGCGCGGTCACAGACCAAAACAAAGACCATTTCTAGACTGTCTGTGGCAACACGACCCTAATGAAATAAAGCACATCATTCTAGGACAACTGTAGCCTATCCCCCCATCCTGGCGAGCGCTAGCGAGCTGCAATGCCCCACGCAACCATTCTGCTAGCGCCGGGAGGCGTCACATAGGTAAGAAAATAACTCTTTGAATATGGGAGGCCTTTCCTGAACGTATTAATATCGTCTGATGATAGACAACATAAAATATCAAGATATACTTTACAGAAGGAGAAACTCGAGGTAGATGTAACCCTCTTGACTATCAGAAGTCTTACCTATTTTGAATAAGACAACCTGAAATTAGCAATAATTAAATAGGAATAACGTCATTCATACTGGATGGGTACACTTTTTAATCCAGATGAAGAATATGATATACCGTAGCCGAATATAATAAGTATTGTTCAGCCATAAAATATCGGCATTTGCTGTCTTTGTTTGCTGCTCAGCATTGTATTGTGTGTGTGTGTGTGTGTGTGTGTGTGTTTGTTCACTGCCTCTAACTCTGAGGGCCGAGTCACACGAACACTTTACCTCAATTTAGGACCGAATTATACGATTTTTTTTTTCATGCAGCATTTTGGAACTCATTTATTATAGGTATCAGCATAAATACTAACGTTAGATGGAAATAGTTAGCTGGATGATAATGAAACTTGAATTCTGAAACAACTAGACAAGTCACTAGTTGAAGAGAAAAGAACCTGGACAATTTGGACTGTGCTAATCCTTAATTATCCTATAGACTCCACCCCCAACAAACGATCGCTATTGTCCTATCCAGTTTGATTTTGGTCATAATATTTCTACTTTATTTCTGCTTATCCATATGTATATTAATTTAATTGCATTAGAAACAATAGGTCTACCTTAAATAATACAATCGCATCACAATATTTATCAGTAAAACTACTAATTTACTCTCTCTCTCTCTCTCTCTCTCTCTCTATATATATATATATATATATATATATATATATATACACGTATATATTCTCTCTCTCTCTCTCTCTCTCTCTCTCTCTCTCTCTGTTTAGTTTAGCTTCAATATAATACAACACGCAACCATGGCTGGAAGTTGAAATTTGAAAGGTTCAGCACTATAAATAGTGCCAGCAAACTTGACAATAATCTTGATCCCTGACCTCTTTGTAACTTAAAATGCCTGGATCAAGCTGGCTGTAAATATCCACACCTATTACTTGGTGAACTTCCCAAATGATATAAAAGTCAGCCTGATTGCTGTTATATATTCTGAGTTATAGGAAGTTAAGGGGTCAAGCTTATTGTCAAGTTCGTTGGCGCTACCTACAGTATATTATTTGTAGAAAGTTTATTAATATGGAATTAGAAAATTCAGACTGTGAGGAAGATCTAGGTGTGTTTGCTATCAATGATTTGAAACCTAGAAAACAGTGTATATAAGAGTTCGTAACAAGGCAAACAGGATTCTCGGGTTCATCTCTAGGAGTGTGAGTAACAGAACTTCTGATGTTATCTTAAAACTTTACTTGTCATTAGTGAGACCCCATATGGATTATGCTGTTCAATTTCGGTGTCCTTATTACAGAATGGACATAGATTCCTCGGAGAGAGTACAACGTAGAATGAAAAAAATTATCCATAATATTAGAAATCTTCCAAATAATGAAGAAAGGTTGAACAAATTAGGCTTACATTCGATAGAGAGACGCAGAGTTAGAGGGAATATGATATAAGTGTTCAAGTGGGTTAGTGGGATTAATAAAGGGGACATGCAAGATGTACTAAAGCTCAGTGATAGCGAAAGAACTAGCACAATTGGTTTCAAATTAGATCAATTTCGTTTCAGAAAAGATATAGGCAAATATTGATTTGGTAACAGAGTTGTAGACAGGTGGAATAGGCTACCAAGTGCTATAGTGGGATCAAGAACGATAGAGAGCTTTAAGAACAAATTAGATAGGCATATGGACGAGATGGGATGGGTGTGAGGGGGATCTGCCGGGTGTGGGACAATCGGCGCTCTGCAGACCCCCATTGTCTGACCTCTGACCGTTTTTGGAGAGGTCGGTCCTCATGGCATTAGTAGGCTAGGCCTATAATTAGGCGTTGTAATTGGGGTTGGGTGTGACAGGGATCTGCCTTGTGTGGGCCAATCTGCTTTCTGCAGACTCCCATTTTCTTATGTTCTTATTTGTTCGAGTTCTTTCGCAATCACTGAGCTTTAGCACATCTTTCATGTTCCCTTTATTAATCTCACTAACCCACTTGAACACCTCAATTGTTACGACCGACAGACACTACGAAATAAACAAGGGCACTCAATATTGGACTAGGAGATAGGCTATATCTGCAACAACGTTACGCTAATTCCAAACCCTCGAACTATTACGCCGGTGAACAAAATACTTAAACCCTCCAGAGTTAAGCTACTGGATAACGGGGTATCAATTAACTGGGTTTAGTGCACTTCTACAAAGGCTTTCCGGTGACGGCAAAGGCTACTCACAACAGGAGTACTTTACGTTAATAAAATGCTCTCAAGTAATAACAATGCTTAAATAAACTATAACAAGATTTAATAAAGGAGTATATGCTTACGTTAACTTTAGTGCGAGTCTGAACTCAACACTAAACTCTTCAATGCTCTATGAAAACACTGGAAGTCTAGTCCTACAGCAACCAGATATAGAATCTTCTGAAAACGTCTGATGCTCTAAGATGCTCGTCGAATATAGAACAGAAATAATGCAGGGGCAGGACACCAAAGCGTGTATCTTAAAATACACCAACAAGTAGGATACATATATATAAAACAAGGGAGTGCAACAACTCTGTGACAGCACTAATAACAGCCACTCAAAAACAGTACTTCCTTAGCCAACGTAACAGCCAAACTGGGTTGTGCACTATACATCAACCTAGGCTAAAATAATACGTGAATAATTCCTAAAGCATACGCAATTAAAGTTAATAAACACCATGCTGTCTTTCTCACTAATAAAGTCTAGCAGCGGTATAAAAGGTACAAGGAGCCTAGGCAGAGCGCAAGCATGCTTGTAGCCTACTGTCTCCCCTTGAACAGATTTCCCTTATGTTACATTAAGTGACTAGGAGGCTCTCTTGGTAAGTCCAGATCTCAAGTATCTGGTCTTGCCCTGGCGCTCCACAAAGGTCAACAAAATGAGGTAGCCAACATATGAGCAAGAGTAGGTAAAAGCCCTTCGCTTGTATGCTGCTACACTCGCAAAGGAAAAATATGCACAAGGGTTACAGGCTACCTAAGCTCCGTCAAAGTCGTACAGGCTCTGACTTGCCACATACATAACTCAGACAACGACCAAGGATACCCTCCACTGTCTAGCATTAAATAGTAGGAAAGAACAACTCAATAATTAGAAGCACCCCAATACTATGATACCATGTGACTATGACTCTAATAATCCCTAAAGCTAGTGCAAAACATATATGGGAGAACTGGCGCTGGTAATACGACTGGCCGACTATGGAAGTCGTATGCTAGAACCAGAAGGGATGGATAAGTGAATAAAGATAAGAAGTATTGGAAAGAAGGAGTTCAGAGAGAGGAACAGCAGTAATTAAAAGAGGGTTAGATTTGGGGACAGAATGCAAGGGACGTCTAGGACCAAGCGCAACATGCCAAGCTCTAAGCCCCCACCACCACGCTAGGACAGCACCCTCCAATCACAGACGACTACGTCATGAAAAGCAGGCGTCATATGACACGCCAGGCCCGCCATCCAATCACGAGCGTGGGAACCCCGCCCAAGCTAGGAATGCACACGTACATACACACGCACACACTACCACCTCGCTGCCTCCTTCGCTCTCTCTCTCCTTGCAATTCACACTACATATCTTATACTCTATCAATGATATAAAATACTTCCAAGTGTCACAGACAAGAATAAAGACAAACACTGATCTGTCTGTGACAACATGAATACTAAGAAAGAAAGAACATCGTTCTACTAATATTATAGCCCATTTCACTGCCCCGGCGAGCGCTAGCGAGTACAGGTACATTCTGGCAAGCTGGCCAGCGTAACACTATATATAATATATAATCATATCCCCTCTAACTCTGCGTCTCTCTAACGAATGTAAGACTAATGTCTTCAACCTATCTTCATATGAAATATTTGAAAGATTTATAATAATATGGATCATGTTTGTCATTGTACGTTGTACTTTCTCGTATACTTTCTTCGTATATCTGGTTTCATTTGTGCTTATGATGTATTATGTTCCCTCCACCAACCGACTTTACTCCTAAACTCAATTAATGAAATCAACAAATACGTGTGGTAGTCGAACCTACGATGCTCACACCAAAATTAAGTGCATTTATCCATTGCGCTACGATCTTAATTACATGACTTAAACCTCGGATAAGATATTCATCATTTCGTCTGAAGTTGGGGAACTTAAATTATGTTATTCTTAGGTTTATGGGTATTGTATTGATCGTGAATTCATCTACCCATTAGCTCGCTCTCTCTCTCTCTCTCTCTCTCTCTCTCTCTCTGTCATATACTGTATATATATATACAGACAGAGTAGGGTCGATTAACTCATTACATTAACTTACTACGTTAAGTTAATTTTAGTTTTTTATCAACTAAGTTAAGGTAAGTTACTGTAACTCGAATTTGGGAATTAACTGGTTAAGTTAATTTTAAATGCTAATCGGTTAAGTTATTCAATTAACTCTACCTTTCATTTAACTTTTCAAGCTTCCCAAACTTGAATTTCTGATTCTTTTATAATTATTTGCACAAGTTTGTTTAACTTGTGATTGCAAACATCTATTTGTATACCCGGTATATATTAAGCAAAACGTTGTATAATATGGTTAGCATTAGCCTACTTAATTTCCTTACACAATGTAGTATCAATGTGTCAGTTATTTCCTTAAGTAGCTTATCATTCCCGTCCAAATGTACTTATGTTGATGAATGCAAGCAAATCCCTTTATAAGCTTCTTCATGACAAGTATATCTATATAATTTGATTTATTCTTTTTTGGACTGTTTCAGGGGAATTACAATCAATCATATACTGTATAATTCAGTCATCAGTAGTACTAAGTGGATATTAGAACTCATCTCACTTGGCTAAATTACTCTACTCGTCGATTAGGTCAGGTGAAGGTATCGAGAGATAATGGACACCCAGATCGATGTAGATGATGCTATTGAAAAACAAAACAAATATATGCACTTTACACAATTTTGACTATCGGTTTTCAATGTATTACATACCGGTATGTCCACGTTAAACTCTTAACCTCCCATGTTTTGTATTAATATTAACTACAATAAACTACTTTAAGGGCCTGTTCATAATCAAAGACATATTATTAGATTACATTGTTTCCTTACAAGTTACAACTGTAATGTACACATTCTTATACAGTGCATCTAACTCGAACTTCAAACTTATCTGACTATTAAGCGATTTGAAGTTGACTGAAAATAACAACAACATGAGTTGGAAAGTATACATCTACAATACATATTCCGATATTAGAAACACGAAATGAATGATATACAATAATTCATATGAAATAATTATATGACAGGACAACCTATTACAATTTTATGTTGCATTACTACAGATCAATAAAACTTGGAAGACATCAGAACGTCTCAATATGTTATGTTTATTATGTGTATATGGAGGAGACAAACGGCAGGCTGCCTGTAAGGAGTGTCTCCCTCAAAGCCAAAAGAGTGACTGAGAGCCAAATTCAATGGTCGTTGGGGTCATAATGCCTGGACACACAGAATCTAAAGCAGTCTAAGTCATAGTATGAAGGAAAGATTAATTAAGGGAGAGAGTTTGTTGAGCAGAAGAAAGACTGCGGAAATTTGCTATTTCTTGAATTGGAGAGCTGGGCAGAATAGGAGTGGGACTGTGTTGAACGGCGGGTGCCTCACACTCGCCGCAGGAAAGGGGGTATGCACTGAGAGTGCTCTGAAGAACACTGATTGTTGTAATACTGATTGAAGAGTGAAACATTTCACAAACTAAGCTTGTCAACTGGTCAACATATAACGAAAAGAACTGTGATAACTAAAATGCATATATTGAAAGATTACTGAACATTCAAATCTAAAAAAGAGAATAAGCAATGTTCTTGTTAGTATTTCAATAAATTACGATTGATAATAATTATCTAGGACTTTTGAGTTTAGAGTAGTTGACATAAAATGCATACAGGTATCAGTGCACAGGTACAGGCTATTTCCGGAAATTTTCGATCGACAGTTATGTTTGTGGCAGCACTATGAGGCGCTATTATGTATATAATTGACAACTATACTGAATTTGAATGATAAATGACCATGATATACATTCTAATAATAACATATATTTAGAAGCTTCCAAAATTAGCATTTGATATTCCAGAATACAGTTGCCCAGAAAAGTGGCCGGGGAAAGGTGAACGAGTTAATCCTATATAATTATTATACCTTCTCCTCCTACTCTAATCCTTCTAATCTGTCACGTCATTAGTCTCCCCACACACTAAAACATAGGACATTCCTAGGTGTATAAAGCTTCACTAGTATTGTTATATATTTTTTTATGATTTGCTCCTTGAATATGAACTATATTATATACTCTCTCTCTCTCTCTCTCTCTCTCTCTTTCTCTCTCTCATATGGAAGTCTTATATATACTGAATGGGTCAGACAATGTGGATTAAAACAAAATGCTTAGCCTCAACATTACACAGAGTTAGTAATATGAATATGATGAAAAGTTAACCAATTAATTTGAAGATATTTAAGCTAAGTTAAGTCCGGAAATGAGATAACCCAAATTATTCATAGCATTAATTTATTATGAATGGACAACATTTTGTCGTCAACATAATACACAAAATGTGCATCCTTTATAAGCCATTTTAGAGTGTGGGAGGCTAACAAACTTCAAAGTGTGGGCGAAAAAGACTTCAAGGTGTGCGCGAACTAACTTCATTGTTTGGGCGAACAAATTCCTAGTGTGGGCAATGACCGTAAACTCCCAGGGCGGGTGCCCGACCCCGAAAGGGGTTGAAATAGGGGAGCTATCCCCCCCGCCAAAGGCGGCTTTCTAGGGCCTTTCCTAGCTGGTGCTGAGAGGATTGGGTTCTAGTCATGTGGTGATGGGCTGGTCTATCAGAGTGAGAACTGAGCGATCTCTGCCATACCCATAGCTTACTCTGACTGTTCCTTTAACTTATATATTTTCTAGATCTCAAGTGACGGCGTCTTTTCCGTGGATTGACCTCCCAATCTACCAAGATTGGAAGCCAAAGCGTCACATTTTTCCCTTGCCCCTCAACTTTCTCTTCATAATTGCTGAGGGGCACAGGGCCCTGGGTGGGGCTTTGGTTTCCCGGGCGTTTCTGCACCCTCCTCAGCTCCCCGCCATGGAGTGGCTTCGGTCACCCAGGCTTTATTGTGGTCGGCAGGGAGGGTTCTGTGGGGGCGCTCGGTTATGGCCTTGGAATTGCTCGGGGCCTTGGGACTGTTCGGTCAGGCAGCTTGGGGAACAACAACAACAACAACAACTCCTGTCATATCTTAAATGATTTAATATACGGTACCGAATGAAATAGTTCGGTCACATTATTATATTTTACTAACTATTATGCGATCTTATTCAAAATAGGAAGGACGTCTATCAGTTATAGTGCTACAAACCATCTAAATGAACCTTAGCTAACATGACCCTTCCTAAGCAGTACAAAGCCGTCTAAATATTTTTGAACTATAAAACACACATTACCGGTACTGCAATATATATATATAATATATATATATATATTGTGACGTTAACCACTCCGTTAGAACCGCATGGCTTGTCCTACAGTGACTCGCTAGGATCGCCAGGACAGTGGATGTGGCTACAGTTTGTGTATTGTTGTATGCTTGATTTCATATGAAAGCTCGTGTCATGGGCAGTCCAGAAAGGCTCTTTGTTTTCACCCATGTCAAGGCTTTATATATTTAATTGTAAAGTATATGTTTTATCCTTAACTAGTAATGATAGGATCGGAGAGAGAGAGAGAGTAGAACAGAGTGAGAGGGGGCGCGCAGTGTTTTTGTCCCGCTCGATGATGTCACGGCTGGCTGCCTCATGGGGGTTGGTTGAGGGAGGTCCTTACCATGTTGCTAGCTTCTTTGCTAGTGGCTAGAGGACTTGTTACCGCTTTACTCTGCGCGGTGCAAACTAGTCCCGGTATATAAACAGGTTCCTCGCCACTCTCTCCCTCAGATCTGGTTTCTAGAACGCATCCCTCTTTATCCCTTGATACCTGTTCCCCTTCTGCACCTGAGAATCTTTTCCTCTGCCTATCTCTCTCATTTTCCATATCTTTCACCACCTTTTATTAATATTATACCCCCTCTGGTTAACTCTGCAAAATCAGCTTCATGCTGGACAGTTGTATTGTGCGTTAAGGTCTGATATAACCCATGTATGTTAGTTGTTAAGATAAGTTGATCAAGAAGCATTGGTTGGCATTCATATTGTTTAGTACCGCTTCCTATAATTATTAGTGTTCTGCTGGATTAGATAATGCTAGACTAGGGGTCTGATATTATAAGGTATTGTTTCCTATGAGTGCTGGCTTTAGGAAAAAGCTGCACGACATACCTGAGAACTGGAGTTGATTGAGTAAATTCTAGTCTGTGTGCCATTGAGAGTAGAGCATGCACGAATGAGGGCTTTTTGCCTATACCATTCTGCACTGTTCTAAGCTCGTTGTTTGTCTTTGAGTTTGCCAGGAGAACGCTTAATACTTCAGTATTAAGGTTTCTCAAGAGAGCTACCCTTCCCTATAACGTAATATTTGACGCACAGACTTAAGATTTGCACTCGGCTATGCGGCATGCCATGCGCACCAGTATCTCGTATCATTGACTCTAGCTAGACTTTATCAATCATAATAGACATTAAGTATATTAAACCAAGTACTCTTTTTATGCATACCCATTTATGATTACACAAGCATTTCGCAGCCTAGTTTGATGTATGGAGACATAAACGACTTAGGCTCTTTTTGTTGATAGGAATACTGCATGGTCGTGGCGATTATTATTATTGTTGTGGCGTTTAGGATATTCTTGGCTCCGACTGCATTATATCTCCTGCCTTTTTGTGTGCATAGCCTGCACGAGCATTGTTCCGCTGCCTGCCTTTTTGGGTTCTATTTCCGATTCGAGCATCTTGATAGCATCTAACATTTAAAGAAGATTCCTTGTTGGTGTTGAAGGACTTTAGTGCACTTTCTTTCATGCAGGAGTGCCTGACATTTATTGATTAAAGTAACGTAAGCTGTAACTTCTCTTACCACCTTACTTTGCATACCATAATCAAGCACCTTCGGTTATAGGTAGTAATAGGCTGTTTTCACATAACATTAAGCCTAGAGTAGACGTAAATTTATTGAGAGTTTGATAGCCTATTATTGCATATAGAACTCGGAGAGTATTTGTGTTCTTTGTTCACTGGGAATATACATCAGAGGTTGGATCTAGCGCTTTCCGTTGTAGAATTTATGCCATTACTAGTCCAATGAATAAGAGCCCTGATATATTTAAACCTCAGTCGTAACAAATGGCGACCTTACCTAGGATTTGGTGAACCTACATTTATTAGCAGGGAACATTTGTTGTTTTGGGGAATATTTTGCGGGGATCAGCAAGAATATATATTTTTGCAACATAGTATAGCCCTTGAGTATTTCCGAGAATTTGTGTGTGTATATCGAGGTATAAGAGTTTGGGGTGCCTCTTTTCTGAATATTGTGGTGAGAAATTTGTGTGAGCATCATGTCTTATACCGGATCAGAGGATACTGGAGACACAGTACGTCATGTCGAAACTGAGGAACAGCAGCATGATGAAATGGTTAATCAGGTGAACTGTGAGGAGGATGCTAGGATATTTTTGCAATGGCCTGTTACTGTCGAGCGGTTGGAGGGTGTGAATCGGTACGGTCTTCAATGCCTGGCCACAGCTATCGGTCATGCGGTTACTAGCAGCATGACCAGGGATAACTTGATAACGTGTGTACTGGGCAGGGTGACTGGTGAGCGAGATGGGTTGAGTGCTCAGAGCCCTTCGGCCATGCTTCCCCTACACTCGACTCCCAGCCATCCCAGTAGTTTGCCGACCCCGGGTACACTTCCGCAGTTGGGTGGTGACTGGCAGGGTGGGTTGCCCTGGGGGGACCACCGGTAATTTCAAACATTGTAGCACCTTCACCTTCTCAAGGGTTATCTCCAGAATTATTGCTTCAGCTGGAATTAGCTAAGATCGAAGAGAGAAAGGCTATCAGGGTATGTGAGCTTCAGCTTCAGCATCAGCAGCAATTATAATTAGCCAAGATAGATGAGAGAGCCAAGATAGAAGAGAGAAAAACTATCAGTCAGCAGCACATAGAGCTAGCAAAAATCCAAGCGGATTTGGAGTCGACTAGGTACTGTGCCGACATGGACGTAGAGAAGTCGCGAGTAGAGGCAACGGGACAGCGACTTGGGGCTGGTAACCGTGTTCATCATCAATCTTTCTCGCACTTATTGAAACTGGTTCCGGTGTTGATGAGAGTGGTGTAACATAATTTTTCGCACGCTTTGAGAAGAAGTGCCAGGAACACCAGTGGCCAGAGAATAAATGGGCAGCACTTGTATCCTCTAGATTAATAGGCAAGGGTCTTAAAGCCTATGATGCGTTACCTTTGGAGTCATGTATTGTGTATGAGGATCTCAAGAAGGCTGTCCTGAGGGCTTACGAACTGCAACCAGAAACGTACCGTTTGAAGTTCCGGGGTGTAACTAAGGGAAGAGATAGCACCTTTTTGGAACACGCCCGGGACTTGTCCGATGCTATGGGGAACTGGCTCCGATCTGAGAAGGTAACAACATTTGATGGAGTTAAGCAGTTGATGATGTTGGAGCAGTTCTTTAAGAGCACGGGCGGTGATCTAACTTTGAACTTAAAGGAGAAAAACCCAAGAACTCTAGTCGAAGCAGCAGAAATGGCTGATCGACGGCTGTCGTTGATTCGGGGTTGCGGGTCCTCACAGAAGTACGATGTAAGTGCTAAGGACCGTTATCCTCCCCCTCCCCGTAGCAATGACACATTTAAACAGAAGAGCCATGAAACTAAAACTGAATCCAAACCTTACACCACACCGTATGTGAAAAGTCAGGGGCCTATTACATCACAGTATAAACCGAAACCGAAATTTATGTGTTTTAGTTGCCACCAGGAGGGTCATAAGGCAAATGAGTGCCCTAGTCGACCTCCTCCGGCAGCCGTGTCTTTTGCTCACGGCATTGGAGTGTTCAAGAGGACATCGGAGTTTGTTAGAGGCATTTCTTCCGAGGTAAATACAATGCCAGTGCAGAAGGATCCGGAAGGCTTATTCCCTGTCCGTGATGCCTTTAGTGACCACAGGGGACTCGGTTGTGTGGAGTGGGGGGGTAGAAGACATGAGGTGAGAATTTTGCGTGACACTGGGGCATCGCAAACACTGTTGAGATATTTCACTGGTAAACCTGTCAATACGGCGCGGGTGGTTGTGGTTCAGGGAGTTAATGCGACAAGGTCATACCCGCTTGTAAGAATGAAGATGGAAGTTGATGGTGTGACTCGGGACCTGGATGTAGGAATTGTGGAGAAGTTACCTGTTGGGGGCGTCGACCTCCTTCTCGGCAACGACTTTGCGGGACCTACTTCTGAGGCTCCACCCTTGGTCGTTGCCGAGAAGCCGGCCGACGTGAGTAGGGAGGAGCAGGAGTGGGTTGAGAAATGTCTGGTGCAGCCTATGGCGTGTGTTGTCACCGGAGATCTTGCATCCAGGGAGTCACATTCTGGTCAACAATCTTTAGATCAGCGGAGGAAGGGTACCGAGAAGGGGTTGAAAGTTGATGCGGTTGAGAGTTTAGTATCAACGGACCTTCTCGGGGACTCATTATTAGGACCACATTTCGAGTCTGGAGAAGACCCAGTAACTGTTCCTAAAAAGGCAGAGGATGGGCTTAAAAAGACGAAAGAGTTGAAGGAGGACAGTGATGCACAGTCGGGAGATGTAGCAACAAGGTACCCTGACGCGTACCCTATGAGAAATGGGTCGGCGAAGACGGTGGTCCGAAGCTTGCTAGTGTATTTTTCCCGGTATGGTTACCCGCAGGGGATTCAGTCAGTCCAGGGACCCAACTTCACTTCTAGCCTCTTTGTTCAAGCAATGCCGCAGCATGGGATTGTTGGGGTTGTGTCATCTGCGTATCATCCGGAGAGCCAGGGTGTGTTAGAGCGATGGCACTCAGCCTTGAAATCTGTGCTTCGTTGTTGTTGCTTTGAGAGTGGGAAGGATTGGGATCTTGGCCTGCCATGTGTTTTGTTTGCTGTGCGGGAGGTACCTGGGGAAAGTTTGGGAGTCAGCCCTTATGAGCTCGTCTTTGGACACCGTGTCAGAGGGCCTCTCCATATGGTTGAAGAAGTATGGGAGGGCGCAGAAAAACCTTGTTCTATGCTCAAGTGTGTCCTCAACAGTCGAGAACGGATGTTGCGCAGTCTGGAGTTGGCTGGCCGTAATTTGACTAGCTCTCAGGCCCACAGGAAGGACAGGTACGACCTCAAGGTTGAACTCAGGGAGTTTCACGTGAGTCAGGAGGTGTTGATTCTACTGCCCATTGTAGGTCACCCCTTATCCGCGAAAAATGCTGGTCCTTATAGGGTGGTTGAGGAGCTATCAGACCTGGACTACTTGGTAGCCACTACAGACAGACGGAAGCGCAATCAGTTATGTCATGTTAATCTCGTGAAGGAGTATGGGAGGCACCCCCCTGAGCCTCTCACTGTGCCTGTGATGACGTTTAGTGGAGAAGGAGAGTGTGGAGAAGGAGAACGGGACATTCAAGCTCAGGTGGAGGATAACTGGAAGGATAAGAAGTTCAAATGGGCGCCTGAGTGTGAGAAGGTGTTTAGAGAAGTAAAACGCCTGTTGTGCACTCACCCGATCCTCAGGGCCCCTGACTTTAGCCTACCTTTCCAACTAGCAACGGAGGCTAGTGGTGTGGGGGCTGGTGCCGTCCTTGTGGAAAAGGACGATGATGGGTTGGAGCATCCTGTTAGTTTCTGCTCGGAGAAGTACAATTCGGCCCAGGGGAGCTGCTCTGTTGTCGAGGAGGAGCTGCTGGCGGTTGTGCTTGCGCTGGGGCATTTCGAGGTCTATGTTCCAGCCTATGGTCCGGTCGTTGTAGTTTACCCAGATCATCACCCTCTCAAGTTCTTGGACCAGTTTCACAATCGGAATATGAGGCTGACCAGGTGGTCACTCAGGTTACTGGTATATAACCTGGACGTACGCCATATTGCCGGTTGTGACAACGTGGTTGCAGATGGTCTTTCAAGGGTATATGATCCTGAGTAGGTTGACACACGGGTAGCCTCCTGCTTTAGTTTGAATAGTATTTTGCGCTTGGTGCTTGTTGGCTCGCGGTTGTAGCCCAGCATATTGGGTCGTAAAGCAGGAGTTGAGCGTTTGGTATAGAAGAAAAAACTAGGCTTGCCCCTATAGTGCAGCCGAAATAAACAAATTAAAAACATAAAAATCAAATAAAAACTCTTTCTTTGATAGTTGAATTTTTTCAGTATGTTATAGCAGTAATTCTGAGTTGCACTCCTCTCAGAATGCTGGGCTAGAGAAGCTCGCTCTTGAGGAGCATAACTACATATAATTTAACCTATTTTGTTGGGGAGGGTTATAATTTTGTAAAATGTTTTGTTGAGGAACTGTGCCAGATATTTTACTGCCGCTGGGTGATGGGAAGTAGAGATATAGCATGGGTTCTAACCATCAGATTTTTGTGAGCCTTTGGGCCTCTGAGAACAATCTTGGGGGGGGTGTGACGTTAACCACTCCGTTAGAACCGCATGGCTTGTCCTACAGTGACTCGCTAGGATCGCCAGGACAGTGGATGTGGCTACAGTTTGTGTATTGTTGTGTGCTTTATTTCATATGAAAGCTCGTGTCATGGGCAGTCCAGAAAGGCTCTTTGTTTTCACCCATGTCAAGGCTTTATATATTTAATTGTAAAGTATATGTTTTATCCTTAACTAGTAATGATAGGATCGGAGAGAGAGAGAGAGTAGAACAGAGTGAGAGGGGGCGCGCAGTGTTTTTGTCCCGCTCGATGACGTCACGGCTGGCTGCCTCGTGGGGGTTGGTTGAGGGATTTCCTTACCATGTTGCTAGCTTCTTTGCTAGTGGCTAGAGGACTTGTTACCGCTTTACTCTGCGCGGTGCAAACTAGTCCCGGTATATATACAGGTTCCTCGCCACTCTCTCCCTCAGATCTGGTTTCTAGAACGCATCCCTCTTTATCCCTTGATACCTGTTCCCCTTCTGCACCTGAGAATCTTTTCCTCTGCCTATCTCTCTCATTTTCCATATCTTTCACCACCTTTTATTAATATTATACCCCTCTGGTTAACTCTGCAAAATCAGCTTCATGCTGGCCAGTTGTATTGTGCGTTAAGGTCTGATATAACCCATGTATGTTAGTTGTTAAGATAAGTTGATCACGAAGCATTGGTTTCATATTGTTTAGTACCGTTTCCTATAATTATTAGTGTTCTGCTGGATTAGATAATGCTAGACTAGGGGTCTGATATTATAAGGTATTGTTTCCTATGAGTGCTGGCTTTAGGAAAAAGCTGCACGACATACCTGAGAACTGGAGTTGATTGAGTAAATTCTAGTCTGTGTGCCATTGAGAGTAGAGCATGCACGAATGAGGGCTTTTTGCCTATACCATTCTGCACTGTTCTAAGCTCGTTGTTTGTCTTAAGCTCGTTGTTTGCCAGGAGAACGCTTAATACTTCGGTATTAAGGTTTCTCAAGAGAGTTACCCTTCCCTATAACGTTATATTTGACGCACAGACTTGAGATTTGCACTCGGCTATGCGGCATGCCATGCGCACCAGTATCTCGTATCATTGACTCTAGCTAGACTTTATCAATCATAGTAGACATTAAGTATATTAAACCAAGTACTCTTTTTATGCATACCCATTTATGATTACACAAGCATTTCGCAGCCTAGTTTGATGTATTGAGACACAAACGACTTAGGCTCTTTTTGTTGATAGGAATACTGCATGGTCGTGGCGATTATTATTATTGTTGTGGCGTTTAGGATATTCTTGGCTCCGACTGCATTATATCTCCTGCCTTTTTGTGTGCATAGCCTGCACGAGCATTGTTCCGCTGCCTGCCTTTTTGGGTTCCATTTCCGATTCGAGCATCTTGTATAGCATCTAACATTTAAAGAAGATTCCTTGTTGGTGTTGAAGGACTTTAGTGCACTTTCTTTCATGCAGGAGTGCCTGACATTTATTGATTAAAGTAACGTAAGCTGTAACTTCTCTTACCACCTTACTTTGCATACCATAACCAAGCACCTTCGGTTATAGGTAGTAATAGGCTGTTTTCACATAACATTAAGCCTAGAGTAGACGCACATTTATTGAGAGTTTGATAGCCTATTATTGCGTATAGAACTCGGAGAGTATTTGTGTTCTTTGTTCACTGGGAATATACATCAGAGGTTGGATCTAGCGCTTTCCGTTGTAGCATTTATGCCATTACTAGTCCAATGAATAAGAGCCCTGTGTTACGAACTGGCACTCGGGTACACAAGGGCTCTCAATCAGGACTCGAATACGGCTCGCTGCCACAACGGAAACACACGATCCCAACCCCTGAGTACTGCCAGCCGAACAAAAAACACCAATACCCTCCAGAGTTCAATCTGCTATAACTGGGTATACAAGAACTCGGTACTAGTGTTCAACAACAGACTAATAAAGAGACAGGAATTATCTAGTCTGGTCAACAATCAAACAATGAAGTAAAAAACAACATCACCAAAGAATAGTGTTGGCCGAAGCCGAAGTAATCCACCCTTGACTATGAACTTAAGAAGTCCTCCACCCTCTACTTCGGATCGGCACTATTACGTTACGTTAATTAATAGTCCTTAAGCATCGAGCAAGGAATCTTCTGAAAAAAGTTAGATGCTTCTCGGATGCTCGTAAGAAGTACGTATCGGATTTTGAACAGTAATTCAATAAGCAAAAACACTGGCAATTAAATACTATTAAAGGTTTAAATTGGCATAAGAATAATTAAAAGAATATGCAATAGTAAATGGCGAACATTAAAAAGAAGTACTCCGCAAATGCAACGGCAATAGCCTACTCGGATTGTGCTCGTGGGCCACTAATCACTAAAGTAGCCAAGCTTGCAACACATGAAATCAATAGTGCATAAACAATATCATACATAAGGAAAGCTTCAATACTATTCTGTATCTACTAATCGAGTAAAGTCTAGCTGGGGTACTGTGGGCAAAAGGTAGCAGTGACTGAGCAAAAACGGCTTGTAGCCTAGTGAAGTCCTCACGACTGTTTAAAGTATTACGTTAAAACTAACAAGTGCACTTTGAGAAATCCAGATCCCTTGTATCTGGTTTTCTCTCGGCTCCTTGACAAAGTAAAAACAAACTGTTAATAAAATACAGGGTGGTTAGGCTCTTGCCCTCACGCACTGTAAATTATTAACTCAACACAGTCAGCCGCGAAGCCAACCTAGGCTTCACTGAACCGAAACGAGTATGCAGGTTTATCGCGTAACCACTGCATCAAACAACAACTCGTAACACAGAAAAGCCTTACCCCAGTCTAGTATTACCTAGACTAGCAGAAAACAGGAATAATAATAATAACACACAGGGAAATGCATATACAAGTGCAACAAACATAAATCAATCCTATTCTAAGTCAACCCTTCCAAAATAGGCTATCTAATAGGCAAGTATCTCGTGAGAACTCAAGCGATAATACGTTGGCTGACTAGCTCTGCACCAACGGGACCATGGAAGTTAAACAGGCAGGGAAAAGAGGAGATAAGAATGTAAGGTAGTAGAGAAAGTTCCCATCAGTCAGAAGAATATATATAGTTAGCAAGGGAAATGAGAAGTCGCTCTGCCTAATGAGTTCTGATGAAAAAATGGCTAGACTTCCCTTTTATACCCGGCCCTCTAGTGAGCCCAACGTGAACTACTAAGGACCGCCCACTGACAACCATTACGTAATTTCTCTCTCTCCTCTGGGATACACAAAGGCTCCCCTAGCACTGAGGAAGGGAGGAATGCGAGTGAGTTAGGCCCACCTCCCGCCTGGCGCACCCACTGACCCCCAACTGTGGCTGTTTCTCTTCCCATCATTACAAATAAGTTTTACACACAATACTTATAACTAATGATATAAAATAGAACTCGTTGACTCAGATGAAAACAAAATACATATTCATAATACTTATAGTACAACGGTTCACATGAACTAAGTTAGGAAACTCTACATAGACTACAGCCAAAGTTCCTGCCCTGACGATCCTAGCGAGAGTGGGGCATGACTAGGCGTTCTGTACAGCATGCTCACACTGGACATGCGTCACACCTCCCCCAAGATTTTACTTGCTCAACCCTGAGCTAAAATCTGACAAACACAGAACCCCATCAAGCCCCTCACACCCAGCGACCGCATGGCACTAAAACAAAGCTGAGTTTATCACCAAAACACATATTATTATTAAAAAAAAAAAATCACATTTTATAACTCCTCCCAACAATAGCAAAAAGACACAATATCATGCTCCCAGAGCGAGCTTACAGCAGCTCAGCCGTTTGATAGTTCGTGGACTACTCAAACTCTATAGGCTATGACAAACTTATACGATTACCTATATCAAAAGAAATAGTTTTTATATGATTTTTATATTTTAATATGTTTTGTCCGGCTGCATTATAAGGGCAGCCTATTTTCCTCCACTCAAACCCACACACCTGTGATAGCCTACGACTGATCATCCACCCTTGATAAACAATCCGCGATCACATTGTCACATCCAGCAATATGACGGATGTCCAGGTTATACTCCTGCAACATCAAAGACCACCTGGTCAGTCTCATATTGCGATTGTGAAATTGATTCAGGAATCTCAAAGGGTGATGATCAGTGTAGATAACCACGACTGGTCCATAGGCTGGAACATACACCTCGAAGTGCCTGAGCGACAGCACAATCGCCAGTAATTCCTTTTCTATTGTAGAATAGTTCTTTTGTGCAGCATTGAACTTCTTAGAAAAGAAACTTACTGGGTGTTCCACACCTTCATTGTCTGTCTGTAGCAAGACGGCACCAGCCCCTACACCACTAGCATCTGTTGCCAGCTGAAAAGGCCTGTTAAAGTCTGGGGCCCTGAGTATCGGGTGAGTACATAGCAAATGTTTCACCAAAGTGAAAGCCTTTTCACACCCTGGTGCCCACAAAACCTTTTTGTCTTTAGATAACAAATCTGTGAGAGGTGCCAACACCGTTGAGTAACCTTTTATGAAGCGTCTGTAGTAGCCTATCATACCCAAGAATCTCATAATCTGCTTCTTGGTTGTTGGGTGCGGAAATTTATT
Source organism: Paralithodes platypus (assembly GCA_032716605.1). NCBI lineage: Eukaryota > Metazoa > Arthropoda > Malacostraca > Decapoda > Lithodidae > Paralithodes > Paralithodes platypus. The sequence continues at coordinate 35,720,050 of CM064548.1, read as the reverse complement.
GATAGCCTGTACCTTGTTCTGAGGAGGGCACACCTGTCCCCTTCCCACTACAAACCCAAGGTACTGCACAGTGGCTTTTACGAAGTCACACTTTGCCAAATTTACTACCAGACCTGCTTCACTAAGTTTCCGGAACAAGGTCTCAAGGTGCTCACAATGGCTCTCAAAGTCGTCATCATAAATGATTACATCGTCCAAATATACGGTGCAATTCGGAATGTCCTTTACAATTTCATTCATCAGGTTCTGAAACGTTGCTGGTGCATTCTTAAGTCCGTAAGGCATAACATTGCACCGGTAGGTACTCCCATCCACAACAAAACCACATACCTCTTTAGCACGCTCGGACAAAGGTACTTGCCACTAACCTTTTACTAAATCTACTTTAGACAAAAAACGAGCATTACCAATTTTGTCAACACTATCATCAACCCGAGGAAGAGGATATGGGTTAGTTGGAGTCAAACCGTTTAACCTACGGAAATCAATACAAAAGCGTACCTTGCCATCTGGCTTAGGCTGCAGTGTTACAGGGGAAGTCCACTTAACTGTGCCTTTCTCTATCAACCCTCTACCGAGCATATACTCCAACTCATCCCTCAGAGCTGGTAGTTTTATGGGGGGCACATGGTTCGGGATTGACTTAAAGGGTAGATGGTCCCCCACGTCAACATCATGCATAGCCTGAGTAGTGAGGCCTGGGTGTTCAGCAAATACAGTGGGGTATGAACCGAACAACTGACGGATAGCATCAAACTGCGGCTCAGGCAAATGAGCTATAGCCTCGTCAGCCCTTAGGCTCGAGTTCCCCGCCCACTGATCCGCTGAAACATGTTGATCCCAGCTATCCTCCTCTGAAGCTTGACTGTCCCCCTCTCCTTCTCCACCACGGCCGCAACAAGCCAACACAGGGACAGTGAGAGGCTCAGAGGGGCGCCTCACATACTCTTTAATAAGGTTCACGTGACATAACTGGTTCTTTTTCCTCCTGTCTGGAGTGGCAACAAGGTAATCTAAGTCTGAAATTTTGTCTACAATTTTATAAGGTCCAGTGTACTTCGCAGAGAGGGGATTACCAACCAAAGGCAACAAAATTAATACCTCTTGTCCTACAGTGAACTTCCGGAGCCTCACTTTGCGATCATACCTGTCCTTCATCAAAGCTTGTGATTCTGTCAAATTTCTACCTGCCATCTCCAGACTCTTAAGCATGCGCTCACGGCTTTCAAGCACATACTTTAATAATGGACAAGGCTGCACAGTCCCCTCCCAAATTTCTTTCAGCATGTTAAGGGGGCCCCTGACACGGTGTCCAAAAATCAGCTCGTTTGGACTAAATCCCAGGCTCTCACCAGGTACCTCCCGAGCAGCAAACAGCACATAAGGCAATCCAAGATCCCAATCCATACCGTTGTCAGCACAATAACACCTGAGCATGCTTTTAAGTGTAGCATGCCACCGCTCAAGCACCCCTTGACTCTCAGGGTGATACGCTGATGATACTACTGCTCGTATCACATGCTGTTGCATTGTTTGCTTGAACATGTTGGAGGTGAAATTAGATCCCTGATCAGACTGAATCTCCTCCGGGTACCCGTACCTTGAGAAGTACCACAACAAGTTACTGACTACCGTCTTAGCCATTCCATTTTTCATAGGGTATGCATCGGGGTATCTAGTGGCAACATCCATTATGGTTAACAAAAATTTATTTCCAGCCTTAGTGGGAGGGAGTGGACCAACCATGTCAACAATAATTTTACTAAAGGGTGGCCCAATCACAGGAATAGGGTGTAACGGAGCCTTAGGAATAACTTGGTTCGGTTTTCCGACACGTTGACAAATATCACATGAGTTTATCCATGACTGCACATGAGACTTCATCCCTGGCCACCAAAACAATTTCCCCAAAGCCGCCACCGTTTTCTTGGCACCCAAATGTCCTGATAATGGAGAATCATGAGCCAACCTAAGCAAACTTTCCCTGCAACCCTCTGGCACGACCAGCTGGTCAACTGTACCTGATCCGCCCTCCCAGTTCCTTTTAGGATCTTGATATCGGTGGTATAAAATTCCATTAAAGAAAAAAAAATCCCCTTCCTTTGCATCCCTATCTTCTTCTAACTCCACAGCCCCATCGGTACACTGCAAAACCTCTGGATCCTCTAATTGCAACTTTCGAATGACTGTGGGAGCCAACATGTCTAACTGCTTGGTCAACAACTCATGCCCTCCCCCAACATCCAACTTAGAAATCCGGTTTTCTCGCTGCAGGTAACGGTGCTGTCTCTGAGTCTCTGCCTCCTCCACTACTTTATCAACTGTGTTAGGCACTGGAGTTACAAAAGACTCAGTCAAAGGTCCTGCTATTGGGTCTTTTGGGAGAGCCACTGGTTCTAAACTCTTCAAACTTTTCCCAGCCTTCCGCTTCTCCTTAATTCCCTTCCTCCGCTGTTCTGTGGCCTGGGAAATAGGCTGTGATACCTTAAATGCTTGGGAATGAGTTACCACACATGCCATCTGTTGGTGTTGACAACTCACTACCCACTCTTGTTCCTCCCTACTCACGTCGGCCGGCCTCTCGGCAACGACTAAGGGTGGAACTTCTAAAGTAGGCACCGCAAAGTCGTTGCCGAGAAGAAGGTCGACGCCCTCCACTGGCAATTTCTCAACGATCCCAACATCTAAGTCCTTAATCACACCATCAACTTCCAGCTCCACATGAACCAACGGGTATGACCTGGTCGCATTAATACCCTGAACAACAACCACCCGTGCCGCATTAATTGGTCGCCCCGTGAAATTCTTCAAAAGTGTCTGTGAAGCTCCAGTATCACGCAAAACTTCCACCTTATGCTGGCAACCCGCCCAACTTACCCTACCGGTCCCTCTATGGGCGCAAAAGACATCACGGACAGGGGACGAGCCTTCCTGAGTCTTATACATAGCCTGTGACCCTGCCGCTGGCAAACTACCCTGGGTAAATCCAGACGACATTTCAGCCACACCTATGCTGCGCACCAAAGACACGGCTGCAGCTGGCGGCTTACTAGGACAAGATTTTGCATAATGCCCCTTCTTTCTACAATGAAAACATTTCACTTCCCCTATCGGTCTCTTCTGATAAGGGGCGGAGTTCTGACCCTTCTGTAATGGGACGGCTGTAGTCTTTGGTTCAGTCCTGGTATCTTGGCTTTTAAACTGAGGTTTATATCTATAGTGATTGTCCTGAGCTCGAGGGTTTGGAGTATCGCGCCCCTTGGGAACTGCATCAACACGCTTTACAGATTCACATCCCCTGATTAGCGACAACCTGCGGTCAGCCATCTCAGCTGCCTCTTGAAGAGTTCTTGGGTTCTTTTCTTTAATATTTAAAGTCATTTCTGCACCAGTACACTTATAAAACTGCTCGAGCAGAAACAGCTCAGTCAACTGTTCTGCCGTCTCAGCTTTCTCAGAACGTGTCCAGTTTTTAAGTGCATCTTTTAAGTCCCGGGCATGTTCAAGAAAGGTCGCCTCCCTAGTCTTTGTAACACCCCGAAACTTCAATCGATATGTTTCCGGTTGCAACTCGTATGCCCGTAGGACAGCTCTCTTCAATTCTGGGTAGTCAATGCAAGACTCTAAAGGCAGTGCATCATAAGCCTTCAGACCCTTACCCGTAAGTCTTGAGGAGACTAGAGCTGCCCACTTCTCTTCAGGCCAATTATGCTCCCTACACTTCTTCTCAAAACGATTACAAAATTCTGTGACTTCAGTTTCACTAAATACCGGCACCAATTTGACTAATTGGGCCAAGGACTGTTCTCTTACTTGGCCCTCACGGCCCATCCGAGTCCCTGTCAACTCTGCACGAGTCTTATCTAAATCCAATTTAGCACAATATTTCTCAGAGTCGTACCTAAGCTCAGCCTCATGCCTCCTAACCTCAATCTCATGCCTCCTCGTCTCATCCTCCTGCCTCCTGGTCTCATCCTCCTGCTTCCTAGTTTCATTCTCCTGCTTCCTAGCCTCAATCTTAGCAAGCTCAAGTCTAAATACCATCTCTGGAGACAGGCAGGAAGAGGGAGCTGCCACTACTGAAGGAGGGGGGGCAAAAACTGGGGAACCACCACAAGCACCACCCGAGGGCACTCCAATCTGCCAATTCTCATCCCTCTGTGGGAGAGTGCTAACCTCCGGTAACTGAGTGGACGGCACTGTGGGAGTCGAGTGAGAGGGGATCTGGGGAGGAACCCCCCCAAACGCCCTCTCCCCAGAAACCCCATGTCGCCCACGCAACACCCAGGAAATCAGCTCCCCCTTGCACATCCCTGCTACATTGGAAATGCCCAAAACCTTGGCTATCAGGTGCGAGCCACAAACATCCACCCCAGTCAGCCTCTCCTCCGTCACGTGGTACCGCTTACTCACAAAAACTCTAGCATCCTCCTCACTGGTTACTAATGGCACACCTTCAAATGACATCTCTCGCTCATCGTCAGTGCTAATGCACGACATACTGAAGTCCACAAAAAAATTCTCGAGACAAAAGTGTTAAACTTCCTATGCAAGCACTAATGACTAAATTAACTGGAGTCTCTTAAATGCTTTACTAATTGCCATACAAAAAAAAATATTCTTCAATATGCACGCTAAAATACAAACAAACAAATGTTGTACATCTCTGCAAAAATTTATACTGTTCATAAAATCCTAAGCAAGGTCGCCATTTGTTACGAACTGGCACTCGGGTACACAAGGGCTCTTAATCAGGACTCGAATACGGCTCGCTGCCACAACGGAAACACACGATCGCAACCCCTGAGTACTGCCAGCCGAACAAAAAACACCAATACCCTCCAGAGTTCAATCTGCTATAACGGGGTATACAAGAACTCGGTACTAGTGTTCAACATCAGACTAATAAAGAGACAGGAATTATCTAGTCTGGTCAACAATCAAACAATGAAGTAAAAAACAACAACACCAAAGAATAGTGTTGGCCGAAGCCGAAGTAATCCACCCTTGACTATGAACTTAAGAAGTCCTCCACCCTCTATTTCGGATCGGCACTATTACGTTACGTTAATTAATAGTCCTTAAGCATCGAGCAAGAAATCTTCTGAAAAAAGTTAGATGCTTCTCGGATGCTCGTAAGAAGTACGTATCGGATTTTGAACAGTAATTCAATAAGCAAAAACACTGGCAATTAAATACTATTAAAGGTTTAAATTGGCATAAGAATAATTAAAAGAATATGCAATAGTAAATGGCAAACATTAAAAAGAAGTACTCCGCAAATGCAACGGCAATAGCCTACTCGGATTGTGCTCGTGGGCCACTAATCACTAAAGTAGCCAAGCTTGCAACACATGAAATCAATAGTGCATAAACAATATCATACATAAGGAAAGCTTCAATACTATTCTGTATCTACTAATCGAGTAAAGTCTAGCTGGGGTACTGTGGGCAAAAGGTAGCAGTGACTGAGCAAAAATGGCTTGTAGCCTAGCGAAGTCCTCACGACTGTTTAAAGTATTACGTTAAAACTAACAAGTGCACTTTGAGAAATCCAGATCCCTTGTATCTGGTTTTCTCCCGGCTCCTTGACAAAGTAAAAACAAACTGTTAATAAAATACAGGGTGGTTAGGCTCTTGCCCTCACGCACTGTAAATTATTAGCTCAACACAGTCAGCCGCGAAGCCAACCTAGGCTTCACTGAACCGAAACGAGTATGCAGGTTTATCGCGTAACCACTGCATCAAACAACAACTCGTAACACAGAAAAGCCTTACCCCAGTCTAGCATTACCTAGACTAGCAGAAAACAGGAATAATAATAATAACACACAGGGAAATGCATATACAAGTGCAACAAACATAAATCAATCCTATTCTAAGTCAACCCTTCCAAAATAGGCTATCTAATAGGCAAGTATCTTGTGAGAACTCAAGCGATAATACGTTGGCTGACTAGCTCTGCACCAACAGGACCATGGAAGTTAAACAGGCAGGGAAAAGAGGAGATAAGAATGTAAGGTAGTAGAGAAAGTTCCCATCAGTCAGAAGAATATATATAGTTAGCAAGGGAAATGAGAAGTCGCTCTGCCTAATGAGTTCTGATGAAAAAATGGCTAGACTTCCCTTTTATACCCGGCCCTCTAGTGAGCCCAACGTGAACTACTAAGGACCGCCCACTGACATCCATTACGTAATTTCTCTCTCTCCTCTGGGATACACAAAGGCTCCCCTAGCACTGAGGGAGGGAGGAATGCGAGTGAGTTAGGCCCACCTCCCGCCTGGCGCACCCACTGACCCCCAACTGTGGCTGTTTCTCTTCCCATCATTACAAATAAGTTTTACACACAATACTTATAACTAACGATATAAAATAGAACTCGTTGACTCAGATGAAAACAAAATACATATTCATAATACTTATAGTACAACGGCTCACATGAACTAAGTTAGGAAACTCTACATAGACTACAGCCAAAGTTCCTGCCCTGACGATCCTAGCGAGAGTGGAGCATGACTAGGCGTTCTGTACAGCATGCTCACACTCTGGACATGCGTCACACCTGATATATTTAAACCTCAGTCGTAACAATATATATATATATATATACAGGAAAATCCACAAGGAAAGAAGAAAAACACGGAGTCCTAAGCGCTTTCGTGTATTCTTACATTTTCAGGGGAGGTCAGACAGAGAGTGAAGGCACATACATAAAAATACTCAAAGTGAGAATGTCTACTCAGAAGTCAAAAGAAAACAATCAAACGATACATAGTGAAATTCATCAATCAAGGCTCAAATGATTATAAAGGTTTCGATTGTTCTACGAATCTCGTCATGAAATAAAATAAACGAAACAAATAATAACAATGGTACTGTGATTAAAAATAAGGCACTAAACTTGTATTTGTTTACAAATAAAATGTATTATAAAATTATCTAGTCTGTACATACCGCTGCTTATGTTCATATTAAAATTATTTTTATACTTAATCACACTAGATTCTATTAAATTTCTGTCAATAAATGTTTTACATGCCATGATTGAACTAGCGTTTTTCCAGTCAATATAATTATATACAATATATACTGTATATATATATATATATATATATATATATATATATAGTATATATAAAATTTATAGTGTATATATATGTGTGTGTCAAAATAAACGAACACGTTTCCTTGTAGTGGGTAGAGAGCAATGTTTATCCCTATCTTTACTGCATAGATGAGAGAGAGAGGGAGTAGGGTACCCGTGATCGCTGTACAACACAGTAGATGTGGCATCGTGTGGTATTGAGATTGGCTTGGTATTGAGCTGGTATGGTGATGAAACCGATTAGTGAAGAAAAGGTCTGGTCATGAGATGACATGGTGTTGAGGTGACTCGTCTTGTTTGTGTGGTGAGATGACGTGGTATTGAGATGTCTAGCATCCCTCTGATCTAACTACTATTTCCAATTGGGGCAGGGAAAACCTTGTTGCCTTTAATGCTTCCAAAAAACAATTTCTCCATCTTACTAGTATACCAGTCGGGAACTCCCAGAGGGCTATCCCTCATACTTCAACAATACAAATATCAATCCTTCATCTTCACTCATTATTCTCGGTGTCTCTTTTTCTTCTTCTCTCTCTTGGAAGGACCATATTATCAGTCTTGATAAGGCAGCCTTCCAGAAGCTGGGTGTGCTCAACCGCCTCAAGGGGTTCTTTAACCCTGCACAGCATCTTGTTATTTACAGGGGCAAAGTGCGTCCTTATATTGAGTAATGTTCACATGTGTGGGGAGGATCCTCTCACACCGCACTCCTAGACAAGGTAGAAAGGAAAGCCTTTTGTATCAATAACTAACTCCCGTCCACTCACCAACTCTCTGCAATCTCTCTCTCTTCGCCGCAATGTTGCATCTCTCTTGCTATTCTATCGCTACTACAATAATTAGTGTTCCTCAGAGCTCTCCCAGTATATACCGCCTCCTCTACGTAGGGTACGTAGTACCCGTCTTGCAACACAATCCCACCCTTATTCTGTGCACCTCTCCAACTCAAGAGTGAAACGATACTCCCAATCCTTCTTCTATTCAACAGATGAACTCTGGAACTCTCTCCCTGAATCCATCTTTCCCTCACCCTATGACGTAAATTGCTTCAAACTCCGTGTGTCCAGGAATTTTGGCTCGATTATTCCATGAGTTTAGCCCTGTCACCCTTTCAACTCTGGGGGAGGCACTTGTCACAGGCAGTTTTGCCTTTTGTCACGAGAAATCCAAATATGTAGTAAATCGAAGGAGAATAGGCCACGTGGAATGATGGATAAAACAAGAGAGAGGGCCGGGGAAATATGTGGAATAACGAGGAAAAGTGTGGCCCCAACATCGGGTAAAGGTTTTAATTTTTGAGACCTTATGAGCTGGAAAGGAGAGAAGATAAGAATTATGAGAGGAGAATTGTTGAGACGAACTGAAGGAGACTGAGAGATGTTCTAAACACTATAGGCCTATCTATTTTATGACCTTGTGAGCAGGGAAAAGGAGAGAAGACAAGAAATATGAGAGGCAAATTATTGAGACGAAATGAAGGAGTGTAAGAGAGGAAATAAACACTATATCTATTATGTGACCTTGTGATCAGGAAGGAGAATAAGAAGACCTGAGATTCATGAGAGGAGAATTATTGAGACGAACAGAAGGAGTGTGAGAGAGGAACTAAACACTATTTCCATTCTGAAACCCTGTGAGTACGGAAGAGAAGGAGATAATTAAAAAATCATGAGATGAAAAATATTGAAAGTAACAGAAGGAGTGTGAGGAAGGAAATAAACACAATATTCTGTGACCTTGTGAGCAGGAATAAAGAAAAAGAGAAGAGAACCCATAAATTATACGAGGAGAATTATTGAGACGAACTGAAGTAGTGTGAGGGAAATTCTAAACACTATATATAGTTTCTGACCTTGTGAGCCCTGGAATAAGAGGAGACCCCAAGAATTATGAGGGAAGATTTTTTAGACGAACTGAAGGGGAGAACAAGTACACATTATCTCTTGTGTGACCTTGTGAGCAGAGAAGGAGAAGAGAGCCCAATAATTATGAGCAGAGACGTATTGAGACGAACTGGAGTATGAGAGAAAATATGTAGATCTATTCTGTTACCTTGTGAGTAGGAAGGAGAAAAGGGGAGACACTTATTATGAGAGGAGATTTATTGAGATGAGCTGAAGGAAAGTAAGAGAAGATCTAAACTCCGGTGTTCCTCTGGGTTCTGTCCGATCTCCAATTATCTTCCTAGCGCCATGGATAAATGCACTGAATTTCGGTGTGAGCATCCTAGGTTCGAATCCCTGGACTGCCACATTTATTTGTTGATTTCATTAATTGAGTTTAGGAATAAAGTCGGTTGGTGGAGGTAACATAATAATTCATTAACGACCTTCTTAACTATACCTCCAGCCCCATTCTCTCATATGCTGACGACTCTACATTACACTATTCAACTAGCCTTCCACAACATCACTCACAGCAGGAACTCCAAAACTCATGTAAGGAGGCCATAATTAAGCACTTATCTTCTAATCTCTCTACTATCTCTAATTGGGGCAGAGAAAACCATGTTACTTTCAATGCTTCCAAAACTCAGTTTCTCCATCTGTCTACTTGTCACCCCTTTCCAGAAAACTATGACTTTTTCTTCAACAACAAAAACATTAACCCTTCATTCTCGGTGTCACTTTTTCTTCTGCTCTCTCTTGGAAAGATCATGTTTCCACTCTTGCTAAAAACAGCTTCCCAGAAGCTGGGGGATCTTTACCCCTGTGCAGCTTCTTGCTCTGTACAGGGGTACAGTGTGTCCATGTAATGAGTATTGTTCACACGTGTGGGGAGGTTCCTCTCACAAAGCATTTCTAGACAAAGTAGAAAAAAAGGCTTCCGTCTCATTAACTCACATCCACTCACCAATGCTGTACAGTCTCTCTCTCTTCGCCGCAGTGTTGCATCTCTCTCACTATTCTACCGGTACAATAATTAGCCCCTCATCGTAGAGCATGTAACACCCGTCTTGTAACACAATCCCACCCCTACTTTGTGCAACTCTCCAACCCAAGAGTGAAATATTATTCTCAATAGTTTTTCTATTCAACAGCTGAGCTCTGTAACTCTCTCCCAGAATCAGTCTTGCCCTCTTCCTATGACATAAATTACTTCAAACTCCGTGTGTCCAGGCATTTTGGCTCGAACCTCCCTTTATTTTGGCCCTGTCACTCTTTCAACTCTGGGGGAGGCACTCGTCACAGGCAGTTCAGCCTTTTGTCTCCCTCGCTCACAAAACAAATAAAACAAATACACTATATCCATCAGTGACCTTGTGAGTAGGACGGAGGAGAAGAAGAATAGAGCCCAAGAATTATGAGCAGACATTAATTGAGAGGAACTGATGGAGTATGAGAGAAGTTTTAAACACTCTGTCTATTCTATGACCTTATGAGTAGGAAGGAGAAGAAGGATACCCAAGAGTTATGATAGGACAATTATTGAGACGAACTGAAGAAGAGTGAAGAAGAAAATAAACACTATGACTTGTATGTGACCTTGTGCGCTGGAAGGAGAACACCCAAGAATTATGAGAGGAGAATTCTTGAGATAAACTGAAGGAGAAAGCAAATAAATAAAATATTATGTGACCTTGTGAGCAGCATAAAGACGAGAATCCAAATAATATAAGAGGAAAATTATTGAGACGAACTGGAGGAGAGTGATAGAAGTACTATTTATTCTGAGATCTAGTAAAGAAAAGAAGAAAACAACCCAAGTACGATGTAAGACTTATTGAGACGAACGCAAGGTGAGTGAGAGAGGAACTAAAACTATCGATTGTATTCTTAAACAATTTCTTTCCCTTCGAAGCGCCGTTGATGGATGAAATAACTCGAAAAATATTGTTAACTTGAGAAATGTGTATCTTAATCCACATTCTCTCTGCCAACAACACTTATTCTCACATTATTCGGTCAGTATCAGGCGCTGCGAAGGGAAATAATTGTCTATGGGGAGGTTCTTTATTTTTCTAGACAGGCTCGATAGCGAGCCTGTAATTTAGAGGGAACCGGCCTTCGGCCGGAATATTTTTCCACCGAAAATGTAAACATATGTCTTGGAGTGTTTTTTTAAAGTTTGATGAAGTGTCTGGAACGAAAATAAACACAATTATAAATACATAAATATATGAACAAATATATACAAATATCCCCTTAACCCTCCGGGCCCGGGCTGGTCCGCCAAAGGACGGTCGCCCGTGCCCGGGCGAAATGGCCGAAAAACGTCTAGGCCTAGGCTACCGTATTTTTGTTTATTTTAACTGCTAGAAATTTCCCACCCATCTATAAACGTAGTGCGGTTTTCAATCTGTAGACTGGCGTTGAGTAGAGCTCTGTAAGTCAACTGGTTCAGTTGTGATGACGATTTCAGTGGAGCGAACTTTGCCGTGATGTTGACAATATCCGAGCTTTTTAGACACTAATTTCGTCTTACGTCACAACAATAACATTGATCCGACGTCTCCTTCTTGTTTTCGGAGGTGCGGTGACGCAATGATCGGCTTTGTTTACATGCGTTGGACGCACGGCGTTCAGACCAAGGTGAATAGGCTTTCAAGCTTGCTGCCTATTAACATGACACCCGGGCTCCTGCCCTTCTTTTGTGGTGTCCTGTTAATATGACACCCAGGTAGGAAGGGTTAAGAATAGTTCCCTATATCTATATATATTTTGCCAGACACCTTTACCTTCTAGGGGGTGGACAGAAATTAACTCCTTCAACTTATATGACGCTACCGCGTCATATGACAGGGTGAACCAAAAACTCATATGACGCTACCGCGTCATATGGACTTATCTTCATAATTCTAGAGTAAGTTATATGACGCCCTAGCGTCATATGGAGCTCAGTAAGTCCGGTAAGTTAGATGAAGATCTGTCGGTTGGTGGCAACCCCAGGTTTCTCCGACAATTCTAACGGTCAGCAGTGTGGTTTTGACAGTTGTGTGGTGCAGTGGCAATGATACCGGGCACCCGCCTCCGTAAACTTACTGGAACATAATATGTCTGACGGAGTTAATGACCTCCACATTCCGAATCTATTCGTTTGATTCTATATATATATGGAAGGTTTTCTAGCCTGACATCCATTGATAAAACTCTGCACAAACAGAATTACTGAGAGGACAATCATTATTTTTAAGGGGAGATTTGTATTTATATATGTACAGTATAAATGTATAAATATATGTATTTACTTTATACTTGTGTATTTTCTTCCCAAGACCTCCAATAGGCTTACGAAATGCCCCTAAGACGCCCATTCGAGAAAATATTTTGTGTTTTCGGTAGCAAAATGGCAAAGTGGTGGAAGACAGGTTCATCCTAAATTGCAAGCTCGTTGTTGCTCGCCAGGATAAAAATCAACGCTTAAATTGGGCGAAAGGTCTTAATATTGCCAAACAAATAGGGTGTATGTCTTAAAATTTCAAAACTAGTGAGGCTAAACACGAGGGAGAATAGAGGATTAACATTGGAAGGAAAACTATTATGGCAAGATAATTGGGGAGATTTCGAAATAGTGAGATATTTATTGAACTCGTGCAACCATTCGCTTATTGCTTCCTGACCTATCATTATCAAATATTGTGTATAGTTGTTTAGTATGCATTCATCATGTATTAATACATTGATATACAATATACTAGCTTATTGCTAAATTTAATACAATCCTAGGAATAAATGTAATTCCTAAGTATCTAATAGATACTACAGTCTACTATTACTACTACTACTACTACTATGAAGAACTCATGCTTGTATTAATTATTGTATATTGTAAATTGTGTATAATATTGATCATAGATAACAGGAGAACTGGATTTGACACGGGCCAGCAAATTCGACCTGCAGCTGCAGTAACGGACCCAACCCTGTTTAGTTGAAGTGGTGCTCTCTGTTTAGATTTTGTGAAGTATTATCATTTTGTAATTATTAAAAATGCAAAATGCTTTGAAAGTGTCCATTTTGTAGGCGTTTTTAGTGCTAGCTGATACGAATATCCATATTACCAAGCTGTTGTGGTGAGCTATGTAGGGCAGGTTTCTCGATTCCCAAAACCACCACAGCTATAATATAGCTGTTGAAGTACATACAGTAAGGTAAACAATGTATAAAATATTAGAGTATTATTAGACAATAAGGATAAGTCACTGGAATAACGAAAAACGTAAACAAATACGAAATAATTGAGCCACCAAACATCTCGCTTCCCGCACCCTGCACACCTCATTGTTTATGTTTATAAGATTACACTCCCATCTCCCAGAGTGTGGCCAACTCTGCTGAACTGCGCATTATTTCAAGTGATTTACTGTGTATTAGTGCTTTAATGTTCCTCTGATTTAACACAACAATGGCCGAATGTACAAGTGATGAGAATGTGAGTAACTGGTAGCCTGCAGTTACTCCAGCTGGCATTCAATCAGCGGAAAAAGGAAGCATTTCGTCTTTTTATTAGGGCTAGGCTAAAACAAATTATATTCCTCGTTGGATTCCAAGTTTTTCTAGTAGCCTAACTCCAGTGATGGCAGCGATGCTGTCGATCCCACATACTATCCTAAAAGTGGTGCAAGGCATAATGATGACAGTGATGAAGGCACCAATGATAAAGGCGATAAATGGAAGTGATGTGGAAGCAGTTAGTCGAAACAGTAGTGACACCAGAGACAGTTTAATTTGACACCAAAAATAATGCTGGATCTTGTAAAATAACTTAGCCTACTTATGAATATTTTATTTATCTTTATAATAGGCTAAGCTTTCCATGAAAATCTATGGTATTTTTTTAAATATCTAGGCTAGGGCTAGGCTATGTGCAAATTTAACGCTTAAGACAATTCCTTGCTAGGCTAGGCTACCCATTACAGTAATAGCAGCAGTAACACTCCACACCTATTAAACGAAACGCTTGCAAAATACAGAAAGAGTAACCCATCCTATTTAAAGAATGGTTTATTTGTAGGTGCATTTCAAGGTTTTAATATTGTTACGATCCAGATTCTAAAAGACACAGGGCTCTTCAACATTGGACTAGATAATGGCAAAAAATGCTACAACGGTAACACTAGATCCAACCCCTGCCTTAAACACTGGAAAACAAAACACCATTACCGCCCTGAGTCGTGCCTGGACAACGAGGTATCCTATGACTCGGTAACTGGTGCACACACACTAGGCTGACGCTCGATGAAACAGCCTATTCTCAAACAGTAAAAGATTACTCGATTAGGTTACACAAAGAAAAGATAGTTAACGTGATTAATTAACGTTACGGTAGATACTCAAATAACTGGCACTCCTGTATTAAAGAGAGTGCAATGCTAGTCCTGCAACATCAACTGGAAACTTCTGAAATAAGTCTGATGCTGGGAAGATGTTCGTAAAGAATCTTGAACAATTATAATGCAGAATATGGGTCACAATAAATGCGAGGACATATAGTAATAATAGGCAGGCGAATAATAAAGACTGCTCAAAGGTAGTAATGCTCGACAACTAAAGAAATGCTTCGTGACACAACGCAACAGCCTACTAGGGTTGTGCAACTCAACAACAACCTCGGCTCAAAAGTGCAGCGAATAATAATGTTGCATACATATAATAATGGGGGCTTATCTCTAACCAGTGTCTGCTCAGTTAATAAAGTCTAGCAGGGGTATCAAGGCAGGGCAACAATGGGCGAGCATGCGGCTCGTAGCCTAACGTTGTCCGAAGGTGGTATAATGACGATTACGTTATATGACGGGGATGCTCTCTTGATAAATCTAGGTCTCTAGTACCTAGTTCTATCCTGGCGATCCCTCAGAAGTCAACACAAAGAGGCAGCACTATGTTGTGAGGGATAGGCTATGGCCGTCTCACACCACAGCGCTGTGCTCACAAAGTAAACCCACCCGAAGACAACCTAGGCTCCCACAGTACCTGTCGATGTCGTGCAGGGTTTAGCTAACACTGCACACATCGGAGACAATGACACAGTAACCTTACCCCCAGTCTAGCTTTAAATAACCAAGTAGAATCACTCAACACCTTGCCAGGGAGACATATACCTTCCCGAGAGAGGACACATACGGAAAAGTCCGTCTCTCCAAACCTCAATAAAGCCTAATACCTCCTTAATCTAATACATGGAAATATCTGAGAGCTTCGCGTTCAATACGACTGGCCGACGGTGAACGTCTATGCTGAAACCAGAAGGGATGTTGAGTTTAATAAAGATTAGAGAATGAGAAAGGAGAAGTCGAGAGAGAGGAATAGTATGCAAAGTGGCGAGTATGGGGGACAGAATTGCAAAGGATGTAGACGATACGCGTGTCAGGCAAGCTCTGAGCTTGGTAAAAAACATGAGGCCGCGACGGGAAGGGACTAGTTGACCACCCGGCCACCAACGCCGTCAGCGCCCAAGCGAGCCGCGTCATGACTCACCCCCCGCTGCCAGGTGTACTCCCTCACCCGCTCTCGCTCGCCTCCCACACAAGCAACATTTATATTATAGCGAATATAAAATATAAGGCGCGGTCACAGACCAAAACAAAGACCATTTCTAGACTGTCTGTGGCAACACGACATTAATAAAAGAAAGCAGATCATTCTAGGACAACTGTAGCCCATCCCCCCATCCTGGCGAGCTGCAATGCCCCACGCAACCATTCTGCTAGCGCCTGGAGGCGTCACACCCCCCCCAAGATATGGGACACTCAACCATGAGCCCATATCTGAACAGGCAGAATGTCGCTAGAATCTGCCACTCCTAACCACTCTGCCACTCATGGAATGCAAGCTCAGTCTCCAAAAAAAAAATACAACAACATTTTATATATAAACAAATCTTATCACCCTTCCCAAACATAATACATTAATTCATAACATTGTGCTCCCAGAGCGAGCTTTAAGAAGCACAGCCTACTGAGAGAAAATCATCTGCACTCAGTACTCAGCTACAATATTATCTTAAAATTAATTATAAAAAAGAAAGAGTTTTTATTAAATTTTTTTCATATTTTATTTTAATGTTGTTTTTGGCGGCTACTATAGATGTAGCCTAATTTTCTTTGAATCAAAGCCAACAACTCCTGCCCTGCGACCCTACGCTGATGCTACACACGCGAGCCAACAAGCACCAGCGCAAAAATACACCGCGAGCCAAGACAGGAGGCTATACCAACCGACTGTGGTAGCCTACCCCGGATCCTCCACCCACGACAGACACTGACTGAACAGCAAGGGTTCTCCTGCAAACAAAGCCAAAACATTATCAGTGCCCTTAGCATGCCACACATCTAACTTGTGTTCCGGCAGCACAACAACACCTGACACTGATAAACTGTCCAGTTCATCGCAAGACTGGCACTTCTCTTCGCTCTTTCCGGCAACGGGGCCTGCCAATAACCCTTCACTAGTTCTACCTTCGTGATGAGCGAGGCAGCCCCGAAGCGGTCTATGGTGTCGTCAACTCTGGGTAATGGATAGGCGTCTGTCAGGGATAATGCTTCCACATTCTTGCAATCAACATACACACGGACTCTGCCACCAAACTCAGGTTGCAAAGCCACTGGCAACGACCACTCACGATATACCTCATCCCTCAGACCCCCTCTCCACACGCTGTCCAACTCCGCCTTCACAACAGGCTGTCGAGCAGGATTCACACGGTAGGGAACCAACTCGAGCCTTGCACTGTCTCCAGCCTCCATGTCGGATTCTACCCCGTACATCAGGCCTGGAGAAGCAACAAACATGCGGACGGACTGCCACAGCCTAGCAAACAACTCCTCCCGTCGCTCAGGAACAAGAGGCTGCAACCCATCTCGCAGAACAACATGCCTAGTGCCCTCCCACATCTCCTTCACCATGTGGAGAGGAGCCCTCACCTGATGCCCGAAAACAAGCTCATTCGGACTGAAACCGAGACTCTCTCCAGGTACTTCTCTTGCCGCGAACATAACATACGGCAGACCAAGGTCCCAATCCTTTCCGTTCTCTGCGCAATAACATCGAAGCATGCTTTTCAGCGTGGCGTGCCACCTCTCCAACATCCCTTGACTCTCCGGGTGATACGCAGAAGAGACGACAGTGCTGATGCCATGCTGAATCATAGTTTGTTTGAACAGATTAGATGTAACACTAGAACCTTGGTCCGATTGCACCTCTTGCGGGTAACCATACCGCGAGCAATACAAGAGCAGGTTCCGGACAACAGTTTTCGCCGTGCCATTTCTCATTGGATATGCATCAGGATAACGAGTGGCCACATCCATGATAGTTACTAGAAATTTATTACCGGCACTAGTAGGGGGTAGGGGTCCGACCATATCAATGATGACCTTACTGAAGGGCGGTCCACTGACAGGAATGGGGTGCAACGGGGCTCTCGGAATTGTTTGGTTAGGTTTTCCAACCCTCTGGCACGTATGACACCTTGCTATCCAGGTTACCACCTGCCCCTTCAACCCCGGCCACCAAAACAATTTTTCTAAAGCCGCCACCATTTTTCTCACCCGTAGATGTCCTGCCAGTGGTATGTCATGCGCCAACCTCAGTAGGCTATCCCTGCACTCCCGTGGCACCACCAACTGGTCCACTACTCCGGACCCCTCTTGCCAACTATGTTTAGGGTCTTGAAAACGCCTATAGAGGATGCCTTCTAAATAAAAAAAATCTCCTGGCTGTGCATCGCCGTCCTCGTCGAGCTCTACAGCTCCATTAGCACACGTTTGGAGCTCAGGGTCTTCTAGTTGCAACCGACGTATATCTGAGGGTGCCAAGCGATCTAACTGCTCCCGGAGCAATGCATGACCTTCCCCGATACTGGGCTGCTCCCTCTGTTTCTCTCGATGTACATAACGTTGCTGTCGTGGAGACTCGTCATGCCCAGCCTCGTCACTCTCGATCACAGGCCCAGGGGCTACTCCAGAATTACGTAATGGTGCTAATACTGAATCACCCAGGAGAGCCGCCGAGTCAAAACTCTTAAAACCAACTCCAGCTTTAGCCTCCTCCTGTTGATCGTTCCTCCGCTGGTCTGAAGACGGAGGACTAGGCTGTGACACTTTAACTGCCCGAGCTCGGGTGACAACACATGCCATGGGTTGTGTCTGGCACCGCTCGACCCACTCTTGCTCTTCCCTACTCACGTCGGCCGGCCTCTCGGCAACGACTAAGGGTAGAACCTCAGAAGCGGGCATTGCAAAGTCGTTGCCGAGAAGAAGGTCGACGCCCTCCACTGGCAGTTTCTCCACAATCCCGACATCCAATTCACGTGCCACATCATCCACCTTCAACTCCAACCGCACCAGCGGGTATGACCGAGTTGCATTAATACCCTGCACCACTACCACCCGAGCCGCGTTTATAGGGTAGCCAGTCAAGTTTTTCATCAGAGTCTGGGAAGCACCTGTATCACGCAAGGCCTCTACTCCATGCTTGCGCCCCGCCCACATCACGCAACCCCGCCCTCTATGGTCGCAAAAAACATCCTGAGCAGGGTTCGAGCCTCCCAGGTGATTCTGCATTGGCTGTGCCTCAGCCTCTGACGAACTGCCCCGGGCAAACTCAGATGACTTCGGAGACACACCAATGTTGCAGGCCAAAGACACAGCTGCTGTAGGTGGTTTGCTAGGACAGGTCGCCGCCCGTGCATTTGAAAAACTGCTCTAAAAGCACCAACTGTTTAATGTCGTCAAATGTAGTAGCTTTCTCCGACCTCAGCCAATTCCCAAAAGCATCGGACACCTCCCGGGCATGCTCCAAAAAGGTGCTCTCCTGACCCT
This sequence comes from Paralithodes platypus, assembly GCA_032716605.1. Taxonomy (NCBI): domain Eukaryota; kingdom Metazoa; phylum Arthropoda; class Malacostraca; order Decapoda; family Lithodidae; genus Paralithodes; species Paralithodes platypus. Next base: position 35,701,183 of record CM064548.1, on the reverse strand, counting down.
TGGTAACACCCCGGAACTTCAACCTGTACGTCTCTGGTTGTAGTTCGTATGCTCTCAGGACAGCCTCCTTGAGTTCCTCATAGATAATACAAGACTCTATAGGCAACGCATCGTAGGCTTTAAGACCCTTGCCTATTAATCTAGAGGATACAAGTGCTGCCCATTTATTCTCTGGCCACTGGTGTTCCTGGCACTTGTTCTCAAAGCGTGTGAAAAATTCTGTTACACCACTCTCATCAAACACCGGAACCAGTTTCAATAAGTGCGAGAGAGACTGCTCATGAACACGGTTACCAGCCCCAAGTCGCTGTCCCGTTGTCTCTACTCGCGACTTCTCTACGTCCATGTCGGCACAGTACCTAGTCGACTCTAAATCAGCTTGGATTTTTGCTAGCTTGGCTCTCTCTTCTATCTTGGCTAATTCTATTTGCTGCTCACCTGCCCTGATAGCCTTTCTCTCTTCGATCTTAGCTAATTCGAGCTGAAGCAATAATTCTGGAGATCACCCTTGAGGAGGTGAAGGTGCTACAATGTTTGAAATTACCGGTGGTCCCCCCAGGGGCAACCCCCCCTGCCAGTCACCACCCACCTGTGGAATCGTACCCGGGGTCGGCAAACCACTGGGATGGCTGGGAGTCGAGTGTAGGGGAAGCATGGCCGAAGGGCTCTGAGCACTCAACCCATCTCGCTCACCAGTCACCCTGCCCAGTACACACGTTATCAAGTTATCCTTGGTCATGCTGCTAGTAACCGCATGACCGATAGCTGTGGCCAGGCATTGAAGACCGTACCGATCCATACCCTCCAACCGCTCGGCAGTAACAGGCCATTGCAAAAATATCCTAGCATCCTCCTCACAGTTCACCCGATTAACCCTTTCATCATACTGTTGTTCCTCAGTCTCGACATTACGTACTGTGTCTCCATTCTCCCCTGACCCGATATAAGACATGATGCTCATACAAATTTCTCACCACGATATTCAGAAAAGAAGTACCCCAAACTCTTATGTAGCACTATTCACTTGCCAAAAATGTCTGAAGACTCTCAAGTGCTATACTACTTTGCCAAAACAAAAATTAACGTGCCCTCTATATTCCTCAATAAAACAAATGACCACAACAATCCTGCAATTATCTCTTAGTTCACAAGATCCTGAGCTAGGTCGCCATTTGTTACGATCCAGGTTCTCAAAGACACAGGGCTCTTCAACATTGGACTAGATAATGGCAAAAATGCAACAACGGTAACACTAGATCCAACCCCTGCCTTAAACACTGGAAAACAAAACACCATTACCGCCCTGAGTCGTGCCTGGACAACGAGGTATCCTATGACTCGGTAACTGGTGCACACACACTAGGCTGACGCTCGATGAAACATCCTATTCTCAAACAGTAAAAGATTACTCGATTAGGTTACACAAAGAAAAGGTAGTTAACGTGATTAATTAACGTTACGGTAGATACTCAAATAACTGGCACTCCTGTATTAAAGAAAGTGCAATGCTAGTCCTGCAACATCAACTGGAAACTTCTGAAATAAGTCTGATGCTGGGAAGATGTTCGTAAAGAATCTTGAACAATTATAATGCAGAATACGGGTCACAATAAATACTAGGACATATAGTAATAATAGGCAGGCGAATAATAAAGACTGCGCAAAGGTAGTAATGCTCGACAACTAAAGAAATGCTTTGTGACACAACGCAACAGCCTACTAGGGTTGTGCAACTCAACAACAACCTCGGCTCAAAAGTGCAGCGAATAATAATGTTGCATACATATAATAATGGGGGCTTATCTCTAACCAGTGTCTGCTCAGTTAATAAAGTCTAGCAGGGGTATCAAGGCAGGGCAACAATGGGCGAGCATGCGGCTCGTAGCCTAACGTTGTCCGAAGGTGGTATAATGACGATTACGTTATATGACGGGGATGCTCTCTTGATAAATCTAGGTCTCTAGTACCTAGTTCTATCCTGGCGATCCCTCAGAAGTCAACACAAAGAGGCAGCACTATGTTGTGAGGGATAGGCTATGGCCCTCTCACACCACAGCGCTGTGCTCACAAAGTAAACCCACCCGAAGACAACCTAGGCTCCCACAGTACCTGTCGATGTCGTGCAGGGTTTAGCTAACACTGCACACATCGGAGACAACGACACAGTAACCTTACCCCCAGTCTAAGTTTAAATAACCAAGCAGAATCACTCAACACCTTGCCAGGGAGACATATACCGGTCTACAACCTTCCCGAGAGAGGACACATACGGAAAAGTCCGTCTCTCCAAACCTCAATAAAGCCTAATACCTCCTTAATCTAATACATGGAAATATCTGAGAGCTTCGCGTACAATACGACTGGCCGACGGTGAACGTCTATGCTGAAACCAGAAGGGATGTTGAGTTTAATAAAGATTAGAGAATGAGAAAGGAGAAGTCGAGAGAGAGGAATAGTATGCAAAGTGGCGAGTATGGGGGACAGAATTGCAAAGGATGTAGACGATACGCGTGTCAGGCAAGCTCTGAGCTTGGTAAAAAACATGAGGCCGCGACGGGAAGGGACTAGTTGACCACCCGGCCGCCAACGCCGTCAGCGCCCAAGCGAGCCGCGTCATGACTCACCCCCCGCTCTCGCTCGCCTCCCACACAAGCAACATTTATATTATAGCGAATATAAAATATAAGGCGCGGTCACAGACCAAAACAAAGACCATTTCTAGACTGTCTGTGGCAACACGACACTAATAAAAGAAAGCAGATCATTCTAGGACAACTGTAGCCCATCCCCCCATCCTGGCGAGCGCTAGCGAGCTGCAATGCCCCACGCAACCATTCTGCTAGCGCCGGGAGGCGTCACAATAGTTTTGGGAAGGATGTAGTTTCCAGGTGTACGGTTGTCATGTTGTGCGCTCGCACTTACGTTCCCGTCTATTTCGACGCTACACTTTCTGCTATTTGCCCATGTCATTACTGCATGAATACTAGGTTAGGTTAGGTTAGGTTGTTTGGTTAGGCTAATGTATTTCTATATCCAAAGGCATCCGCATAGTGTAAACAAGGTGGGCGGTACACCCGGTAACTACATTCTTGCCATAGTTTTTAAGGTACCGTCAACTGGGGTGAATTCGGACACGGGGTGAATTCGGACATTATCGCAATTTTGTTTTATTATGTTGATTATGATTTTGGCGATAATGTCCAAATTCACCCCGTGTCCGAATTCACCCCAGTTGACGGTAGCCTAATTATAGGGAAAAGGGTCGCACTCTTATTTTTCATGTTTTTTTCCTCCAGATTTTGAGAAATGAGTGTTTTCATGGTTTTAGTTACCATTACCTAACGACCTTATTGGGCTATCCTTAGTTGGAATTATGCAAGGCTGGTACATGTCATATTTGTAACATACTATGTGGTACCAACTCTGTAAATTGCTAACTGAATAAATATTATTATTATTATTATTATTATTATTATTATTACCTATATTTCCAATGTGGGATACAGGATGGGTTGAGGGGGGGCGAAGCCCCCCATGGCTTATTGAAATCATCATCTGTGTTACCAGCAGGGGTTAATTATCGATTATACTCCATACTGAAGAAGTTTGTAAATAGTGAGGATGTCCGAAGGACATCCTCACTACTATAATTACTACTTATAATTACTACTATAATTTTGGGAGGCTTTAACTTGAAATTACTAAATATTAGAGGTGTGGGTCTATACAAGAAGGCTTCTTCATACTCTCCCACTAATTACGATTAGGTATGCTCCTGCTTCCTCCTCCGACGACAATAGTGTTACTAACCTTACCTGACAACCATAACTAACTTGGGGGCTGCCGCCCCCAGACCCCCATTGCTCATAAAGATGATGTAGAAGGCGTCAAATAACTAAATATTACTGCGGGAGAGTGAAAAACAAACCCAAAATTGCACATCGTAAGAAAATGGGTCAACAGATAACGGTGAGGTGCGAGGTTAAACTACTCGTCGGCGATAGCATCGATGGACGTCTTCAAATATTGTTTAAAAATAGTAGATATCGCTAAAAACTCCTAAAACGTTAAAATGCACACATAAATATATCATACTTTAAGTAGGATCACTTTATCATTCTGCATTATGTAAGCGCTTTTTTTAGTATGCAGGTAGTGTTACTGCTAATATTACTATGGCCAGAACCGGGTGCTCCCACAAAATCCTCACCGTGAGTTTCATCAATTTATGTGGGTTATGAGCCGAGATTTTGAGGATTGAAGTTAAAGGCCCATTTTCCAGCTTTGGGTCCCTTACTGCAAAGTGGCCATTTTCGTGTCAAATCCAGTTCTCCTGTTATCTATGTATTGATCTATTACATTCAATAATTCATATGTATCGGTGTACGAAATTACAAAATAATATGAACGAATTACCTACTACTACTACTATTTTTACTGCTACTACTACTATTACTACTACTACTTTTGTTGTCTTTGATGTCTATTTAATATTCTACATTCATTACATTTTACAAACAACAGATATCACTCTATTTCTATTATTCTACTATAGTACTACTCTATACCATGCAACTTCAAGCCAGTCGCCTCCTTATGCGAATTTCTGCTACCAGTGCCTCGTAGTCCACGTCTGCCACCTTCGCTGGTTGTGGTGCATGCAGACAGTCTTGTTCCCCGCAGGCATAGTAGTGCTGATCTGAGCAACGAGAAAGATAGGCGGCACTTCATTTAGACTACAACTTGGCTGTTGCTTCTTCTCTGCGACGATCTCTGCTAGCCTTGAACAGAGGAACTGGGCCTTGGGTCCAATCCCTCCAGATGTGGTGAAGACTAGAGGGGTAAAGCTGCCTTGTTCGATATTTAGGATCCTTTCCCCATATGTCCAAAAACCTCTTGCACATGTTCACTGATGCTTCATTGGATGTATTGGCCATCCTATGCTGCAAGAATGATTGATGGTTCACACTTCACATCTCTCTGAGCATGTTCGCCATTACATCTCTCACTTCGTCATGGCTGATGCTGATGAACCCTCCCTTCTTACATATCATGCAATGATCTGCATCATTGTTGACTCCACAAACACATCAATTGGCCAGTCCTTCAATCAGCCAACCATACCTCAGTGCAATGGCATCACAAAATTCTTGTTTGTTGAGATTGAAGCCGTTTGCCTTGATTGGTAGTGTTGTCAGCCAATTTGAAGCACTCGTTTCTTTTGCTATTTGTATTATTTTGTCTTACTAGTCTCCGGGAAAGTTGTTGAATCAATTATGCCAAGTCATTTTTCTGTGAGTTAGGCCTCTCTGACGTGATGGTCTGTCTGATGTTGTAAATATATGTCCGCCTGGTCCACTTCACTGTCAGAATCTTGTGTAACAATGAGTTCAGTGAGAGACCCTGTTATCTTTACTGAGTTCTGATGTTCCGTTGTCGCCCTCCTCACAGGATTGATGATTCCAAGCATTCCCAACCGAGGAGGAAGTGAAAGCAACTGGGATGAGTTTGTCTCTGATGGCATCTTCTAGCGGTTGAAGTTGTGACTTACGTTTGGAAGGGTATGCATCAAGTAGGTCCAGCGATGTTGACCCCATGTGTGAATGCCGAATACGCAGCCTGTGGTTCCGTCTTTGCAATTTTGGCCAGTTTTTCAATTTCTTTTACCCATTCCCTGACCTTCTCCTCTATTTATTGGTTCTTGATATCTTCCGTGGGAATCACAGCCCCGAGATGACGCTCTCCGTCTTTTGTTACGACCACTTCGCTACCGTTGAAAGCTTCTACGGCATTTTCATAATGTTCTGGTTTTACTATTAGTATAGATTTCCTTGCGTTTTTTTTTCTTTTTTCTATATTCCAACTACTCCCTCTCGGGCATAGGCTGAGAGCCTGTACACTCCACCTCTCAACACGGTGAAGCCCGTGAGGTCTTGTTCCAGTCTGGGGAGTGAGACATGTGAAGCATCCATCATGGCTCGAACCAGCTCAATCTCTGAAGCGGCTGGTTGCTTCGCTCAAGTGCTTCACCGTCTCACCCTCCAGACTCAGACCCTCACTCTCAGAACGCCACCTATTGAGCAGTGAACTCACTAGGCATTGTCCCCCTGTAACATATTTTGATTATGGGAATATTCATACAGTGTTATTTAATCAGGGAACAATGAGGGTATTTTTTTGGCATTTCGGTGGGCTTTGTGGTAATGCACTGATACTAGGTACAGCACAAATTCAATCCAATTCACATTGACATATCAGGATTTGAACCCGGGTCCATTGGATTACCAATCCAGTGGCATGACCACTCCCCCACACCTCCTATTTCTGAGCCTACTTCTGATACTTGCTCCTACCAGCTCTTGAATTCGTTGACTTTCCCTACTCCAGAGAGGTCATCTGTATAGGCCACCTGCTTGACTTGTGGCTCCCTATGTCTTGTTAACCTGACAAGCGCGATATAGACGTAGGTGCTAGGGTAGTTATTTGTGCATTTCTAGCCCTGGATTCTGACAGAATTCGTTATATTTACAATATAAACCATTATTTGTTTTCGGTATGCTTTTATTTTACATATATGATGTATATATGAACCTTCAAGAGTGCTAAAATAAGTGGGAAAAGCATTTGGGTGGTGAAAAACGAAGATATTGGCCACCCGGTCATAATCTCAGGCGAGAGAGAGAGACAGGCAGCCCTCCCCTCTCGCTGTCTGGGAGTCAACTGAGAAGAGCGGGGCGGTGTGTGCCGGTGTCTGGGTGTTGCATAACGATCTTTTATGCATCCCACTTGTGCTACATTATCGCGGGAGAGAAAAATAACCGATAAATTATGATAATAAGAGGAAAAATAGGTGATAATTGAGGTTGGGAGGGAAGGGGGAATAAGGTGGGGAAGGAGGGGAGGGGGGTGGGTGAGATTTACATGGATGAGTACTGGAGGGGAATTATCTCACCTAGAGACAAATTCCTTTGTTTTGATAGGCCCTTTTTTTTTATGGAAGGCTTTTTTTATGGTCCTGCTTCCGTGAGGCCTATCGCGTTCCCTATAGGAAGCCTTCCGTGAGGCCTATCGCGCTTGCCGGGTTAATGATTGTAGCACTGAGATACCTAATGAGTGCAATGCCATTGCTACAGGGTCGCCTTGCGTGTTTCCTTCCATTGATTTCCGTGGCGTTCCACGTTGTGTGTTCTTGTTGTTTACTATGAAGATGTCCGCAGGCTGTTTATAGGTATTCTCTACATAGGTGGCAAAGCTGGGGCATTTGCCTTGATGTTATGTATTGCTGTCTTTTTGTTGATAGTGTTAAAGGCATTTGATGTAATAAATAATAATACAATTAATCAGAATAAAATAAATATTAAATTTTATTATTAACAGTAATAATAAAATTTAAACAGTAATAAAATAATAAATAAATAATAATAATAATAATAATAATATTATTATTATTATTATTATTATAATAATTAAATTATTAAATTAAATAATAATAATAATAATAATATAAATAATAAATACAAATAATAATAATAAAATTAATGAATAAAATAATAATGACAAAAAATATAAATAAATAATAAATAATAATAATGACACAGTCAGACAGTGACAGTAATAAATATAAATTCAGAATAATAATAATAATAAAATAATAATAATAATAAAGAGGCCTCTCGAAGTCAAGGGGCCTACGAACCAAATCACAGTTTCGAGTAATAAGGGGTTAAAGTCTAAGAAAGGTACTGCACTCCAAAATTATACTCCTATGACAATATTATACATCAATGGAAAGCTCTCGACCTGACAAATAAAAATGATGTTGGTGTTTTTTTCTGAAAATCTGAAAATAATAATATAACACCATAAAACACCAAGGGGTGTGTTTTTGTGTATGTGTGTTTATTGTTCAATTTAAATTCAAACATAATAATTTCAGAGTACTTGATAACACTAAGAAGCAGTTCAAATTTGAAAGCAATATTCCAAAAATTGCGTGTTTTATGCGTGTTTTTCGTTCGACATGTTTTATGGTGTTTTATCAAAACATACAAAATGCATACAAATTATTATGGTAGTATGATCGAAAGAATGAGTGTACACATTGTAAAGAAAAATCATAGCAATGTTTTTGTGGAAATCCGTAATTATTAGGTAAAACACCAACAAACACATAGTGGTGTTTTTTTATGTACCCGTAAATGTTATTCGATTACATTCATACTTGGAACATTACAACATTTTGCAATAACTAGGAGACAGCCGAAACTTTTAAGCAAAATTCCTAAAATTTCGTGTTTTATACGTGTTTTTCCATCTTCCTGTTTGGTGGTGTTCTATTAAAACATAAAAAAGCACACACATTATATTATAGCATAATCAAAAGATAGAGTGTAAATAAATGGATGAAATCGTATCAGTGTTTGTGTGAAAATCTGTAATTCCTAAAAAACACAAACAAACACGTAATGGGTGTTATTTTTGGTGTATCCGTAATTATGGGCCGATTTTTTTCATACTCATATTTTTGAATAACCATGATGTAACTAAGAATTAGTCCAAATTAGAAAGTATAATTCCCATAATTACATTTTATAATAATTTAATTTCATAAATTATAAGAAAAAACTTAGTTCCTTCCTTTTTTGATGTGTGGACAATGGTAATAAAATCATTATAAAGTTGAATATTATTTACCTCTAAACTGCTGCCCAATCCGCTTGTCAATGTGAGAGGTGGGAGGGGTGGGGGCTTGTATTTTAATTGTAAGGGTGTCACAAGTTGAACATGTGTCGCTACGAGGGGCTTGGATACTTATTTTGTATTCCTGGACCTTCGCCTTAAACCTGGACTCAATCATTGCATCCTTGGGGTGGTCCTTCGTCACTAAATAATCTTGAAAAGCCTTGTAAAGTCCGTGCCAGGTTGATCCAGGGGGCAGGTAGAGTTGTTCAGGGTTCTTCATTCTAGAGTAGTGCGACTGAAGTGTGGGCAGCTCGTTACAAAAATCTCGCACCACAGTAAGGAGAATGTCACTGGTTTTGTTTGGTGGTTCTTTGCGGCCCCGCTGGTCTGGTGTCAGTGTCCCACTAGGTGAGGAAGCAGCCTTGGTCATCACATTACACACTCTTTTATGTGTAATGGCATGCATGTTCTCAAAGGCGACCATACACACATCTTGTTTAATATTATTGCTCATGACACTGTATGAATGAGTAACACTGCGACGGCTCTCCCTCCCTTTCACCCGCACTCTCTTACTCTCACAATCACTAACTCGGCACAGAATATAATTAGATTGGGCATCGTGGCTGCCCAGTCCCCAGTAAGCATCGAAAACTGTTTGCACATGATCCCTCCCCACCTTATCATAGCACTTCATAGCACAACTACACGGGGGCCCCAAAACACGAGCCCCTACTACAGTGCCCTTACGAGAAACATACTCGCCACCACGATCTCTTTTACTCTTCTTAACTACACTTTTCCAGGTTTCAGGGTGCCGTTTTCTACTAGGCATCAATGGTGAACCTTCCCCACATCTGGATCACTAGTATCACTCATTATTCAGCCTCAAACACCGTGAAATATGGGTAAAAACAGGGAGAGCGAGCGAGAATGACCAGTTAAAAATCTCCCGCCACGTGACTGATGTGGGGAGGTGCGAGACGGCGGCTCTGATTGGCCAGGAGCCGCGACACAAACACGCGGGAACATAGACGCCCTCCCATTGGTCAGCCGCGCGCGGCGGCTAGGCCCATATACCTCCGCTTTGCCCTACTTCATCCGTACATTTATCGAGTCACAACACGAGACGCTCAACCCTATGCAACGTGCACATAAGGGCGAAATTCCCAATTCGGTCTTCACAGCCTGATAGAGCATGCTGCCACCTTTCGGGAACCAGTGAAATCTCAAATTCTGTGATTTGGTTCGTAGGCCCCTTGACTTCGAGAGGCCTCGGCTACTATCTACTAGCAGCACAGCTTCACATTCCTTTTGCTCATATATTTATGTTACATTTATACCAATTCGTTCAAATATATGGAGTTTACACAATTAAATAATGCGAACAGTATAAGGTATTAAGAGGCAGAATGTTTAATATAAGAAGACGATTGAAAAGTAAACTTATGTGACGTTCAGGTAAATAAACTATTTAGTAGAGATATAATGAAACGCTTGTTAATAGATAAAACAAAATATTGAACAGACCGAGGAGAAGTAGGAAAACACAAAGAATGTATAGAGATAAAGCGAGAAGAGAGAGAGAGAGAGAGAGAGAGAGAGAGAGAGAGAGATCAATACGATATGAGATTGACAGGAACAAATAATAGAAAACATTGGTAGTTCAAATGACGGAGAGGAAAACGAAATGCCAAGGGGCAACAACAACAGAATATAGTGCAAAGAGACACCAACTACAAAGAACAAAGGAGTGCGAGATAGAAAATATTGGAAGATACCAGGAAAACACTATAGCACCGCGGGTTTAAGAGAGGCAAAAGGCGGAGAAATGGGATAAGCCAATTAATATATATTAAGAATGTATAGATGGAAAGATAATAAACATGCTCGATAAGAAGTAATAAGTTAATTAATCATTGTAAGGTCATAAAATATAGATCTCACAATCTAAAGGCAAGACGAAGGAGGCGCGAGGAAGATCTGATATGAAAATGTCAGGTGAAAATGAAAACACTGGGGGTTCGAGAGACGGAGAGAGGGTAGCAAGATCAAGGAGCAATATCGAGAGTGAAAATATGTTTCGACCCTGGAGGAGGACTGGAGCCTGGGGTAGCTTGGTCGGGGGAGGAGGAAACATGGGGAGGGCAAGATGGACACATAATAGAAGCTTGTGAGAAAATAAGGCACAATGGACTCGAGCGAAAAGAAGAATGTGGATTTTTATTCTTATTTTTTTTTAGATTTTAAGTTCCACCTCTACTTGAAGCTTGGGATAAAATATGGCGCAATGGACTCCTACGAAAAGAACACTGTGGATTTTGTTATTCAAGTTCCAATTCTACCTCCGGACATAGACGTATTCAACCCCTCAACACGATGCATTCTAGATGGCGAGTGAGACAACAAGACAGGCAGGTAGGGTCGTTCATAGTCTTAACTTCATAGAACTACGGCACCTGGTTGTCTCCATATGGCCTGTTGAAGCTTCAACTTCTCAAAGCAGCATTACTACTGTTTAGCTGTCTCATCTCATGATCCCTGGCAACTCTTTTGGATAATAACAATTAACTTCGATCTTAGTCACTGACTTAACACTTTACCCACTGCGTGTGTTAAATAGTGTTGTACGTTGTTGAAGAAGGCAAAAGGCATATCTGCGTGTAACAAGTATGTTAGAGTTAACATGTCTTGACACACTGAGCTTATTTGGGAATATCCAAACAATGTTGATGTATTACAAAGAGTGAGTTATTAGTTTATATTAATATTATTTGTTTTAGCTTTATTGTTGGGCTTTGTGGTAACGTACTGAAACAAACTACAGCACAAACTCCATCCCAATAACATCGTCCCATTGACGTCGGGATTTGAACGCATGACTATAATATGACAAGTTTAGTAGCAAGGCTATTCCACCACACATACCCTAAGCACCCTGAGTTTTACTGATGTTCATGCAACGTATGCAAAGATCTTTTTGTGCAATAATTTGACAATACATTAAGATTTGGAATGCATGCATGCTTTTTAGTTTTAAAGTGTTCTGTAAATAATGTATTTTTAAAAATGTCACTCCAACACCAAATACCTCCCAATTAAATTAATGAAAGCATGTGATCCACCGGGATTCGAATCTGGGTTACCACAGACAGATTTTAAACATTCTAACCATTACACCATCAAGACATTTCATATTCCTGAAGCTGTCTAATATGGACTAAAATAATACATAAACATATGTACCAATTGTGTTACAGCTACATGCTGAACACATAGATTTAAAAAGTATAAGGCAAGGCTCACTTGACATAATACGTAAATGAGAAGTTTGTGATGAAATATAGCACAAATGGACGCCTATTATAATTAACAAGGTTGTACAAAATATATACCACGAAAAACTGATATACAGACGGCAAGATATGGCCGGTTACTTGAAGATGCTGTAAGTTACGGTGAGGTGACAGGCATAACAAACCAACGAAATAACCCATTAGTCCTTGACCATAACGCCATAGCTTCCTTGTATTCTATAAACGTAGACTATCGGGAGGTATTATTACAAATGTGTCTTGAGTTTGAGTAATTAATAGCGCTAGGATTATGATATTGGAATTTAGGATACGAAAATCAGAAGTATATAAGCAGCCATATTCTTAAGACGTGTGAGGCGGGTGTCATCCAGCCCATAATAAACGAAGATATTGGAACTGAGTGTTAATCAATGGAAGATATCTTGAAATCCCCTAAGTTTCAAAATCTAACAATTTATCTCGTCTGCTGTCGTTCATTAAGGAGTAGGGTTTCACGGTGGGAAGGTTTAAGAATACGGTTGAACGTGCCGTAAACGTTATGACTATCTGTCCACAGAAATGTGGACAAAATGATAATCTTTGAGAATGTGTCATGTGCAAGTCTAGATGGACGTATAGGGGGGGGGGGGGGGGGTAGTGAGAGAGAGGAAGGGAGGGAGGCTAGTAGACACAAGAAGTTCATGCTAAATATACTCTAAGAAGTGCACGAGGGTAAAACAAAATAAACACATAACAAAATATCAATTGAAGCAAGTTAATAATACACTACGATAAGTAAACCCCTTGAGGATCATCACACAGTTTGACAGTTTATTTTGGCTATCATTATACGATTTTGTTTAGATTAGGAAGGTTGTATGAAAGTCAGAGGGATAATTGAGACAGCATTTACCCTTTAATTCCCACAGATCCTTCCTAAGCTGACTAAAATCGTTTAAGGATAGCCATCATATGCTGTCATAACGTGTCATGATCCTCGATTGGTTAAGAGAGTGAATAAAAGTAACACATGAAGAGAGAACTATTATTTTCTGGACCCCCTTCTCTCTTATGTTTAGAGCACCATTAGTTTTGAGATTTTAAGATCTCTTGTTCCATTTAGGTGTTGATTTTTTGTGGCAAGCAATAGCGAGCCTGTTTTTTTATGAGAAACCGGCCTTCGGCCGTGAAATTCTTCTACCGAAAAATGTAAAAACAATATATCGATGGTGGTTTTTCTTAAAGATTGATGCAGGTCTTGGGAGGAAACTAAAACAAATACACAAACTACATGGATAAATGAGCAAATTAACACAATTCTACCTAAATCAATACGTTGCCTTCGACCGAAAGCGAAAGAAAATTGCGCGAATAATTGTAGACTCAAAGGGTGGAAAGGAAAAAGTGGGATAAACAGAGAGGAAAAGGGGAGGGGAGAAAATAGAACAAGAAAGGTAAAAGATTGTGTGAGTGAAGACGAGAGAAAGGAAGAACAGTGGAAAGAAAAACGGTGAGAACATGTTTTATTAATAGGGCCAACCAGGACAAGGTTAGAACAAAATGAATGGTAGGGAACAGTGGTAAATTATTGTATGTATTAGCCAATGGAAGATAAAATGTTGTGTGATGCAAGGTTAATAAGGGAGAAACCTTATATAAATGTGTAAATATATGTTCGGTAGGGTGTGAGTTTAAGAACGTGTGAGGTGGAAGTACTAACAACAATAATAATAATAATAATAATAATCATAATAATAATAATTATCATAATAATACAAATAATAATAATGTAATCATTACAAATATATATATATATATAATAATATAGAAGCAATTAACTCTCCGGCAGGGAATCGTAGGCGTACAAGGAAGAGCAATACCAAAGCGTAAAGGAACATCTTTATTTTTCTAGAACATGTGCGACGTTTCGACACCAACATGTATAATTTTCAAGCCTAAAAAGGAAAAAAGAACATAAATTAAAAAGTTTGCAATCAAATATACAATTTGTAAAAGTAGGTTAAATTACTATAAAGCACCAAGAAACTGGGTGAAGGAAGGTAGAAAACAGGGATAAAATACTGAAATTTAAATTATGAGAATAATAAATGAATAACATATGGACAAAGAAAGACAAACAAAAATATAAATATATATAGATAAGCTACATTTAGTGAATAACATACCAATTACTAAAAACAAAGTAAAGAAGAGGAGGACTTGTGGGTGCCTAGGGATGGTTGGTGATGGTGGGTGAGGAGAGACTCAGCTGTTACCCTGGACATGTCTTCTGTTGTAGTGAATAATATGGACAAGTTTTGACTATTTATAGCATGGCCTGAAGATTCACTATGATTTCTGATAGCCGACAATGAAGGTTTTGATATACGTTCACAGGTCTCATGACTATGTTCGACTCTATCATCCCTCTTCAATATAAACTTAATTTGATATACAGTATACCCTTGTAACCCGTGCCTACAAAATTTGTTCCACCTATCTCACCATGCATCACAAGTTCGATTTTGTTAAAGAAAACATTAAAGGCTATCGGTTTTCCAGCACTACTAATTGATAAATGTATAGGCAGACAACTTAAAAAATTATATTCTCCTTTGCCCGCTATCACAACTGTCAGTAACGCCCCCCTATATTTTCCCTGTCCTTATCTTGGAAAACAAAGCCTAACGTTGAAACACAAACTTCGCAAATTAATTTCAGAATTCTATCCACAGGTTTCGTTAAAAATAATGTTCAAACCACAAATGACAATATCCCAAATGTTCAAGGTAAAAGATCATATCCCTTGCGTTTTGCAATCCTCAGTTGTTTACTTGTTCAAGTGCAGTAGCTGTAGTGCTACCTATATTGGTCAAACGAAGCGCCAATTAGCAACGAGGATTGCCGAACACAGGGGTCGATCATACCGCACAAATTACCCCATATCAAAACCTTCATTGTCGGCTATCAGAAATCATAGTGAATCTTCAGGCCATGCTATAAATAGTCAACACTTGTCCATATTATTCACTACAACAGAAGACATGTCCAGGGTAACAGCTGAGTCTCTCCTCACCCACCATCACCAACCATCCCTAGGCACCCACGAGTCCTCCTCTCCTTTACTTTGTTTTTAGTAATTGGTATGTTATTCACTAAAATGTAGCTTATCTATATATATTTTTTCTTTTCTTTTTTGTCTTTCTTTGTCGATATGTTATTCATTTATTATTCTCATAATTAAAATTTCAGTATTTCAGTATCCCTGTTTTCTACGTTCCTTCACCCAGTTTCTTGGTACTTTATAGTAATTTAATTAACCTACCTTTACAAATTGTATATTTGATTGCAAACTTTTTAATTTAGGTTCTTTTTTCCTGTTTAGGCTTGAAAATGACACATGGTGTCGAAACGTCGCACATGTTCTAGAAAAATAAAGATGATCCTTTACGCTTTGGTATTGCTCTTCCTTATATATATATCAGTGAGGGGCTTATTGCGTGGAAAGCAAAGTCGAATAAGGAAAAGAAGGACCAGGGTTATGACGAACATCTTTATTGTTGCAACGTTTCGGCACAGGACTTACTAAAAAAAAAAATCTTTCATCTATATCAATTTCAAACGTAATTTAGTTTTAACTTTAACATATAGAGCGTTTCATGTCTCTTCTGACTATTTTAAACTTGTTTTCGAACTCAATTTAATTCGCAATTTTCTGTGGGAGAATGGATTTCTTCGTAAAACGGATACCTATATAGGGAAGGCTTTAGATAAAATAATTACGAACCCCAAATCGGTAATTACTACGGTACCTCGTGATATCATTCACATCCCGATAGTCTACAGTGGTCAAAATAGTTTAATATTGCGCAATAAACTGTCAAAACTGCTCAGGGAATTTGACCCACAGTCCTCAATTAAGGTGTTTTTCAAATCTGGAAGTACATTGCATAATTTGTTTAGAGTAAAAGATAGAATTCCAGTTGAATGGTCCTCTTCTATTGTTTACCAATATATGTGTGCTAACTGTAAGGCTACATACAGTGTATATAGGAAAAACGAAGAGACATTTGAAAACTAGAATTTATGAACATCTTGGCAAGTCTGTTCGAACAGACCGATTTTTATCTAAGCCACTTCACTCAGCTATTCGGGACCACTCACATGCATTAGATCACCTTATAAATAGGGACAATTTTTCAATTTTAACTAGTGGTAGGACTGACACAGACCTGTTGATATTAGAGAGCATTATCCAGGCATTTGAGCGCCCGACCATCGGCGAAAACGAGTCGTCGATGCCACTCCTGTGTTTCTAAGTGCTATTTGATGTTTGTACTATTTTATATATTTAGGATATATTTATCATTTTGTATAGTGTATTTGCGTAAGATTCTCATTTAGGTCATAATCATTGTCTTCTTTACATTTCGCGATAATCTAATGTGTATATTAATTTATATGATTTAACGTTAAATCTGAACTTTGAATTTATTAGTTTACTCACAAATTTCACTTCGATGTCTATATTTTCTACGAAGGGCATGTATAATTTTAGTAACTATAACTATGTAATATAAAGGTATATTATTTTGTTTATTCTAGCCTGATGTGGGTACGTGACTGTGCCGAAACGTTGCAACTATAGAGATGTTCGTCATAACCCTGGTCCTGCTTTTCCTTACATATATATATATATATATATATATATATATATAATTAATCTACAGTTATTTTAAAGGAATTCGCTAGCACTCGGAACACGTTACCACAAATTCTAGCAACCTCTACACTATTATGGCACATTATGACAGTTTATTCTAGCTATTAGTAGACGATTGTATTCAGATTAGGAAGGAAGGCAGAGAGTTAGTTTAGATGCCATTTATCCCTTTAATCGACACATATACTTCCTAAGCTGTGTCATATCGAATAGTGATAGCCAGTATAAACCATCAAAACGCATCATGATTCCTCAGTGGGTTAATGCCGTTGTAGATACACAACCATTTTGTGTAGGTACAGCAAAGCAGGTAAATCAGTGCAAAATATTAATACCCTCAATGTTTGACTAAAATAAGTTAATAATGCATATGGTGTATAGTTATTACGGCTTGTGACAGTTCTGTATATTGTGACGTCTACCAGCGTTGGTAGAATCGCCTCTCGTTGGCCACTAGCGCTCGCCAGGGACATCGAAATGGGCTACAGTTATCAGAGAATGTTGTTCTTTCTTTCCTAGTAATCGCATTGTCACAGGCAGTCCAGTGGTGGTCTTTGTTTTCGTCTGTGACAAAGGGTTATATTTTATATCAACAGTAGTGATAATAGTACCAGCGTGTGAATGAGAAAGACTTTCAGAGCGAGGAGGTAGTAAGTGTCTGTATGTACGGGTGCATTCCTGCCTCTCGCTCGCCATTGGACGGCGTGTCTGGCTGTGTCCTATGACGCCTGCTGTCTTGTGACGTCTCGGCCCGTGATTGGCTGACCATCGCGCCTTTGTGGTCTCCTGTGTAACTTACCTCCTCCATGAGGGTCCCCAGGAGCTGTCCTCATCAGGACAGGCTTGGCGCGCGTGCTTTTTTTTTTCTTTTTTTTTTTTTTTTTTTTTTAAGAGACAATGAACGGAGGAAGGAAAAACACAGATAAAACAAAAAGGTCCATAAAGGTCCATACAGTGCTTCTAACATCCCTTTGCATACACTCCCCCGATCACCACCTTTATCACTGTTTCTCTCACTCGATTCTCTCTTTCCATACTCTAACCTTTATTAACTGCACAACACTCCCCTTGGGTTCTGCATACAGTTTTCATAGCTGGCCCATTGTATTGCATGCGCCGTCCTCAGAGATATTTACATGTACTTAGAATAGGTTTGAGGGTTCTTAGTTAGTATAGGTTCAGAACTTTGTGTGTCTCCATTATTGATTTAGTGTTTCTACTCTTTTATTTAATGCTAGACTGGGATAAGGTAACTGTAGTCGTTGTCTCCGATGTGTGTACGGTTTGCTTATACCTACACGACTTCGACCGGTCCTGTGGTAGCCTGGGTTGTCTTTTCGGTTGCGTCCTTTGCGAGTGCAGCATTGTGTTGACTGTGGGTTTTGGCCTGTACCAGTTCCACACTTTGCTGCCTCTTTGCTTGTCTTTAGAGGGTCGCCAGGATAGAACCAGATACTTGTGATCTGGATCTATCGAGAGAGCCCCCTAGTCAATTAACGTAACTTAAAGGATGCAGTCTTAAGGACATCGCTAGGCTACGAGCCTGTCTTGCTCAACCCCAGTTCCTTACCTAGAGTATCCCAGCTAGACATTATTAATCGAGTAGACACTTGTTAGTATTTAATATAAGCTCTTTGATATGTGCGCATTATTATTCACAGCATTTATTAGTCTAGGTTGTTGCTGAGCCGCACAACCATAGCAGACTGTTTCGATGATGAGGAAGTACTTCTTTTAGTGTCGAGCATTGCTACCATTGCGCATTTATAGTATTCTCGTGTCAGTTAACATTATATGTCCTATCTTTTAGTGTATTCGATTTACACGTGTGGTGTCCTGCCTCCTGCCTTTATATAGTTCTAAATCAGTACGAGCATCTTATGAGCATCCGACTTTCTTCAGAAGTTTCCAGGTCTATGCTGTAGGACTATACTTCACTTTCTTTCAGATAGGAGTGAAGAGTTTATTGTTGTTTAGAGTAACTGTATTGAAGCATCTTTTTATTGTATTAAATCTTGCAGTGATTTAATTGATCTTTCCATAGATTCCTTTTTATGCATTTTAACGTAACTTGCATCTTGTTTGTTATCAGGCTATACCAGTGCAGGTTAGCCTGAAGTAGAGTACATTTATGCCCAGTTAAGGATACCCCGCTATCGCAGATTAACCCTGGAGGGTATAGGTGTTTTGTTCGCCGGCATATAAGTTCAAGGGTTTGGATCTAGCGTACCGTTGTTGCATAGTGCCCTATTACTAGTCCAATCATTGAGTGCCCTTGTTTTATTCGTAGTCCTGGTCATAACAAATGGCGACCTTGCCTAGTATCTTATCTTAGTCGTCATAACAAATGGCGACCTTAGTCTAGGATTTAGTGAACTAAGATATAATTGCAGGATTTTTTTTGTGGAGAATATTTTGTTAATCTCCGTTTGGGGGTCGATTGTTATTTCTCACAGTTTGGCAGTGGACATTTGTTTTTTGAGGAATATTTTGGACACGTTGGCATTTTTTTTTTGGCAACGTAGTATATCACTTAAGTTGTCTTCAAGCATTTTTTGAGTGAATAGTGCTACATGAGAGTTTAGGTATTTTTTTTGTTTATAAACGTTGAGGATTTCTGGTGGACACTATGTCGAACGATGGATCAATGCACAGTAAGGACACAGTACGGGAAGCAGGCGAGGAGGTGGAGAAGGTGGAGTTGTCTAACGGCGTTCGGGTGGTGAACAATGAGGAGGATGCTCGGATGTTTTTGGAGGAGCCTGTGTCGGCGGATCGGGTGTCGGGGCTAGACCGGTACGGACTGCAGTGTGTAGCCACGGTCTTCGGGTTGTCCGGTACTAGCGGTTTGTCGAGAGGTGAGCTGGTTGCCTGGGTGCTCGGTGGGGTGCATGGGGCTTCGGGTGGAGCGTTAGCTGGGGCACCTTCTGCCCAGCCCCCATTCCACTCGACTCCTATCATGGCGCCCACTCGGGCTCCGGAACCGGGTACGTTCCCGCAGGCCGATGCCCGCTGGCGGTTGCATATGCCTCTAGGTGATTCACGGGGTGGGTCCCCAATAGTAGCACCCCCTCCTCAGGGTTTGTCTTCCGAGATGTTGTTTCAGCTCGAACTCGCCAAACTCGAGCAACGAAAGTATGAGGCTGAGCTCAGGCAGCAGCAGCAGCAGCGGGAATCTGAGCTTAGGATTCAGGCTGAGGAGAGAAAGGCCATACGTGAGGCTGAGCTTCAGGTTGAGGCTACGAAGTACTGTGCAGACATAGAGGTTGAGAAGTCTCGGGTGAGTCGACAGGGCAGCGTCTCGGTTCTGGGAATCGAGGTCTTGATCAGCCTTTATTGCACCTTCTTAAGTTAGTCCCTGCATTTGACGAGTCGGGTGTCACCGAGTTTTTCCTGCGTTTTAAGAAGAAGTGCCGGGAGCACCAATGGCCTGAGGTTAAGTGGGCAGCCCTTGTTTCCTCTAGGATGGTTGGCAAAGGACTCAAGGCATATGATGCGTTGCCCTTGGAGTCTTGCATCGATTATGAGGTATTGAAGGAAGCTGTTCTGCGGGCGTACGAGTTACAACCAGAGACATATAGGTTGAAGTTTCGGGGTGTTACGCAGGGTCGTGAGTGCACTTTTCTAGAACATGCCCGGGAACTGTCTGATGCTTTGAGAGATTGGCTGAGGTCAGAGAAGGTGACGACGTTCGAAGAGCTTGAGCAGTTATTCCTTCTAGAGCAATTTTTTAAATGCACAGGCGGCGACCTGACTTTGAACCTCAAAGAGAAACATCCTAAAACTCTACAAGAGGCAGCTGAGTTGGCTGACCTGAGATTATCGCTGATTCGTGGGTGCGGGTCTGCACAACGGACCGATGCAGTTAACAAGGGGCGCAACACTCCACCCCCCCGAGTCAGTGATGCAACATTTAATAACAAAAGTAAGAGCAATGATACTAATTTTGATCACAAACCAAAAACCATCCCGTTTAAGAAAGGTCAGGGCCCTTCCCCACCTCAGGGGAAGTCCAAGGGTGAAGTAGAGTGTTTTAAGTGTCATAAAAAGGGGCATTTTGCACGTTCCTGCCCTAGCAACCAACCTACAGCAGTCGTGTCTTTGGCTAGCAACATTGGGGTGTCTCTGAGGTCTTCTGCATTTACCCGGGGTGATATGTCAGATGCGGGGGTACAGCCAGTGAAGGAGTGTCCGGAAGGCTCGAAACCTGTCTGCGATGCTTTTTGCGACCATAGGGGGCATGGCTGCGTGAGTTGGGCTGGTTACAAGAATGGGTTGGAGTTGTTGCGTGACACAGGTGCATCCCAGACTCTGATGAAAAACTTTACAGGCCAACCTATAAACGCGGCACGGGTAGTTGTGGTGCAGGGTATTAACCCTTATTTAGCGGCGAGCAACATAAGTCGAGTTAAAAAAAGCTGGACTATGTGGCGGCGCTCGACATAACTCGAGTGGCAATTTCAGCACGTAATGTGGCTGAGAGAGAGAGACAAGTGGTGGCAGGAGACTAGCGAGCGTATGACTGCTCCAGACCACCGCGGCGAACCTACTGACACAAATCTCAGCTCCCTCCTCCCTCTCTCACTCGCTACATACTCAATTATGTACTGAAAGTACCGAATTACCTGCTTTTTGCACTCGCGTTGCACGGTTATTGCAAGAAAACTATCCATCATACAAGGATCGTTATGGTGTCATTCGAAAGCTCTGTTTATGCCCTTTCAGGGATAGGTATTTGTTTTACGTTCTGGGTCTTATTTAGGCATGAAAATGATCACGTAAACAGCCCTATTTTGGCTAAAAACACCCCGCTGTGCGGTACACATAAATAAACCGCATAGGCCGCTCGTAAGGTGTTAATGCTACACGGTCATACCCGTTGGTTCGAGTGGAGCTGGAGGTTGGTGGTGTGACACGAGAGATGGATGTTGGAATCGTAGAGAAACTGCCAGTAGAGGGCGTCGACCTACTTCTCGGCAACGACTTTGCGGTGCCTACTTCTGAGATTCCACCCTTATTCGTTGCCGAGAGGGCGGCCGACGTGAGTAGGGAGGGGCAGGAGTTGGTCGAGAGGTGTCAATTACAGCAGATGGCATGTGTTGTCACCCGATCTCGTGCATCTAAGGTGTCACAGCCTATTCCTCAGTCTCTAGACCTGCGGAGGAATGGTCGGAAGGAGAAAGCTAAAGTTGGGAGAAGTTTTGTGAGTTTTAATCCAGCGGCTCTTCTTGGCGACTCAGTATTAGCACCAATGTTTAGGTCCGGAGTGGCCCCAGAACCTGTCACACTTGGTGAGGAGGTAGGGCATGAGAAAACTCCGAGACAGCAACGTTACACACTTAACACCTTACGAGCGGCCTATGCGGTTTATTTATGTGTACCGCACAGCGGGGTGTTTTTAGCCAAAATAGGGCTGTTTACGTGATCATTTTCATGCCTAAATAAGACCCAGAACGTAAAACAAGTACCTATCCCTGAAAGGGCATAAACAGAGCTTTCGAATGACACCATAACGATCCTTGTATGATGGATAGTTTTCTTGCAATAACCGTGCAACGCGAGTGCAAAAAGCAGGTAATTCGGTACTTTCAGTACATAATTGAGTATGTAGCGAGTGAGAGAGGGAGGAGGGAGCTGAGATTTGTGTCAGTAGGTTCGCCGCGGTGGTCTGGAGCAGTCATACGCTCGCTAGTCTCCTGCCACCACTTGTCTCTCTCTCTCAGCCACATTACGTGCTGAAATTGCCACTCGACCTATGTCGAGCGCCGCCATATAGTCCAGCTTTATTTAACTCGACTTATGTTGCTCGCCGCTAAATAAGGGTTAAGCAAGATAGGATCGAACAGTCCAGTATCGGGGGAGGCCATAAGTAGCTCCGGGAGCACTTAGATAGATTGGCTCCTTCGGATATCTGTCGGCTGCAGATAGATGATCATGAACTTCAGAAGTGTAGTAACGGTGCGATGGAACTTGATGAGGACGGGGATGCAAAGCCGGAGGACTTCTTTCGTGTGGAGCGCATATTGTACAGGTGTTTTCTAGATCCCATACGGAGTTGGGAGGGTGGGTCGAGAGTGGTTGACCAGTTGGTAGTGCCTAGTGTGTGCCGTGATAGCCTACTGAGGTTGGCGCATGATGTACCGTTGGCAGGGCATTTGGGTGTACGTAAGACGGTAGCAGCATTGGCGAAATTGTTTTGGTGGCCAGGTATAAAGGCACATGTGGCGTCATGGGTGGCAATGTGCAGTACCTGCCAGACAGTAGGTAAACCAAACCAGTGTATTCCCAAGGCTCCGTTACACCCTATTCCTGTAATCGGGCCAACATTCAGTAAGGTTATAATCGACATGGTTGGCCCTCTACCCCCTACTAGTGCAGGCAACAAGTTCCTCCTCACAATCATGGATGTTGCCACTCGTTATCCGGACGCATACCCCATGCGAAATGGTACTGCTAAGACTGTTGTTTGTAACTTGCTATTGTACTGTTCTAGGTACGGGTACCCGCAGGAATTGCAGTCAGACCAAGGGTCCAACTTTACTTCTAACCTTTTCAAACAGGCCATGCAGCAGCACGGTATCAGTACAGTTGTCGCTTCAGCCTATCACCCAGAGAATCAAGGGGTGTTGGAGAGGTGGCACTCGACTCTGAAAACCATGCTGCGTTGTTACTGTGTTGAGAATGACAAGGATTGGGATCTTGGGTTGTCCTATGTATTATTCGCTGCTCGGGAGGTACCTGGTGAAAGCCTAGGGTTCAGTCCCAATGAGTTAGTTTTCGGACATCAGGTCAGAGGCCCCCTCAACATGGTTAGAGAAATCTGGGAGGGCACAGCAAAACAATGTTCCATGTTAAAGTATGTCCTCGAGAGTAGAGAGAGAATGCTGAGAAGCCTAGAGTTGGCAGGTAGGAATTTGGTAGGTTCGCAAGCACTTATGAAGGACAGGTACGATGAGAAGACAAAACTCCGGGAGTTTAAGGTGGGGCAGGAGGTGTTGATTCTGTTACCTCAGCCAGGTCATCCGTTGTCTGCCAAGTACGCTGGTCCTTATAAGGTGGTAAAAAAAATCTCTGACCTAGACTATCTTGTGGCTACTCCAGATAGGAGTAAAAAGAATCAGCTGTGCCATGTGAATCTGGTGAAAGAGTTTGTGAGGCACCCCCCTGAGACTCTCGCTGTCCCTGTGTTGACCTGCAGCGGTCATGGAGGAGAAGGAGTGAGGGACAGTGAAGCCCAGGTGGAGGATAACTGGGAGTGTCATGTCTCTGCTGACCAGTGGGCGGGGAACTCCAGACAGGTGGCTGACGATGCTCTAGTGCACCTGCCTGAGCAACAGCGTGCAGCCGTGCAGCGCCTGTTTGCTTCATACCCCACTGTGTTTGCAGAGCATCCAGGCCTCACAACTCGAGTGGTGCATGACGTGGACGTGAGTGATCACCCCCCCCCCCCCCTTTAAATCAGTACCCTACAGAATTCCACCCATTAAACTCCCAGCCCTCAGAGCGGAGTTAGAGTGTATGTTGGAATGGGGGCTGATTGAGAAAGGGGCAGTTAGGTGGACATCTCCTGTCACTCTGCAGCCCAAGCCTGACGGGAAGGTTCGCTTCTGCATTGACTTTCGGAGATTGAACGGGTTGACTCCCACCAATGCTTATCCCCTTCCCCGTGTTGACGATAGTGTAGACAAGATTGGTAAGGCACAGTTTCTAACTAAGGTAGACCTAGTGAAAGGCTACTGGCAGGTGCCCTTGTCTGAGCGGGCGAAGGGGGTATGCGGGTTTGTGGTTGATGGGAACACCTAACGTTGCAATGTGATGATGTATGGCCTTAAAAATGCCCCAGCAACCTTCCAGAGTCTTATGAATGAGTTAGTAGCTGACATCCCTAACTGCACTGTCTACCTAGATGACGTTATATACTACGATGACAACTTTGAGAGTCACTGTGAGCACATAGAAGCGTTGTTTCGGAAGCTCAGTGAGGCCAACTTGGTGGTCAATCTGGGCAAGTGCAACTTTGTCCGGGCAACTGTGCAGTATCTTGGGTTTGTGGTCGGGTTAGGCCAGGTGTGCCCCCCCCAAAAACAAGATACAGGCTATTAACCAGTTCCCCAGGCCATCCACCAAGCGGCAGATCATGAGATTTTTGGGCATGATCGGTTACTATCGCCGCTTCATTCGGGATTATTCTACTGTGTTAGCTCCCCTGACAGATTTGCTAGCAAAAGAGAAAAAGTTCAAGTGGGCACCTGAGTGTGAAAGGGCTTTTTCGCTGGTCAAGCACCTACTATGCACTCACCCAATCCTCAGGGCCCCTGACTTTGAAAGACCGTTCCAGCTGGCAACAGATGCCAGCGGTGTAGGGCCTGGTGCCGTCTTAATGCAAACAGACGAGGAAGGTTTGGAGCATCCAGTCAGGTTCTTTTCCAAGAAATTTAATTCCACTCAGAAAAACTACTCTGTGGTGGAGAAAGAACTGCTGGCAATAGTGTTGGCGCTCAGGCACTTTGAAGTATATGTTCCTGCCTACGGGCCAGTCGTGGTGATTTACACCGACCACCACCCTCTTAAATTTCTGAACCAATTCCACAACCGGAATATGAGGCTGACACGTTGGTCACTCATCTTGCAAGAATACAATCTAGACATTCGCCATATTGCCGGTTGTGAGAATGTGATTGCAGACTGTTTGTCGAGGGTGGAGGATCCGGCATAGATCACCACAGGTGTGTGGGTTTGAGTGGAGAAAAACCAGGCTTGCCCCTGTAGAGCAGCCGTCAAAAACAACATTAAAATGAAATAAAAAATCACATAAAAACTGTTTCTTTTTGATAGTTAATTGTAAGTTGCTAATGTTATAGCTAAAGTCCTAAGTTGAATCTGTCTTTCACTTAGTAGGCTGGGCTCTGTGAAGCACGCTTAGGGAGCATAGCAGGCTAAATTATACTATTGTGTTTGGGAGGGGTTGTAAGATTTTCTTTATGCTAAAATGTTGTTTTATTTACGATTGTGCTTTGCATTTCATTTCTGGTGGAGTGGCTAGGTGTGGCGGGTCTTGTCGGCATTCTGCCTTGTCAGATATGGTGCTCGCCTAATGTTGAGCATCCCATATCTTGGGCGGGGTGTGACGTCTACCAGCGTTGGCAGAATCGCCTCTCGTTGGCCACTAGCGCTCGCCAGGGACATCGAAATGGGCTACAGTTATCAGAGAATGTTGTTCTTTCTTTCCTAGTAATCGCATTGTCACAGACAGTCCAGTGGTGGTCTTTGTTTTCGTCTGTGACAACGGGTTATATTTTATATCAACAGTAGTGATAATAGTACCAGCGTGTGAATGAGAAAGACTCAGAGCGAGGAGGTAGTAAGTGTCTGTATGTACGGGTGCATTCCTGCCTTCCTGAGAGGAAAACAAATAATATGAAAGTTGAGACGAAGCCGAACGAAAGAATGTGAAACTCGTAGTATTTAGCTCACTAGATTCAGGATTAAAATGCGGAGGAAATCTCTTAATGCTTGTATTACTTTTTACACAATACTGTGAGAAAAGCATCTCATAAAATTAAAATCAATAGTTAAAAGTGATATTCAAACCATGAGTCAATAAATCATATAAATAAACATATAACCGTATTTTTTCCCACGTTTAATTCTCTAAGTGATACGATACGATACGACATTCTGCCTGGAAAACAAAAGAATCTCCAGTATATTTTGTGAGAAAGCTTGAATTCTCGAGAACAGTTTGTAATTTGTATAGACAGACGGTGAAATTTAACCTATAAAATATATGATAACCCATAGGGACTGCCATATAAGAACGGAAGATGGAAAGGCAGGTAGTAAAGGACAAAGGTGGATATAAAAGCAAAAGAGACGGACTCTCCCTCATATCCTGGCAGTGACGACGGTCTTGCAGGCGGCCGCGGTAGGCCTCCAGTCTCTGGGAGTGTAACATGCTAGATAGCGCATGTAAAATAAGTACTTTCATTATTCTATTTAAAAATTGAAAACAAACCGTACCTATACTTATTCAAACTGTAACATAAATATAATTTAGAGGGCATAAATAGGTTAATTTTGTCAGTAGATCATTTGTTGGGAATATCCAGAGACCTATAGATATAAATTAGGAAAAGACTGGGCTCCGAGTGGCAGTGGAGAGTTGCCAGCAGTTGCCAGATATGGAGACTTTTGTCTCAGCATTACAAAAACCGAGTCATCACTTCTTAGCGCGATTGTACGCTGTAGAGGAGCTCATAGGTGGTGTCGGTTATTGATTTCCGTGAACCCACTGTTAGTGGCTAACGTGTATTTATGATATATACATGATTATAATAAAATCAAGTATATAACATAAATATTATATATATTATATATTATATATATATTGTATATATATTATATATATATATATATATATATATATATATATATATATATATAATTATATACA
This sequence comes from Paralithodes platypus, assembly GCA_032716605.1. Taxonomy (NCBI): domain Eukaryota; kingdom Metazoa; phylum Arthropoda; class Malacostraca; order Decapoda; family Lithodidae; genus Paralithodes; species Paralithodes platypus. The sequence continues at coordinate 35,674,029 of CM064548.1, read as the reverse complement.
TACTGTATATATATATATATATATATATATATATATATATATATTGTTATGATCCAGGTTCTACAAGACACAGGGCTCTTCATAATTGGACTAGATAAGGCTAAATGCAACAACGGTAACACTAGTTCCAACCCCTGCCTTAACCACTGGAGAACAAAACACCTATACCGCCCTGAGTCGTGCCTGGACAATGAGGTATCCTATGACTCGGTAAAAGGTGCACACTATAGGCTGATGATCACTGAAGCAGCCTATACTCATACAACATACGATTACTTTATTAAGGTATGCGAGGAAAAAGATAGATAGCGTAATTAAATTGCAGCAACGATTTAATAGCAAACTAGAAGAAGGATAATTAACGTTACGTTAAATAATCAGTAAACTGTCACTCCTGTCTGAAAGAAAGTGAAACAAAGAAAGTCCTAAAGCATCATGCAGGAATCTTCTGCAAAAGTCAGATGCAACTAAGAAGTACGTCTCGGATTCTGAACTGTGTATTATTACTGTGGGAACATATACAGTATAGTGTAGGGACATACGGTGTTATCTGGCACAGGTGAAATTATAAAACAGTCGGCAGTCTAAACTCTAACCACAAAAAAAATGTGCTTTCTCCCACCAGGCACAAGCCTGCTCTGGTTGGGTCTCTCAGCAACAATCACAACTTACTATAAACATAAGGAACAATAATGCTGCACACATATACACAATGAGATTATAAACCCTAATCGGGGGTCTGCCAGGTGGACGAAGTCTGGCAGGGGAGTCGTAGGCTAGGCTACCTGGGCCGAGCCACCTGCTCGGTAGCCTAGTGTCGTTCTCAAGTCTGTGCGCCTAGTTACATTAAATGACGGGGTGCTCTCTTGAGAGATCCAGGTCTCGTGTACCTGGTTCTCTCCTGGCGACCCTCCTAAGTCAAAAGCTAACGAGCTAGCACAGTGCTGGGTGGACTAGGCAAACGCCCTCACGCCAACACAGTGCTAGGCTCTAAGGTACACAGACAAGAAAATGACCTAGGCCTCCGCAGGTATCCGGTACAGTTGCATAGGCTCAACAAAGTCTATGCTCATAGGAAACTGTAACCTGATAGCCTCTCCCCAGTCTAGCATCGACTGACCTGGCAGACACCCAAGAAAATAAGGTTGGGGCAACACGATGAGTATGTCAAACCTCCCCAAGCCAAAATGGATAACCCTCTGATCCAAAATGCCTAACTAATTACATATAATATCTCTGAGAGCTCGCTGTATAATACAGTGACGGATATATGAAATCAAAGTCAAGGGGAAGGGCAGTTAATTAATAGTAGGATATACAGAGAGAAGAAGGTAAGCAGTGGTAGAGAAAGTTCGCAATAAGGGGGTGAGGTGGGCTGATAGATTGCAAAGGGATGTTAGCGTTACAGCACTAAGAGGAGCTCTGAGGAAGGAACTCCTCGGGACCCCTCCAGGATCACACACAAAGGCATGGTGGTCAGCCAATCACAGGCTGCTACGTCACCAGGCAGCAGGGCTGCAGAAGGCGCCAGGAACCACCAGCCAATCAAGAGGCGTGAGACGGCACCCGCGCGAGCCTACAAAGCGAGAGGGGAGGCAGTACATGTATACGCATGCACACACTACCACCCCACTGCCTATATTATTCTCTCTCCTTAACTATACACAATACATCTTATGTTCTACTCATGATATAAAATGCTTCCCCTTGTCACAGACGAAAATAAAGACCACCACGGGACTGTCTGCAACAACACGAACACTATGAAAGAAAGAACAACATTGTAGATAGACTGTAGCCAAATACCTTGCCCCGGCGAGTGCTAGCGAGTGGCCAAGCGAGCGGCTGAGCCCACATGGCGTTCTGCCAAGCTGCAGGCATCACACCCCCCCCCCAAGATATTAGACGCTCAACCATGCGCTCTATATCTGACAAGCAGAACGCCGATAAGACTCGCCACCCCTAATCACTTCGCAACAAAGAAGGCAAAGCTCAGTTATCATCAACAACATAATTACAACCCCTCCCAACACAATAGCTTAATTAATTCATACTGCTATGCTCCTAGAGCGAGCTTCTACTAGCCCAGCCTTCTGAGAGAAGCACAGGTTCGACTCAGAACTTTAGCTATAACATACTTAAAAAAATTAACTATTTAAGAAAGAGTTTTTATAGAATTTTCATTTTTTAATATGTTTTTGGCGGCTGCACTTACAGGGGCAAGCCAATTTTACTCCACTCTCAACACACACTGACTGAACGGCGAGGGTTCTCCTGCAAACAAACCCTCCCGTGACAAACAATCAGCCAAAACATTATCAGTGCCCATAGCATGCCACACATCCAACTTGTGTTCCGGCAGCACAACAACACCTGACACTGATAAACTGCCCAGTTCATCACAAGACTGGCACTTCTCTTCGCTCTTTCCGGCAACGGGACCTGCCAAAAGCCTTTCACTAGTTCTACCTTCGTGATAGGCGATGCAGCCCCGATGCGGTCTATGGTGTCCTCAACTCTCGATAAGGTATAGGCGTCTGTCAGGGATAATGCACACACACTCTCGCAATCAACACACTCACTAATCTTGCCACTTAACACAGGTTACAAAGTTACAGGCAACGACCACTCACGACATTCCTTATCCCTCAGACCCTTGGGCAATGGATAGGTGTCAGTCAGGGATAATGCACACACACTGATCTTGCCACTCAACTCAGGTTGCAAACTCACTGGCAACGACCACTCACAATATCCTTTATCCCTCAGACCCTTTTTCCACATGTCGTCTAGCTCTGTTTTCACGACAGGCTTTTTAGCAGGATTTATACGGTAGGGAATTAAACTGAGCCTCGCACTGTCTCCAGCTTCCATGTCGGATTCTACACCGTACATCAGGCCTGGAGAAGCAACAAACATGCGGGTGCACTGCCACAGCCTAGTAAACAACTTATCTCGCAGAACAACATGCCTAGTGCCCTCCCACAACCCTGCCGAGACCGCAGCTTCTAACCTGTAGTCTCCCTCCTTCTCCACCTTCGTCCCTAGAACAGCCAGGTCATGAGAGGGACAATCAGTACCACCTGTGCAGTCACCCCCATAGTTCATTATTGCTAAGGCTTCCCCGCCGATACCGTACATATGCACCCCCGCATTCCTTACGACTACATCTGCCTGCGCAGCATCACCGCTTTTAGCAACATGGCCACATACAGTCGGTCTATGGTAGGGCTGTTGCATTCGACTAGAGCAGCATTGGGAGGCTATGCGACGACCGGGCACTTCTATGCCACAGCCAACCTCACCCATCTGCTCAAAGTCCTCCTTTTTACCACCACCCTTGGCAGCCATGGGTCGACCTTGACCTGACAACCATGTCCAAGCCTCGTCGCCCACCTTGAACCACCGAAACAACGAGGCTAACGGTCTCCCAACATTCACGTGACCTGCCCGTGGAACATCTTGCACCGCCTGAGTTGTGAGGCTCAGGGGCTCGGCACGACCAGTGGGGTATGAACCGAGCTGGTGCTGGAGCGCTGCACACTGCTGCTCAGGCAGGTGCTCTAGCACTTCCACAGCCACCAGACTCGTGTCCCCCGCCCACTGCTCCGCCGAAACATGAAAATCCCTACTCTCCTCCACCTGTGCCCTACTGCCCCCCTCTCCTTCTCCACCTTGGCCGCTGCAGACCAACACAGGGACAGTAGGCTGCTCAGGTGGTTGCCTCACAAACTCCTCCAACAGGTTCACATGACATGTTTCCCCGTCCTCGTGTTTGATAGCCCCGTTCCCACAACTCTCCTCCAACTGGGAACTACTAAGTCGCGTAGTGCCATCACGCCCAACCATGTCACTAGGGGTGACAGGTTCTAGGTCCACTCCGGAGCTCACCTCTGGGTCAAGTACTAAGCCGCTAAGGAGAGCCGCTGGAGCGAAACTCACAAAACTCCCAGCTTCAGCTTGCTCCTTCCGACCGTTCCTCCGCTGGTCTGAAGACTGAGACAATGGTTGTGACTGAACTGACGCGCGAGAACGGGTGACTGCACAGGCCATCTGTTTAAGCTGACACCTCTCGACCCACTCCCGATTCTCCCTATTAACGTCGGCCGCCCTCTCGGCAACAACTAAGGGTGGAACCTCCGAAGTGAGCACCGCAAAGTCGTTGCCCAGAAGGAGGTCGACGCCCTCAACTGGCAAGCTCTCTACGATCCCAACATCAAGTTCACGACACACACCGTCCACCTCCAGCTCCAACCTAATCAACGGGTATGACCTGGTAGCATTGATCCCCTGTACCACAACAACCCGAGCCACGTTTATAGGTTTGCCTGTGAAATTTTTAAGAAGTGTCTGTGATGCCCCAGTGTCACGCAACAATTTGACCTGATGTTCAGTATTCCCCCAGCTCACAAGCCCGCGCCCTCGATGGCTGCAAAAAGTGTCTTGGACAGGTGTCGAGCCCTCCAAACCCTTCTTCACAGGCTGTGTCCCCGCAACTGACGACCTACCCCAGGCAGACGCAGAAGAGCTCAGAGACACCCCCATGTTGCGAACCAAAGACACAGGCTTAGCAGGAATATTACTCGGACATGTACGTGCAAAGTGACCCGCCTTCTGACATTTAAAACATTTCACTTCAACACTAGACTTCCCCCCTTGAGGTAGTGGGGAAGGACCCTGCCCTTTTGAAAACGGGACGGTTTTGTGTTTGTAGTAATAATGGGTATCATTGCTCTTACTTTTTACAGTGTTATTTTGTGCTTCATTGACTTTGGGGGGTGGAGTGTTATGCCTCTTGTTACCTGTCTCACTACGATGAGCAGACCCGCACCCACGAATCAAAGAAAGCCGGAGGTCAGCAAGCTTAGCTGCCTCCTCTACGGTCTTAGGGCATTTTTCCTTCAGGTTTAATGTCAGGTCGCTGCCTGTGCACCGGAAGAACTGCTCCAACAAAAATAACTGCTTAACCTGATCAACTGTTGTCGCATTCTCAGACCGGAGCCAGTTCCCCATAGTGTCAGTCAGTTCCCGGGCATGTTCAAGGAAAGAGCTCTCCTTGCTCTTTACAACGCCCCGAAATTTCAACCTGTAGGTTTCTGGTTGCAACTCATAGGCCCGGAGCACAGCCTCCTTTAACACCACATAGTTAGTACAGTCCTCCAATGACAGCGAGTCATATGCCTTGAGACCTTTCCCAACAAGCTTTGATGATACAAGGGCTGCCCACTTAATCTCCGGCCACTCATGCTCCCGACACTTCTTCTCAAACCGTGCAAAAAAATCAGTCACACCAGACTCATCGAACACAGGGACTAATTTAAGCAAGTGCGATAAAGACTCAGACCCACGATTCCCAGAACCGAGATGCCGCCCTGTTGTCTCCACCCTAGATTTCTCAACATCCATCTCAGCACAGTACCTAGTTGCTTCAACCTGCAACTCTGCCTCACGGCATGCTGTCCTCTCCTTAGCCTGAATCTTAGCCATCTCAACTTCACGCTGGATCTTAGCCAATTCCAGTTGTAACAACATATCAGCAGTCAAACCCTGAGGGGGAGGAGCAATTATAGGAGACCCACCCAGTGGCTCACCCTGGGGCAAACCACGCTGCCAGCGACTATCAGATTGCGGAAGCGTGCCAAGGTCTGGTAACCTAGGGGGTGCGATACGAGTAGAGTGGAAGGGAGGCTTGGATAAAGGCTCCCAAGCCCCCGCTCCACCCTGCAACCCACTGCCACCACCCAACACACAAGCCACCAGGTCACTCTTAGACATGCTGCCAAAGCCGACACGCCCCAGGACCGTGGCCAAACAACGCAGACCATAGCAATCAATCCCCTCCAACCGACTCGCTGTTACTGGTATCTCCACAAACTTCCTCGCATCAGCCTCACAATTAATAACTCTGATGCCATCATTAAATTCCTGCTGCTGCTCAACACCCGTAGGCTGTACTGTCTGATTATCCCCGTTAACTGAGCTGTTGCTAGACATGGTGTATACTGAGAAGTGTGCAAGTTTATAAAAAACAAAAAGTATCTATAATCTCTTATGCAAGCACCTATTCACTTAAAGTTATCTGAAGCCTCTTTATGTATTATACTGCTTGCCCAAAAAAATATGTGTCCACTGTATTCCTCAATAACAAAATTACCACTATACTCCCACAGTATTTCTTAAGTTCACAAAATCCTAAGCAAGATCGCCATTTGTTACGATCCAGGTTCTACAAGACATAGGGCTCTTCATCATTGGACTAGATAAGGCTAAATGCAACAACGGTAACACTAGTTCCAACCCCTGCCTTAACCACTGGAGAACAAAACACCTATACCGCCCTGAGTCGTGCCTCGACAACGAGGTATCCTATGACTCGGTAAAAGGTGCACACTATAGGCTGATGATCACTGAAGCAGCCTATACTCATACAACATACGATTACTTTATTAAGGTATACGAGGAAAAAGATAGATAGCGTAATTAAATCGCAGCAACGATTTAATAGCAAACTAGAAGAAGGATAATTAACGTTACGTTAAATAATCAGTAAACTGTCACTCCTGTCTGAAAGAAAGTGAAACAAAGAAAGTCCTAAAGCATCATGCAGGAATCTTCTGCAAAAGTCAGATGCAACTAAGAAGTACGTCTCGGATTCTGAACTGTGTATTATTACTGTGGGAACATATATAGTGTAGGGACATACGGTGTTATCTGGCACAGGTGTAATTATAAAACAGTCGGCAGTCTAAACTCTAACCACAAAAAAGATGTGCTTTCTCCCACCAGGCACAAGCCTGCTCTGGTTGGGTCTCTCAGCAACAATCACGACTTACTATAAACATGAGGAACAATAATGCTGCACACATATACACAATGAGATTATAAACCCTAATCGGGGGTCTGCCAGGTGGACGAAGTCTGGCAGGGGAGTCGTAGGCTAGGCTACCTGGGCCGAGCCACCTGCTCGGTAGCCAAGTGTCGTTCTCAAGTCTGTGCGCCTAGTTACATTAAATGACGGGGTGCTCTCTTGAGATATCCAGGTTTCATGTACCTGGTTCTCTCCTGGCGACCCTCCTAAGTCAAAAGCTAACGAGCTAGCAGAGTGCTGGGTGGACTAGACAAACGCCCTCACGCCAACACAGTGCTAGGCTCTAAGGTACACAGACAAGAAAATGACCTAGGCCTCCGCAGGTATCCGGTACAGTTGCATAGGCTCAACGAAGTCTATGCTCATAGGAAACTGTAACCTGATAGCCTCTCCCCAGTTTAGCATCGACTGACCTGGCAGACACCCAAGAAAATAAGGTTGGGACAGCACGATGAGTATGTCAAACCTCCCCAAGCCAAAATGGATAACCCTCTGATCCAAAATGTCTAACTAATTACATATAATATCTCTGAGAGCTCGCTGTATAATACAGTGACGGATATATGAAATCAACGTCAAGGGGAAGGGCAGTTAATTAATAGTAGGATATACAGAGAGAAGAAGGTAAGCAGTGGTAGAGAAAGTTCGCAAAAGGGGGGTGTCGGGAATAGGGTAATGATCCCGACAGTTTTAGGTCCAATAGAACATTTGAATTTGGCGGTATCGTATCGCATGTACGATTTCGGCTGGTTCTTTGTGTATTGTAGTTTATTCTTAAGTTAGGTTAAATATTAACTGTAATGTATAAATATCTACATCAGCTCTAGATGTATTATGAAACCAAGTTATGGGTTATAATTATTATGAGCCGGCAGCCATATGTAATTTCGCGAAGCGATCGGAGGCCGGCCCTTTAGTCTCTCAACCAACACCATACAGTCAACATCTCCTCCCCCGGCCCTGACTCAACCCACAGTTCACCATTTGCTACAAATACTAATTTATAACAACAGTCCTACATCACCAGTCCTCTAAGCTAAGTTCATTGTATCGATATTGTATTATGTGAACATTCCTACATGTCATGCAATTGAACTAGCCGTGTGTGGGGGACTGGATTACACCCATCGACGAATACCTCGTTGGTAATTATATTATAACTATTTGTTGGGATATTTCATGTACCAGTGATATGTAATTTAACCTTTATCTAAATTCCCGATAAATAATGGTCCTTCGTTCCCTTCAGCTTCCGTACCGTAGTACCGTTTTGTTTGCTTCCTTGACGCTTGTGGGCTTACAAATGGCTGCCGCCTCATGCGTTGTTAGCCGACTGCCTTTTCCCTAGTTTAGACTCAGCTTCTTCCCCCGTGTTTATTACCATTTGGGCACCGTCCCTATCTTTTTTGGGACTAGTTTCCAGGTTTTTTTGGGCGTGTGATCCTTGGCGTTTTTTGGTGGGTTAGCTGGGCTGGAGTTTGGGGTAGTGGTAGTTTCGTCGGTCGCCATTTCGCGCTCATAGGCTAGGCTAGGCAGTCTAGGCCTGCTGGTGTCTGTGGTGGCTATTCATTTCGCTTTGGTGGTGTGCCTGTGGTGTTAATTGTGTTTTGTCATTGTGGGACTCATTATTAATTATGCTGGTGGGGAGGGTTCTCATGTGACCTTTTATATTTAAATTTCATAATAGCCTTTCGATAGTTTATGTTAAGGGGGATGTAAGTACTATGTAATTCTTAAGTAATGGGGGTTTGCCGCTGTTGATTCCTAAGCGATTAACGGTTTGTAGTCTGACCTCATTGTAGTTTAAGTTGCTTAAAATTAGACCTTAACGATGACAGATTTAAAGAAACTTAAGATTCTTAAGGGAGGGATGAAGGGAAGTTTAAATAGATGTATAAGAGATCTTGATGAATTTTTAATAAGTGCCACGGCTGATCAAATAAAGGGTAAATTTGCTACTGTTACTAAATCGCTAGCTACTTATGATAGTTATGCTCAGCAGGTATATGGTTTATTGACAGTTACTGACGATGTGGAAGAAGAAATGTCGGCAGATCTTGAGTACTTTGAGGACGTTAATACAGCCTTAGCCAGACTATCTTCCACCCAAGAATCAACCTCTGTTAAGGATACCGGTACACCAAAGGCGACTGGTTTTAACCTGCCGAAGCTTACTTTGCCTACCTTTTCCGGGGATTCGGCTACCTGGACTGGATTTTGGGATATTTTTGAGTGTTCCGTCCATCAGAATAAAACACTCACATCCATCCAAAGGTTCACATATCTCCGTGGTCAATTGAAAGGGTAGGCATTGAAGTTAGTCGATGGGTACAAGCTAGAAGCTACCAGCTACGAGTCTGCAGTGGAGTTGCTGAAGAGAACTTACGGGAGAGTGGAAGTCATCAAGACCGCTTTAATTACCAAATTCTTCACACTAGATCCTCCATCCTATGATGTGGCGGATCTAAAGGAGTACTATGCCTCCTTTGAGAGCCTCCTCCGATCTATGGAGACAATGGCCGTCACCAAGGAGGAGATATTTAGTGTGAATATCTTGAATAAGATACCCTCTCCCCTAAGGGAAATCTTACGACGACAACTAAGCGACTCTCCACTAAACTTGGAAGCGTTGGTGCAGGTGTACCAGACTGAAGTCTTCAATATGGAGAGTACTGGACACTACCGACAAGTGGAGGTGTCGCCATCTACTGCAGCTTTCCCGGTACAGACTTCTCCTAAACAGAAAAGGCCAATTTCATTAGGTTGTAAGTTGTGCAGTGTCCACGGTCATCTGTGGTATCAGTGTCCTCAGTATCCTAAGGCTACACAGAAGGTTAGCAAGGCTAAATCGCTTAAGTTATGTACCAGCTGTCTGGCAAGAGACCACTTCAACAGTAATTGCACCAATTCCTACATCAAACCTTGTAAGTATTGCAAGGGGAAACATTGGTTTTCCCTTTGCACCCAGTCTGATCGGCACGACGGCAAAGAAAAGGGGAGAACCCCCAAAGAGTCACATGAGAAAGGTAAGAGCGAGGGTGATAAAGTATCTGCCATGTCCATTGCTTCTCGAGAATGTCAATTGCTTCCTACTATGATGCTGCCAGTAGTGGGGAGTAATAATAATACTATAATGACGCGCACCTTACTTGACCAGTGCTCACAGAGGTCATTCGTTCTGCGGTCATCATTACCCCAGCTCAAGTGTACCAGCAAGGGTCAAGAGAATTTGCGTCTCCATGGTTTCACTGGTGAAATAGATTCCAGTGACTATGATATTGTGGAGATTTCATATGTTTATAGAAAAAAGGTATGTCCCATCAAGGCTGTTGTGGTCGACACACTACCCAGTTTCTATATAGCATCAGAGATTCAACCACATTTGAAATATCTCAGAAGCAAGGGTTATAAACTGGCTGAAGATCAACTCTCTGCTAACAATGGTATTATGCTACTGGTCGGAGCTGATTATTACTACGACCTGGTTCACCCTGGATATCGGCGGGTAGATAAGCTTATAATTCTCCCCACGATCCAAGGGTATGCCATTTCTGGATCCTATGCCACTTCCTCTAAAGACACACAGGTGGAGGTGGTTACGGTCCTCAAGGTAGCAGTAAGCCCCATAGATAAATATATTCGGCCAAATGTGCCTGATAATACATGTACTGATATAGATGAGCTATGGGACTTGGACAATATTGGAATTGACCCACATGAACTTGATCGTGAGTCCAAGCTAGCGTTAAGCTCGTATGAAGAGACTGTAACGTATGACTCTGGCAGAGGTCAGTATGTGGTAAGGCTCCCTTGGAATGATAACAAGAGTAAATTACCTACTAATTTCCATCTAGCACTTGGTAGGTTACGTGGCCTTCAGAAGCAGTTTGTCAAGGATCCAAGTTATTGCGAGACTTATGCGGCAGTTTTGGCCGAGCAGGTACAACGTGGATTTGTGGAGAGAGTAGATCTCAGTGAGTATGGGGATGACATCCATTACCTTGCTCACCATGGGATTAAAAAGGACAGTTCCACCACTCCTGTTCGTATTGTGTATGACTGCTCTGCTAAATCCAGTAATCGCTCCTATAGCCTGAATGATTGTCTGTACACGGGTCCGTCCCTGGTCTCTGATCTAGCGCAAATTATGTTGCGCTTCAGATGTCATAAGTTTGCATGGGTCGCCGATATTGAGAAGGCCTTCCTGATGCTTCAACTCCATCATGAAGACAGGGACTCGACAAGATTTTTATGGCCACGGGTACAGGTTCAGAGTCGTCTTATTCGGGGCGACCTGTTCCCAGTTCCTTCTCAACGCTACTATCTTGCGTCATCTTGAGGAGGCTGGACTAGATCCTGACTTCAAGAATGAGATCAAGCAGGGGATCTATGTGGACAATCTTCAAGGCACCGGAGACAATGAAGATTTATTGCTCAAGAGATGCTGGGAGATCCGCGATATATTTGCCAAGGCTCATTTATACTTAAGAGAATGGGCCACTAATAGTGATCTTTTGAAAGGTCAATTTGCTTCTGACGGTGTAGCTACTGAGAATAGTGAGGTGAAGTTTTTAGGCCACAAATGGGACACTACCACAGATTGTATATCCTTCTGGCACACCCCATGCGGCAGTGAGCTTATGACCAAGCGAAACTGCTTAAGCATGTCAGCGAGGTTGTTTGATCCCCTAGGTTTGTTGCTGCCTGTAACAATCCGTGCTCGTATGTTTTTACAGCAACTGTGGCGGCTAAAACTAGATTGGGATACGCCCCTCCCGATTGAGTTACAAGATACTTGGCGGTTGATTCGGTCGGACCTTTCCACAAGTTGCAAGGTCCAACTTAATCGTCAGGTTATTAGTGGTCAACAGGTGGATCTACATGCCTTTTCTGATGCTAGTAATAGTGCGTACGGTACTGCCATATACATATGCAATGGTAGTGAAGCGACGCTGGCTATAGCGAAGGCCAAAGTAGCCCCTATAAAGAAGAATATCTATCTATCTATCTATCTATTGCCTGACGCCGTGATCCCCGAAGGGGTGGCCACGAACGAACCGCCCCCATGCACCTCTGTCCCCAGTCAGTCGACGCCCCTCCCCCCAACCAGCACCGCCTTCGTTCATGTAGTTCCTCACAGAAGTAGTTCCTCAAAGAAGATTACAGTTCCTAAATTAGAACTTACTGCATTGCTTCTGTCTGCTCGTCTAATAAAGTTTACACTGGATGCCTATGCAGACATACTACAGATTAATAACGTCTATGTCTGGAGCGACAGTCAAATAGCGCTTTCATGGGTACACAGCCAGAAAGTGTTACCTGTTTATGTTTCTAATCGCACTGATGGGATTCATGACTTAGTTCCTACAGCTACATTTCGCTATGTGAGCACCAGGGATAACCCCAGTGACAAAATTTCCCGGGGGATCTCGGCGCAACAGTTTATGTCGTCCTCTATTTGGTGGCATGGACCTCCGTGGCTTACATCTCCAACTGAATGGCCTCAGGATTTCAGTGAATGCATATCTGCTCCTTCAGGTCGGCCCCAAGATGATGTGTTAAGTAGTTCGAATGTGAGTACTACACATCAGGATAACAAGTTGGTAGAGTGGGAACGTTACAGCAGCTATGATCAAGTAATACGGGTATTTGCATGGATATACCGTTTCATTAACAACATGAGAAGTCGGGCTCACGGGTCTTTCCTTAGTGAAAATTCGAAGCATATCAGACTCCATGAATTTAGATCAGCAGAAGCAAAACTAATATGTTTAGTACAAAGGGAATCTTATCCTACTGAACATCAAATCCTGAGCAAGGAGTCAAAGGCCAAACCCTCAAACTTAATGAGGCAGCTAGGATTATATATGGAAGGAGGCGTAATTAAGTGTAGAGGCAGGATACAAAAGGCGGACATTATTGATTCTGCGAAATATCCTGTCCTCCTTAGCTCCTCTCATTTGATTACCAAACTGTTGATTCGCCAATGCCATAGGACCTGCCTACATTTTGGCGTAAATTATGTTCTGGCGTATATGCGACAACGTTGGTGGATCCCTAAGATGCGACAAGCAATTAAAGGGATCCACAATAGCTGTACTATCTGTAAAAGATTACAGGGTAAGCCTTACTCCCCAGTTGATCTACCTCCCTTGCCTGAGTTCAGGGTACAAAGGACTGAACCATTTCAGGTAACCGGGGTAGACTACACCGGAGCGATTCATGTTAGAGAATCGCCCGGTACTATCATAAAGGTATATGCCGTCCTATTCACATGTGCGGTAACCAGAGCGATTCATATTGAATTGATTGACGACCTATCCAGTGAGGGGTTTTTGCATACTCTACGACGCTTTGCAGGCCTCAATGGTTTCCCTCAAATTATTATGAGCGATAATGCGACTTGTTTTGGCGGGGCCTCTAAATATTTCCAGTGTTTAATGGATGACCCGCAGGTTGTGGCTACCCCCCCTGGAAAGGGTTGTCAGTGGAGATTTATACCAGCACGTGCACCATGGTTCGGGGAGATTTGGGAGAGAACTATCGGTATCGTCAAATCTGCCATGAAGAAGGTATTAGGAAGGGCACTGGTGACCAGACGGGAGTTGCAAACCATCTTAATAGAAATTGAGATGTCAGTCAACGACAGGCCCTTGACCTATACCTCGGCAGATGTTGATGACCTCTTACCCATTTCGCCTTCTATGCTAACACGTGGACGAACCCTTAATACCTTTCCTAGATCGTCCGTAAATGACGAAGATCTGCATGACCCTACGTTTGGCAATGCTGACGCCACACGTCGTCGCTTCCAGTATGTAAACAAGGTGTCCGACGATCTATGGAAACGGTGGACCCAAGAATATTTGCTGTCTCTTCGCGAGCGTCACTCTCATAAGATCAAAGGGACGAATCAACGATGGCCTCGTATCGGGGATATCGTACTGATTCATGATGAGCGTCCTAGGTTATTTTGGAAGCTTGGGAGGATTATCGATTTGTTCCAGAGCATTGATGGTCTTATAAGGGTTGCTAGAATACGAACTTCGAGTGGGGTTACTACTCACCCAGTCGTAAGGTTATATCCCCTGGAGCAGGATGTAGAACTGCCGGATGATCCTGGCGTCTCTACTGATACCCCTCCGCGGGAGAATGCTGGTGACAGTGCTCCTCAAGGTGGGGCAGCTGATAATGAGAAGGATGATCCTCCTCAGGCTTCAGGTGGCGCTCGTCCCAAAAGGAGGGCGGCTATGAGTTCCGTGGATCTTTGGAGATCAAAGATCAAACTAGGTGATCTTTGACTTCGATGTCCTTTTGTTGTTCTCTGTATATAGCTCCTGTATATCATTTTGGTGGCGGGCAATATGTCGGGAATAGGGTAATGATCCCGACAGTTTTAGGTCCAATAGGACATTTGAATTTGGCGGTATCGTATCGCATGTACGATTTCGGCAGGTTCTTTGTGTATTGTAGTTTATTCTTAAGTTAGGTTAAATATTAACTGTAATGTATAAATATCTACATCACCTCTAGATGTATTATGAAACCAAGTTATGGGTTATAATTATTATGAGCCGGCAGCCATATGTAATTTCGCGAAGCGATCGGAGGCCGGCCCTTTAGTCTCTCAACCAACACCATACAGTCAACATCTCCTCCCCCGGCCCTGACTCAACCCACAGTTCACCATTTGCTACAAATACTAATTTATAACAACAGTCCTACATCACCAGTCCTCTAAGCTAAGTTCATTGTATCGATATTGTATTATGTAAACATTCCTACATGTCATGCAATTGAACTAGCCGTGTGTGGGGGACTGGATTACACCCATCGACGAATACCTCGTTGGTAATTATATTATAACTATTTGTTGGGATATTTCATGTACCAGTGATATGTAATTTAACCTTTATCTAAATTCCCGATAGGGGGTGAGGTGGGCTGATAGATTGCAAAGGGATGTTAGCGTTACAGCACTAAGAGGACTCCAGGATCACACACAAAGGCATGGTGGTCAGCCAATCACAGGCTGCTATGTCACCAGGCAGCAGGGCTGCAGAAGGCGCCAGGAACTACCAGCCAATCAAGAGGCGTGAGACGGCACGCGCACGAGCCTACAAAGCGAGGGGGGAGGTAGCACATGTATACGCACGCACACACTACCACCCCACTGCCTATATTATTCTCTCTCCTTAACTATACACAATGCATCTTATGTTCTACTCATGATATAAAATGCTTCCTTGTCACAGACGAAAATAAAGACCATCACGGGACTGTCTGCAACAACACGAACACTATGAAAGAAAGAACAACATTGTAGATAGACTGTAGCCAAATACCTTGCCCCGGCGAGTGCTAGCGAGTGGCCAAGCGAGCGGCTGAGCCCACATGGCGTTCTGCCAAGCTGCAGGCGTCACACCACCCCCCAAGATATTAGACGCTCAACCATGAGCTCTATATCTGACAAGCAGAACACCGATAAGACTCGCCACCCCTAATCACTTCGCAACAAAGAAGGCAAAGCTCAGTTATCATCAACAACAAAATTACAACCCCTCCCAACACAATAGCTTAATTAATTCATACTGCTATGCTCCTAGAGCGAGCTTCTACTAGCCCAGCCTTCTGAGAGAAGCACAGGTTCGACTCAGAATGCTGCACTTACTAAGGGGCAAGCCAATTTTACTCCACTCTCAACACACACTGACTGAACGGCGAGGGTTCTCCTGCAACCAAACCCTCCCGTGACAAACAATCAGCCAAAACATTATCAGTGCCCTTAGCATGCCACACATCCAACTTGTGTTCCGGCAGCACAACAACACCTGACACTGATAAACTGCCCAGTTCGTCACAAGATTGGCACTTCTCTTCGCTCTTTCCGGCAACGGGACCTGCCAAAAGCCTTTCACTAGTTCTACCTTCGTGATAGGCGATGTAGCCCCGATGCGGTCTATGGTGTCATCAACTCTCGATAAGGTATAGGCGTCTGTCAGGGATAATGCACACACACTCTCGCAATCAACACATTCACTGATCTTGCCACTTAACACAGGTTGCAAAGTTACAGGCAACGACCACTCACGACATTCCTTATCCCTCAGACCCTTGGGCAATGGATAGGTGTCTGTCAGGGATAATGCACACACACTGATCTTGCCACTCAACTCAGGTTGCAAACTCACTGGCAACGACCACTCACAATATCCTTTACCCCTCAGGCCCTTTTTCCACATGTCGTCTAGCTCTGTTTTCTCGACAGGCTTTTTAGCAGGCTTTATACGGTAGGGAATTAAACTGAGCCTCGCACTGTCTCCAGCCTCCATGTCGGATTCTACACCGTACATCAGGCCTGGAGAAGCAACAAACATGCGGATGCACTGCCACAGCCTAGTAAACAACTTATCTCGCAGAACAACATGCCTAGTGCCCTCCCACAACCCAGCCGAGACCGCAGCTTCTAACCTGTAGTCTCCCTCCTTCTCCACCTTCGTCCCTAGAACAGCCAGGTCATGAGAGGGACAATCAGTACCACCTGTGCAGTCACCCCCATAGTTCATTATTGCTAAGGCCTCCCCGCCGATACCGTACATATGCACCCCCGCATTCCTTACGACTACATCTGCCTGCGCAGCATCACCGCTTTTAGCAACATGGCCAGATACAGTCGGTCTATGGTAGGGCTGTTGCATTCGACTAGAGCAGCATTGGGAGGCTATGCGACGACCGGGCACTTCTATGCTACAGCCAACCTCACCAATCTGCTCAAAGTCCTCCTTTTTACCACCACCCTTGGCAGCCATGGGTCGACCTTGACCTGACAACCATGTCCAAGCCTCGTCGCCCACCTTGAACCACCGAAACAACGAGGCTAACGGTCTCCCAACATTCACGTGACCTGCCCGTGGAACATCTTGCACCGCCTGAGTTGTGAGGCTCAGGGGCTCTGCACGACCAGTGGGGTATGAACCGAGCTGGTGCTGGAGCGCTGCACACTGCTGCTCAGGCAGGTGCTCTAGCGCTTCCACAGCCACCAGACTCGTGTCCCCCGCCCACTGCTCCGCCGAGACATGAAAAACCCTACTCTCCTCCACCTGTGCCCTACTGCCCCCCTCTCCTTCTCCACCTTGGCCGCTGCAGACCAACACAGGGACAGTAGGCTGCTCAGGTGGTTGCCTCACAAACTCCTCCAACAGGTTCACATGACATGTTTCCCCGTCCTCGTGTTTGATCGCCCCGTTCCCACAACTCTCCTCCAACTGGGAACTACTAAGTCGCGGAGTGCCATCACGCCCAACCATGTCACTAGGGGTGACAGGTTCTAGGGCCACTCTGGAGCTCACCTCTGGGTCAAGTACTAAGCCGCTAAGGAGAGCCACTGGAGCAAAACTCACAAAACTCCCAGCTTCAGCTTGCTCCTTCCGACCGTTCCTCCGCTGGTCTGAAGACTGAGACAATGGTTGTGACTGAACTGACGCGCGAGAACGGGTGACTGCACAGGCCATCTGTTTAAGCTGACACCTCTCGACCCACTCCCGATTCTCTATATTAACGTCGGCCGCCCTCTCGGCAACAACTAAGGGTGGAACCTCCGAAGTGAGCACCGCAAAGATGTTGCCCAGTAGGAGGTCGACGCCCTCAACTGGCAAGCTCTCTACGATCCCAACATCAAGTTCACGACACACACCATCCACCTCCAGCTCCAACCTAATCAACGGGTATGACCTGGTAGCATTGATCCCCTGTACCACAACAACCCGAGCCGCGTTTATAGGTTTGCCTGTGAAATTTTTAAGAAGTGTCTGTGATGCCCCAGTGTCACGCAACAATTTGATCTGATGTTTAGTATTCCCCCAGCTCACAAGCCCGCGCCCTCGATGGCTTCAAAAAGTGTCTTGGACAGGTGTCGAGCCCTCCAAACCCTTCTTCACAGGCTGTGTACCCGCAACTGACGACCTACCCCGGACAGACGCAGAAGAGCTCAGAGACACCCCCATGTTGCGAACCAAAGACACAGGCTTAGCAGGAATATTACTCGGACATGTACGTGCAAAGTGACCCACCTTCTGACATTTAAAACATTTCACTTCAACACTAGACTTACCCCCTTGAGGTGGTGGGGAAGGGCCCTGCCCTTTTGAAAACGGGACGGTTTTGTGTTTGTAGTTATAATGGGTATCATTGCTCTTACTTTTTACAGTGTTATTTTGTGCTTCATTAACTTTGGGGGGTGGAGTGTTATGCCCCTTGATACCTGTCTCACTACGATGAGCAGACCCGCACCCACGAATCAAAGAAAGCCGGAGGTCAGCAAGCTTAGCTGCCTCCTCTACGGTCTTAGGGCATTTTTCCTTCAGGTTTAATGTCAGGTCGCTGCCTGTGCACCGGAAGAACTGCTCCAACAAAAATAACTGCTCAACCTGATCAACTGTTGTCGCATTCTCAGACCGGAGCCAGCTCCCCATAGTGTCAGTCAGTTCCCGGGCATGTTCAAGGAGAGAGCTCTCCTTGCTCTTTACAATGCCCCGAAATTTCAACCTGTAGGTTTCTGGTTGCAACTCATAGGCCCGGAGCACAGCCTCCTTTAACACCACATAGTTAGTACAGTCCTCCAATGACAGCGAGTCATATGCCTTGAGACCTTTCCCAACAAGCTTTGATGATACAAGGGCTGCCCACTTAATCTCCGGCCACTCATGCTCCCGACACTTCTTCTCAAACCGTGCAAAAAAATCAGTCACACCAGACTCATCGAACACAGAGACTAATTTAAGCAAGTGCGATAAAGACTCAGACCCACGATTCCCAGAACCGAGATGCCGCCCTGTTGTGTCCACCCTAGATTTCTCAACATCCATCTCAGCACAGTTACTAGTTGCTTCAACCTGCAACTCTGCCTCACGGCATGTGTCCTCTCCTTAGCCTGAATCTTAGCCATCTCAACTTCACGCTGGATCTTAGCCAACTCCAGTTGTAACAACATATCAGAAGTCAAACCCTGAGAGGGAGGAGCAATTATAGGAGACCCACCCAGTGGCTCACCCAGGAGCAAACCACGCTGCCAGCGACTATCAGATTGCGGAAGCGTGCCAAGGTCTGGTAACCTAGGGGGCGCGATAGGAGTAGAGTGGAAGGGAGGCTTGGATAAAGGCTCCCAAGCCCCCGCTCCACCCTGCAACCCACTGCCACCACCCAACACACAAGCCACCAGGTCACTCTTAGACATGCTGCCAAAGCCGACACGCCCCAGGACCGTGGCCAAACAACGCAGACCATAGCAATCAATCCCCTCCAACCGACTCGCTGTTACTGGTATCTCCTCAAACTTCCTCGCATCAGCCTCACAATTAATAACTCTGATGCCATCATTAAATTCCTGCTGCTGCTCAACACCCGTAGGCTGTACTGTCTGATTATCCCCGTTAACTGAGCTGTTGCTAGACATGGTGTATACTGAGAAGTGTGCAAGTTTATAAAAAAAAAAAGTATCTATAATCTCTTATGCAAGCACCTATTCACTTAAAGTTATCTGAAGCCTCTTTATGTGCTATACTGCTTGCCAAAAAAAAATATGTGTCCACTGTATTCCTCAATAAAAAAAATTACCACTATACTCCCACAGTATTTCTTAAGTTCACAAAATCCTAAGCAAGGTCGCCATTTGTTACGATCCAGGTTCTACAAGACACAGGGCTCTTCATCATTGGACTAGATAAGGCTAAATGCAACAATGGTAACACTAGTTCCAACCCCTGCCTTAACCACTGGAGAACAAAACACCTATACCACCCTGAGTCGTGCCTGAACAACGAGGTATCCTATGACTCGGTAAAAGGTGCACACTATAGGCTGATGATCACTGAAGCAGCCTATACTCATACAACATACGATTACTTTATTAAGGTATACGAGGAAAAAGATAGATAGCGTAATTAAATCGCAGCAACGATTTAATAGCAAACTAGAAGAAGGATAATTAACGTTACGTTAAATAATCAGTAAACTGTCACTCCTGTCTGAAAGAAAGTGAAACAAAGAAAGTCCTAAAGCATCATGCAGGAATCTTCTGCAAAAGTCAGATGCAACTAAGAAGTACGTCTCGGATTCTGAACTGTGTATTATTACTGTGGGAACATATATAGTGTAGGGACATACAGTGTTATCTGGCACAGGTGTAATTATAAAACAGTCGGCAGTCTAAACTCTAACCACAAAAAAGAGGTGCTTTCTCCAACCAGGCACAAGCCTGCTCTGGTTGGGTCTCTCAGCAACAATCACGACTTACTATAAACATAAGGAACAATAATGCTGCACACATATACACAATGAGATTATAAACCCTAATCGGGGGTCTGCCAGGTGGACGAAGTCTAGCAGGGGAGTCGTAGGCTAGGCTACCTGGGCCGAGCCACCTGCTCGGTAGCCTAGTGTCGTTCTCAAGTCTGTGCGCCTAGTTACATTAAATGACGGGGTGCTCTCTTGAGAGATCCAGGTTTCGTGTACCTGGTTCTCTCCTGGCGACCCTCCTAAGTCAAAAGCTAACGAGCTAGCACAATGCTGGGTGGACTAGGCAAACGCCCTCACACCAACACAGTGCTAGGCTCTAAGGTACACAGACAAGAAAGTGACCTAGACCTCCGCAGGTATCCGGTACAGTTGCATAGGCTCAACGAAGTCTATGCTCATAGGAAACTGTAACCTGAGTGCCTCTCCCCAGTCTAGCATCGACTGACCTGGCAGACACCCAAGAAAATAAGGTTGGGGCAACACGATGAGTATGTCAAACCTCCCCAAGCCAAAATGGATAACCCTCTGATCCAAAATGCCTAACTAATTACATATAATATCTCTGAGAGCTCGCTGTATAATACAGTGACGGATATATGAAATCAAAGTCAAGAGGAAGGGCAGTTAATTAATAGTAGGATATACAGAGAGGAGAAGGTAAGCAGTGGTAGAGAAAGTTCGCAATAGGGGGGTGAGGTGGGCTGATAGATTGCAAAGGGATGTTAGCGTTACATCACTAAGAGGAGCTCTGAGGAAGGAACTCCTCGGGACCCCTCCAGGATCACACACAAAGGCATGGTGGTCAGCCAATCACAGGCTGCTACGTCACCTGGCAGCAGGGCTGCAGAAGGCGCCAGGAACCACCAGCCAATAAAGAGGCGTGAGACGGCACGCGCGCGAGCCTACAAAGCGAGGGGGGAGGTAGCACATGTATACGCACGCACACACTACCACCCCACTGCCTATATTATTCTCTCTCCTTAACTATACACAATGCATCTTATGTTCTACTCATGATATAAAATGCTTTCCCTTGTCACAGACGAAAATAAAGACCACCACGGGACTGTCTGCAACAACACGAACACTATGAAAGAAAGAACAACATTGTAGATAGACTGTAGCCAAATACCTTGCCCCGGCGAGTGCTAGCGAGTGGCCAAGCGAGCGGCTGAGCCCACATGGCGTTCTGCCAAGCTGCAGGCGTCACAATATATATATATATACTGTATATAAACAGTATATACAGTATATACTATATATATATATATATATATATATATATATATATATATATATATATATATATATATATATATATATTCTATATACATTATACATTATATATATATATATATATATATATATATACACTATATATATATATATTTATATATATATATATATATATATATATATATATATATATATATATGTATACTGTATTTATATATATATATATATATATATATATATATATATATATATATGTACACTATATATATATATATATACAGTATCTATTAAATATATATATATAATATATATATATGTATATATATGAAATGACCAGGCTCAAGCGTGTACCAGAGGGAACGGTATACTGAATAGCCAGCATTCAAACAACCTCATCGAAGTCCCAAGGACATAAAGAGACAAGAAAGGACACCCCTAATACATCAGTTACCCGACTCCAAACCCAGCCTTCAAACCACCTCTTCGAAGCCCAAAGGACATAAGAGACAAGGAAGGACACTCCAAATACCTCAGTTACCCCTCTCCAGACAGCCTCCTCTACCACAGTTACCCCTCTCCAGACCTACCCCCAGCCGTGCTCTTTCATGCCCACGGTCTGATAGGAGGCTAGAGGGCATCCACCACCAATCACCACCAGACGTGGGGAGCCAATTACAACCATCCTTCTACGTGGCCACAACCAATCGTCATGCACCTTCTGCAGTCCAGCCAAATCTGGATTACACAGAAGAGTTGTTTATGCAATCCAACCACCAACGACCCAAGTGTTATAGATATAAATGGAACTAGAATCTACCCGAAACTGCTTGGGATTGTCCAAGTAGAATTCCATATTGCTTCCTCATCACATAATTGTGACACCTGAAAGACGACAAGAGAAACAAAGGTTATAAGTAAGTTAATTCGATTATAGCAACATACGGCCTCACCCATGCTAAATGTAATATTAAGATGATACCTAGGAGATAGGCCCTTGTATTTCTATCTTATTTCCAAGGCTAGGATTAATAGGTACCTCGTAACAGCCAACTTATCCTTTTTTTTCATAGCCCTATAACCCCGAAAGCCTTGACTCAAGAGTCACAAACAATTTAGCATAGTTCTTCAGAAAATCCTGAGTAATGTATGCAAAGCACACCTCCCTAAAGACTTTCACATTCGGGCCCGGACTTACATGGCAAAGTGTTTAGGTTTGCCCCAGCCTTCCCCCCACCCCTCGAGAGTACATCCTGGAGTACTCCTGAAGTGCTACCTGTCTGCTGCCTGACCCCGGGGGCCCACCTGCTACCTGACGCCCTGGACCTAGGACCCCTGCTCAAGTGACGTGAACAGCCCTGAAGAGCTATGATCTACCCTCACTCCCAGCCGGCCAGACCTGTACTCTCGACCCCCTGCCCTCCAACTACCTAAGTGTTTCTATGTTTCTTTTGTTGGCTATTGTTATTTAGGTATTAATTACGTAAATATGTGAACGGTGCTGTGTACTTATGTAATTGTGATCTGTGCCCAAGATCCCGTATGCCTGTGATAAAGTCATCCTTCTAAACTTATATTATCCAGTGTTAATTTTGCCATTCAGCCATGATCTTTGTTAAATCCAATTTGCCTCTTATATAATCACGCATACGGTATATACATCGCATTAACTCTTTTTGAACCGACCACACGCTCACAGATTTACTAACTATATGTGTTGTGATTTATTATTCGTGAGTTGAAGTCGCAGTGTATTCTGTAATTAATTAATTCTCTTATCACTCTTTTACCTAAGACCTACGCCCGATTTACCAACGAGTTCATAGAGTAATTCCTTTATTAATTCCCAGACTTAATCTTACTCATCATTTGTGAAGTTATTTTATGAATGTTAATTTATGTTCTGATGATTATTGATGTTTAATGTTTAGGAAGTCTTCCACATAAAATTCATATTGCGATTATATACATCCACTTAACATTCACTAATTGTGCCTGTGTATTTTTATTCCCGTCTCTGTTAACTCGTTCAGACACGTTCACTGATACTGATTTATAAGTATTAATGAGCTGGACTTTGTCGCCAGCGCCCCAGTTATTAAACTACGATTTAGTTCGTTATATCTGTTAACCAGTTCAGATTTTTCGATTGATACCGAATGCAGGTATTAATTTGCTTATTTATTGTGTCATTCACACCCCAGTTATTATTGATTACCTTTGATATTCATTATCCTCATACGTACATATCGTATTATTTACTTTTGAACCGATTCACTTATACTGTGTAAAGTAGAGTCAATTACCCCCCTTTGATCTGTGTCAATTAAACGTTCTCGCTTTACTCGATTATATATATATATATATATATTAATACGACTTTCCTAAGCTTGTCTCGTTATCTGACCATACGATCACTTAATATAAATACGTGATCAAATATAAATTCACCCTTCCCGAGATTTATTATATCTCATTTATTCCAAATAATATTCTCTACCCCCTCTCATTAATTATATTACTATTGAACTTGCACTAAGAATATAATTGCATTAAGTATAAACTTATATCACACTAACGCAGTCTAACAAGTGAGCGACTCCTACCTGAGGTCAATTATACGCGGTCAGTAATTAAGTCTCCCCTCGAGTATACCGTGTGACTCACCTGCCGTACAGGGAGTCAATATCTGTAAACATCAATTCGCTCTATCTTAGT
The DNA here is from genome assembly GCA_032716605.1 of Paralithodes platypus. Classification (NCBI taxonomy): domain Eukaryota; kingdom Metazoa; phylum Arthropoda; class Malacostraca; order Decapoda; family Lithodidae; genus Paralithodes; species Paralithodes platypus. The sequence goes on along the minus strand of CM064548.1, from coordinate 35,649,917 downwards.
TGCTGGGTATTACCCTGCACCTGAATTAATCTTTTCATTAGTTACGGAAGATACTCGACCCTCATTTATTATTGTATTGAGGGCTAATAATTATTGATGTGCATTAATAGCTTTGGGTATACTTTCCTCTTTTGAGCCAATTTACACTAGACACTCACCTTTGGGTTGCTCTAGTTTTCATGATTATTACTTTGGGAATCTAAGATTATTATTTGCATAATTCAAGAAATATCTTGTTATGATCCATGCCATTTTACCCATTGTGCCCTATGAATATAACCAATCTATGTATGTCCATGTTTGTGTTGTCATTGAGTAGGGTGTTGACCTCTTGAATACTTTTGTATGTTTCATAAAGATCCTACTAGGGATGTTCCTGTCAAGAGTATAGAAGTCCATCAAACCATAATTGGATTGTTTTACTGACTGTACCAAGGGAATTAAACAATTATAACCCGTCATAGCACTGGTAGCCAGCGGTGTCTCGATACGGCATACCAGTACGGAATTCTAGCAACTTTAAAATTTGTTTTTGGTATTCAAGTGTCGAGCTTTTACTGTTCATCATGGCAGCAGCACTTAGGTTTGATATCCCGGTCTTTAAACCAGAGGACTATGATATATACACTTACCTGGAAATAGTCAAACCGATCCTAGACATAGTGTTTGGAAACGCAGACGCTTCTAAGATACATGCAATTGTGCTCAAACTTGGAAGGTATGCAACGAAGGTATCAGGGTACGTGCATGATAACACGCCAGGTTTAACATGGGCTCAATTCGAAGTCTATTGTGACGTCTACCAGCGTTGGCAGAATCGCCTCTCGTTGGCCACTAGCGCTCCCCAGGGACATCGAAATGGGCTACAGTTGTCAGAGAATGTTGTTCTTTCTTTCCTAGTAATCGCATTGTCACAGACAGTCCAGTGGTGGTCTTTGTTTTCGTCTGTGACAAAGGGTTATATTTTATATCATCAGTAGTGATAATAGTACCAGCGTGTGAATGAGAAAGACTTTCAGAGCGAGGAGGTAGTAAGTGTCTATATGTACGGGTGCATTCCTGCCTCTCGCTCGCCATTGGACGGCGTGTCTGGCTGTGTCCTATGACGCCTGCTGTCTTGTGACGTCTCGGCCCGTGATTGGCCGACCATCGCGCCTTTGCGGTCTCCTGTGTAACTTACCTCCTCCATGAGGGTCCCCAGGAGCTGTCCTCGTCAGGACAGGCTTGGCGTGCGTGCTTCTAACATCCCTTTGCATACTCTCTCCCGATCACCACCTTTATCACTGTTTCTCTCACTCGATTCTCTCTTTCCATACTCTAACCTTTATTAACTGCACAACACTCCCCTTGGGTTCTGCATACGGTTTTCATAGCCGGCCCATTGTATTGCATGCGCCATCCTCAGATATATTTACATGTACTTAGAATAGGTTTGAGGGTTCTTAGTTAGTATAGGTTAAGAATTTTGTGTGTCTCCATTATTGATTTAGTGTTTCTGCTCTTTTATTTAATGCTAGACTGGGATAAGGTAACTGTAGTCGTTGTCTCCGATGTGTGTACGGTTTGCTTATATCTACACGACTTCGACCGGTCCTGTGGTAGCCTGGGTTGTCTTTTCGGTTGCGTCCTTTGCGAGTGCAGCATTGTGTTGACTGAGGGTTTTGGCCTGTACCAGTTCCACACTTTGCTGCCTCTTTGCTTGTCTTTAGAGGGTCGCCAGGATAGAACCAGATACTTGTGATCTGGATCTATCGAGAGAGCCTCCTAGTCAATTAACGTAACTTAAAGGATGCAGTCTTAAGGACATCGCTAGGCTACGCGCCTGTCTTGCCCAGTTCCTTAGCTAGAGTATCCCAGCTAGACATTATTAATCGAGTAGACACTTTTTAGTATTTAATATAAGCTCTTTGATATGTGCGCATTATTACTCACAGCATTTATTAGTCTAGGTTGTTGCTGAGCCGCACAACCATAGCAGACTGTTTCGTTGATGAGGAAGTACTTCTTTTAGTGTCGAGCATTGCTACCGTTGCACATTTATAGTATTCTCATGTCAGTTAACATTATATGTCCTATCTTTTAGTGTATTCGATTTACACGTGTAGTGTCCTGCCTCCTGCCTTTATATAGTTCTAAATCAGTACGAGCATCTTATGAGCATCAGACTTTCTTCAGAAGTTTCCAGGTCTATGCTGTAGGACTATACTTCACTTTCTTTCAGATAGGAGTGAAGAGTTTATTGTTGTTTAGAGTAACTGTATTGAAGCATCTTTTTATTGTATTAAATCTTGCAGTGATTTAATTGATCTTTCCATAGATTCCTTTTTATGCATTTTAACGTAACTTGCATCTTGTTTGTTATCAGGCTATACCAGTGCAGGTTAGCCTGAAGTAGAGTACATTTATGCCCAGTTAAGGATACCCCGCTATCGCAGATTAACTCTGGAGGGAATAGGTGTTTTGTTCGCCGGCATATAAGTTCGAGGGTTTGGATCTAGCGTACCGTTGTTGCATAGTGCCCTATTACTAGTCCAATCATTGAGTGCCCTTGTTTTATTCGTAGTCCCGGTCGTAATAATATTGTGTGAACCAAAATATAGAAAGGAGGAAAGATCAAGATAAAAGGAAGTATGAAAATGCTAGACTTAATAAGAAACTATTAGGCAGTCGTTTGGAAGCAGGCAAGAAATACATTTAGAAGGAAGAGGAACGAAATAAAAATTAATAGTGATAATAAATTAGATGCAGAGGTGGAATAATAGCGTTCGGGAAAATAGAGGTAGCTGCATATTGTTCCTCATACGGAAGACTGAACAAGAGAGAGTGAGAGAGAGTTTTAATGATGACAAAATGTAACAATATTGGTAATTAAAAGCAAGTTAAAAATTGTAGGTTCAGAGTCATAACAATTATCCAGAACATCGATATTACTTTTCTCTTTAGGTATACAGTATATTGGCTCTACCCTTAACCCCTTGGGCACCATGACGCATGTTTACCCTTTTGCGTCGTAGAGGTATTATAGGGGAGGTGTGGCAGAGTGGTATTGCCACTGGACTAGTAATCCAATGGACCCGGGTTCGAATCCCAATATGTCAAAGGGAAGATATTATTGGGATGGAATTTGTGCTGTACCTAGTATCAGTGTATTACCACAGCACACCTAAATGCCAAACAAAAATACCCTCATTGTTCCCTGATTAAATAGCATTGTATGAATATTCCCATATTCAAAATATGTTACAGGGGGGCAATGCCTAGTGAGTTAATTGCTCAATAGGTGGCGTTCTAAGAGTGAGGGTCCGAGTGTGGGGGATGAGACTGTGAAGCGCAGAGGCGAAGCGGCTTCCGAGATGGAGTTGCTTCGAGCCGGGGTGCTTCGCATGTCTCACACCCTATATTGGAACAAGACCTCACGGGCCTCACCGTGTTCAGCGGTGTAGTACAAAGGAGTACAAAGGAAATCAAGCAACAACAGATCCAGTGACCCTTCTAGGTTGCTTGTCCTCCAAAACACTGAGGATCAAGTGTCCAAACAGTGATTTAGAGTGGGTAAGGGAACATTGGAAAGGGAATTACTGCCCTGGAACTAATGTCCGTGGCAGGATTAGGAAGTTAGTAGGGGACAGATGGGTTAGTAACTGAGGGGGGGATAAAATAAAGTTATTCATTTACAAACGCAGTCAGTCGCGGGTTTGATGCGAGATATTTGTCTAGGCGGAGTTTAAATGAATCAACGGTGATGCAGTCTATAACGTTTCGGGGAAGCCCATTCCACAAGTTGACAACTCGATTGAAGAAGAAATTCTTAGATTCGTGCGAGTTAAAAGATTTACCAATAATTTTGCAACCGTTTCCCCGCGTGTAATTAGATTGGTCGATAGTGAAGTACTTACTACAGTTCATATTGTCGATGCCTTTGATGATTTTGAACACTTGAATTAAGTCGCCTCTTAATCTGCGCTGGGTTAAAGGAAATAGATTTAATTCTCTAAGACGCTCTTCGTATGGTTTGTTCTTTAGGCTAGGTATCATTTTGGTAACTCTACGTTGAACTCGTTCTAGCTTGTTTATATCTTTTTGGTAATAAGGGCACCAGGATTGAACGCAGTATTCCAGAAGAGGGCGGACTAAGGAATTGTAAAGGGTTAGGATAACTTCTTTGGATTTATGCTCAAATGACCTGCCTATAAAGCCAATTATTTTGTTTGCCTTCTTAACAACTTCTGAACATTGTTGACTCGGTTTTAGGTTACTCGATATTGTTACTCCCAGATCGGTTTCTCTGTTTACATTCTTAAGCTGAGTGCCATTCATCGAATAGTTTGCTTTCTCATATAGGTATCCGATATGTAGTACTTTACATTTATCCGCATTGAAACTCATTTGCCAAATTTGGGCCCAACATGACAATTTATCTAGATTGTGTTACATATCGTCAACTTGTTCTTTCGAGAGTACGCTATTTGCAATTTTTGTATCGTCAGCAAATTTTGAGATTGTACAGGTGAGACCCTCATCTATGTCGTTGATGTAAATTAGAAAGAGAATTGGTCCTAGTACCGATCCCTGGGGTACCCCGCTACTTACATTGGTCCATTTTGATGCCTTACCGTTTATGACTACTCTTTGCTTTCTGTCGCTGAGCCAATTTTCTATCCATTTCAACACACCGTCTTGTATTCCATGCGCTTTTAGTTTTAGCAGTAAACGTTTGTGGGGAACTTTGTCAAAGGCCTTTTGAAAATCAAGGTATATAATATCTACAGCTTTACTCTCATCGTAGAGGTTGAGGATATCGTGGAAGAAGTCTAAGAGGTTTGTTAAACAGGAACGTTTTTTACGAAAGCCGTGTTGAGTATCTTTAAGTATGTTATTTTCCTCTAAGTGATTTACGAGTCTGTCTCGTATGACAGTTTCTAGCATTTTACATACAACTGAGGTTAAGCTAATTGGACGATAGTTACTGGATAGGGATTTGCTGCCTTTTTTTAATATCGGTGTTACGTTGGCTAGCTTCCACTGATCGGGCATAGTTCCAGACTGCAAGGATTTATTGAATAGTAATGTCAGTGGTTTAGAGAGCTCATCCTTAGCTTCCTTTAGAACTCTAGGCGAGATTGTATCAGGTCCAGGCGTTTTATTTACCTTGAGTTTATCTAAACAATTCAATACTTCTCTCTCTGTAACGGTGATATTGCTTAAAACATCTGAATTATCAATCTGAATCGGCGATGGTGTAGGGATATCACTGAGGTCTTCTGTTGTAAAAACTGATGCAAAGAAGGTATTGAGGGCATTACTCATTTGTTCTTCGTCTTTGGTGTATTCTCCATTTTCATCGACTAACGGTCCAACAGTTGAAGTAACTACTTTTTTCTTTCTGATATAACTATAGAATTCTTTCGGGTTTGTTTTACTTTGATTCGCAATATGTAACTCTAAGGTCTTTTTACTTTGCTTAATTAACTTTTTGGCTTTGCGTCGTAGCTCTACAAATTTCAGCCGTTCTTCGTCATTTTGTGAGGATTTTAATCTATCATTAGCAAATTTTTTAGCAAGCAGGCAGTTTGAAATATCTTTATTCCACCATTTGGGCTTATTATTATGGCCTGGACGCCGAGTTTTCGATGGTATGCAGTCTTGCACTGCTTTTAGGTAAGTGGCTTCGAATAACTTCCAAGATGTATTTATATCGTTATTGTGAATTAAAAAGCTCCAGTCAGTTTCTTTAAACATAGCTCTAAGTTTATGGAAGTTTGCTTTCTTGAAATTAGGGACTTTTTCGATGCTACTATTTGGTTCGTTACTAGTAAACTTTAAAGTGAAAGTTATCGTATGATGGTCGCTGTTACTGAATTCATCACCAACATTCAAATTCTCTATTAATTCTTCTTTTGTTGCAAGTACAATGTCAAGAACGTTATTACCACGGGTCGGCGTTCCAACAAATTGATAAAGCGAACTCTCTTGCAAGTTCGTATACAAGTCATGTCCGGAGTGTGAAGTAAGAGTATCGCCCCACTTGGTCACAGGTAAATTAAAGTCACCAAAAATTACGGTATCTTGCGAGTTACTTATATCTGCAATTTGTTCGTAAATTTCTCGGTCAGTTTGCACTGATTGAGCTGGAGGTCTGTATATTAATGCAAGTATTATTTGGGTACCTTTATTCTTTATTAGCACAAAAGATGCGTCGACGTTCACAATTTGAGGTTTTGACAAGAGGGTAGGGTTAAGACTTTCTTTGATATAAAGTAAAACGCCACCTCCATTTCGATTTATTCGGCTTTTCTCAAACATTACATAACCGGGAAGTGAATACTCTGCTAAAAAGTCTCTATCTTCTGTATTGAGCCAAGATTCTGTTATGCCAATCACATCATAATTTTCTGTAAACACTAGCTCCTCTAAATCAGAAAATTTATTGCGTATGCTACGAGCGTTTGCATAGAAAACCTTTAAATTTGTTATTTTAGAACTCACGGAACGCGCTTCAATAATATTTTTGGTTCTTGTCGGATCTACATTTATGTTCATGGCTGTCCTCGGTCCTCGCTGTCTCCGGTCCTTATCGCTGGTGGTCCTCGGTTGCCTCTGTTTTTTTCTTGGCGTTGGATGATTTATGTCACTGCTGCTTCTTCTCGGATGGCGTTTTTTGATCCATGGCTGCGGACTGCTTAGTGTAAAGGCTCTCAGCCTATGCCCGAGAGGGAGTAGATGGAATATAGAAAAAAGAAAAAAATATATATATACTAAAGAAAATCGTCTAATGGTAACCAGAAAATAATGAACATTTCGTTATAGTGATGAAGGGGTTAAGGGGAGATTTTTAGTTTGTTCCCTAGACCTCCACCAAGCTTAAAGCTTGGTGCCCTAGACACCCTTTCAAAATAAATTTGTACATTTTTCGGTAGAAAAATGTCTCGGCCAAAGACCGGTTCCTCTTAAATCACAGGCTCGCTATAGCTCGTCAGGAAAAAATCGACACCTAAGTGGCACAAAAGGTATTAAAATTGACAGAAATGGGGAGAAAGATATTAAAATCGTAAAACTAATGGAGCGAACGTCTTAAAAATCTCAAAAGCAAAGGGACTAAGCATTAGGGATAAAGGGGTACGAAAATCCTTAAGTGTAAATCTCCCCTTAACACACATAACAGACGTGGCCAGGCGCGTTATAGATTAACACTTTCTGTACCGGTGACGTCTTGTTAATTTTATTGTAGCTATATTTAGACGATTTTGTGCAGCTTAAAAAGGATCTGTGGTAGTAAAAAGAGTTATCTGAGATAGTTCGAAGCCTGTTATTTACTGGTGCCTTTTTTTTCAACTGCATAATATTGCTTAATAGTAGCCAGAATAAAGTTATAAAGCCGTCGCCCGTACAGAAGGGGTTAATTGTCTCCTCAAACAAAGAGAAAATAAAACAGACATTTGGTTGGTGTTCTGCAGGTGGTGCACAACTCTATTGGAGAGGTAAATTGGTCATTAAGGGGAAATGGGGCGTTTTTCTGGTCCCCCTTCTTCCTCATGTTTTGCCCTATTAGTTTCCAGATTATATGACGTTCGGCCCATTAGTTTGGCGATTCTAAGAACTTTCGCCCCATTTATTTAGCAATATTAAGACTTCGTGTTATTTAGATGTCAAATTTTTCCTGGCGAACGATAGCGAGCCTGTAATTTAAGAGGAACCGGCCATCGGCCGGAATTTTTTTCTATCGAAAAATGTACACTTTTATCTTCAAGAGGGGTCTTGGGCGCATGTTTTTTTAAGCTTGATGGAGGTCTAGGGAGGAAACTAAAAATAATTTTATAAAATTATACATAAATGAGCAAATAAATACGCCCATCCCACCTTATGAAATAATGCACATATGAACAGAAAGGAAGATAGTATTTTCTGTGCAATATACATCACCCTGAACATGTCTTGAACAAAATAGACGAAAGCTCGGTGTTCCAATGGTTCATTTTGTTCTGCAAGATTACTACATACAGTATATACATGAAAATATATAGAGTATGAAAGGCGAATAGTTCAAAGGCAGAAACACAAGATTTAATCAATAACATTACAAGATTAACTAATTCTGTACCGGCCACGTTATTTTAATTATATTCTTGTTATATGTAGACGATTGTGTTAAGTTTACGAAGGATATCTAGCAATTAACGAGCCTTTAACTATCTCACTTAACCATTTATACTACCACAGACCCTTCTTAAGCTGCGCAAAATCTTCCAAATATAACAAGATAACATTAAAAAGACGTAACCGTTACAGAAGGGGCTAAATCAAGAACATCATGCGAAATAAAGTTAATTAAACCAGACGGCTGGGGAGAAGACAAGCGTAACATTTGTGAAGGTTAGGAGGGAGAACGTAAGGGAGGATGGGAGTGGACAGCCCGTACGTAGGAACAGAGAGAGTGCAAAGCTGATTAATCGTGTTAAGACGCAGAACAGTGGATAATTTAGAGAATGCGCGAAAAATCAAGGAGGAAAAATGTACAGAATGTGAGGGGAGCGAGAGGAGGAGAGAGAGAGGCGACAATCGATGTATTGCGGTGGAGGAGCCGAGAAGACCAAGAGGATGACCTACACAGAGTTCTAGGTCGTTGTTCAGAGGGCTTTGTTATTGTTTTACTACACGCCAGTCGTTTCAAGCAGACCTTTGAAGCTAACCCTTTCAAGATCCGTGTATGCATATTGTTTCTGTTTTCAAGCTATTATGAGACAAATTAATCTATTTTTTATTAATTTCACCACAACACCAAACACCTCCAATTAAATTAATGAAAGTATATATGTGATCCACCAGGATTCGAACCCGGGTTATCACACACATTTTTGGACACCTTAACCATAACACCACCAAGACGGTTAAAGGTTTATGCACACGCCTACGACTTATTATCCATTCTCGAATACTGGATATTAATCTAATCATGTTCATATTCCCACCGCACTATGGTAACCTAATGTTTAAGCGAGAGTAAAGAATACTCATGCGGCACAGATCATTTAGAACGGCCTCGCTACGAAATATCCCTGATTAGGAAAGGCATACGGAAGTCAGAGGGTTAATTGTGATACCCTTATAATTCCAACAGATCCTTCCAAAACTGTATACAGTCGTCAATATATAGCCAGAGTAAACTGTGAAAAAGCGGCATAAGCTTCAAAGGTTTAACCTTCATAACGCCTAAAATAAGTTTCTACATGTTGTGGTTGTCCCTGTCTTTCCCATCGGTTTAGCAATTTCAGGCGAAATCATGAAAGTAAGCTAGCCTTTGTTTAAATTTAATTTAATCTTAATAGTATTTAGACTAATTTTACCCCTTCCAAGCGTAACCCAACCTAACTTAAGTTACGGTAGGATTATAATAGGTAAACACTAATTACGGTATGGTCAGGTTCAAATACATCAGGCAGAACATTAATTACGCTGGGCTTAGGTTGAATTACATAGAACTAAAATACGTTAGATAAATATAATTTTCAGTTATGCACTATTAGGTTTAGATTAGGGTTGGTGTTGGTGAATCCCATATACATATAAGTGAAGTAACTGTAGGTTAAATAACAAATAAATAAAGATAAATCTTTACAGTTAGGTAACTAAATCTGGTAATGGTGTTCCAAAATATTGGTGACCTACAATATATTTATGAGCAGGATGGTGTGCACTTCCTCCGCCCCAAACACACACACACACATACACATACACACATACGCACACACACACACATACATACATACACACACACACACACACATACATACACACACACACACACACATATATACACACACACACCCACACATATACACACACACACACACACACACACACGCATACACACACACACTGTATACAGTAGCAACTGTAAACTGGTGTATAGCAATGTGGATGGTTTAATATCCAAAACATTGGAGATTGATGACCTCATAAAACAAGAAGAGCCCATGATAATGTGTTTATGTGAAACAAAATTAAATAAAGATATGAGTCTGGAAGTGATGGGATGGGATAACTATAATTTGTGGAGAAGGGATAGGAAGGGCAAGATGGGTGGAGGAGTATTAATCATTACACACAATAAATTAAAAGTTAAAATGATAGATTTACAAAACAATAAAGCAGAAATTATAGCAGTGGAGGTAATTAATGAAAATAATGAAAACACTGATATTGCGGTAGCATATAATTATGCCACCATATACGAGGGCCTGGGAAGAGGAAGAATACCAAGGATTAAAACAGGAGATGATCAAAACTATGGAACACTTATTTCACAGAAACAACGAGTTAATATTGGTAGGGGATTTCAATTGTAGAGAGGTTAATTGGGAGGAGGGAGACGCAGGTAGTAATATGAGTTCTTGGGGGAATGTACTACTAGACTTGGTTACAGAAAACCTGCTAATTCAGAATATTAAGGAAAACACAAGAAGAAGGGGTAAAGATGAATCGTCTAGATTAGACTTGGTGTTTACAAGAGATCCAGATATGATTACAAATACTAAATACCTACCTCCGCTGGGAAATAGTGATCATGTGGTAATTGAAATGGAAATCCTGATGGGTTATCCAACAATGCTAGAGAGAGAAGAACATAAAGAAAGGAGATTGAACTATGGGAAAGCAGATTTTAAGCTATTAAAAAGTTGCTTCAGGGATGCAGACTGGAGTGAAATTGAACAGAAAAACAATGTTAATGATAAATACTGTGTGTTTAGAAACATTTATGATGATATTGTAAACAGGTATGTGCCAAGACAAGGAAATAAGACTGAAAAGATAAAAGACTGGTTTAATGATAAATGTAGAATAGCTAGGGATAAGAGAAATAAGGCATGGAACATAGCCAGAAGGAGAAATGAACAGACCTGGAATACATATAGGAAGCTAAGGAACGAGTATGTCAGAATTAGGAAACAGGAAGCAAGAAATTATGAAAAAAACATTGTGGAAAAATGTGTAAGTGATCCCAAATTGTTCTACAGGTATGTAAATAGCAAAATGAAGGTTAAGGACAAAATAATGAAGCTGAGGGAAGGAGACTATATTTATGAGGGTGATGAGAAGATATGTGAGGTTATGAATAATACATTACATTCAGTTTATGCTATGGATGAATTTTTTTTAGAACCAGAGATTATATACCAAAATGATGAAAAATTGGGGGATATTATCTTTCAACCAGAGGAACTACTAGAACTTATGACGGGACTAGATGTGAGAAAATCTATGGGCCCAGACAATATAGCAGGATGGATTCTAAAAGAATGTGCTGAGGAATTGGTAAAACCTATATATGAAATAATTAAGTACTCTATTGAAGTTGGAAAATTACCACTAGACTGGAAAAGGGCTAATGTATTACCAATCTACAAAGGTGGGAGCCGCTAAACTATAGACCAGTGTCACTGACAAGTGTTGTTTGTCAAATGTGTGAGAAGATTATTAAGAAAAGATGGATAAAGTACTTGGAAGAAAATAATTTACTTACTGTAAAACAATTTGGATTTAGAGAGGGAAAATCATGTGTTACTAATCTGCTGAGCTTTTATGATAGGATGATAGATATACTACAAGAGAGAGAAGGATGGGCGACTGTATGTATCTTGATATAAAGAAGGCCTTTGACAGAGTTCCTCATAGTAGACTTAGATGGAAGTTGAAGAAGTTTGGAGGGGTTCAGGGTAATTTGTTGAAGTGGATGGAGGACTATCTCTCGGGAAGACAGATGAGAACCATGATAAGAGACAGCTTATCAACATGGAGGGATGTTACAAGCGGAGTTCCACAGGGATCAGTGTTGGCCCCAATTATGTTTCTGGTCTATATAAATGACATGCCAGAGGAAATAAATGCATACATGAATATGTTTGCTGACGATGCAACAATTATGAAACATATAGTGGACGAAAACAGTTGTAGAGAGCTACAGAGTGATCTGGATAAGATAGATCGATGGAGCAAGATATGGAAATTAGATTTTAACAAAGATAAATGTCATATGATGGAAGGGGGTGTGAGTAAAAGAAGAACTCATTGGGAATATAAACTAGGAGAATGTACGATTAACCCCTCAGAGAAAGAAAAGGACTTGGGCATTATAATACAGGGAGATCTTTCACCCGAGAGCCATATTAACAAAATTGTGGGAGAAGCTTATGGCCTGTTGAATAAAGTAAAAATAGCATTCAACTATTTGAATGAAGAGATGCTAGTAAATATAATAAAATCAATGGTGAGACCTAAATTGGAATATGCGGCAGTGGTGTGGTCACCCCATCTTAAAAAAACACATAAATAAGTTGGAGAAAGTACAGAGAGCTGCAACGAAGATGATTCCAGAACTAAGAGAACTGACATATGAAGAGAGATTAGAGAGATTGAATTTGCCAACTCTAAGTGAGAGAAGAGAAAGAGGGGATATGATTATGATGTATAAATGTGTTAGGGGATTGGAAAGGATAGACAAGGAGGACTTTATCGAGGGAGATAAAGGGAGGACTAGAGGACATAGTTGCAAGTTAAAGAAAGGCAGATGTAAAGGAGATGTGAGGAAATTCAGCTTTCCATATAGAAGTATTAATATGTGGAATCAGTTGGATGATGAAGTGGTGGGTGCGGGGAATATCCAATTTTTAAAGCCAAATTAGATAACAGAATCTTTGGAGGCGGGACAATACGAGCGTAAAAACTCAAATCCTGTATACTACAATTAGGTGAGTACACACATATACACACGCACACACACACACACATACACACATATACACACACACACATTCACACGCCCATATACACACACACACACACACACACACACATACACATATACACACACACATACACCTATACACACACACACACACACGCACACCATCAAAGTAAATTTACGAACAAAGGTCAACATTATTATTGTAGAGAATGAACTACTGTATATTTAAGAGAATCACGAAGCTGAATCAGAGCGAACTATTATGAATTAATGAATACCCACCCAGAAAATAAGATATACTAATACGAAGCAGCGCCAAGTTATGAGAATGAGAGAGATAGAGGTCAAAGTAAATACTGAGGAGAATGAGAGAGAACTTGGCGAGAGAGAAAATTGAGACTCGGTGCAAAGTTGGGAGACTGTGCGTGGGAGAGAGAGAGAGAGAAAAATGAACACTGTAATGCGCGATGTTAGAATATACTGGCTACCTGAAATTATTAATAAAATATATATATATATATATATATATATATATGAGGAGAGAGAGAGAGAGAGAGAGAGAGAGAGAGAAGCGAAGCCAAATGGGACATGTACAAATTAAGGACATGGAAAATCAGATATTCACATGCATATATATATATATATATAGATACATTATATGACAGATAGACAAAGGTTACAAGCGTGATTTATGTTTTGTTCTGTTTATTCCCTGTCGGGGAATAAAGATATGTACTTAAGGTTTTTATTCTGGACCCTCTTCTCCCTCATGTTTATCCCCATTAGTGTTGAGATTTAAAGACGCTTATCCCATTAATTTGACGAATATATAAGACCTTTCACCCCATTGTTCTGTCAATTTCAAGATTTTTTGTTCCATTTAGGCGCCGTTTTTTTTTTTTTTTTTTTGCGAGCCAGTAATTTAGGAGAACTGGCCTTTCTCTACTGGAAAAGATTCCAAATTAATCTCAGAGATCTTGGGTCAAGCGTACACATTTATCTCGAAGAGGGTCTTGGGATTGCTTTTAAAGCTTGATGTAGGGGTAGGGAACAACCTTCAAAAAGGGAGAAGAAGAAAAACCCCAAATAAATACAGACGTGGGGGTCGACCCGTTCACATTTTCCTTCTTTACTGTTTTGTTTTAATTGTGTTGAATAAAAGCTGCGGTACTTTGGGACTTCAGGGCTCTTGGTCCCTAAAAGTTCAATAGGCCTCAGAATATTTACCTTAGGCTCGCTGACTAGTAGAGAGAGAGAGAGAGTGAGAGTGAGAGTAAGAGAGAGAGTCAGTGAGTGAGAGAGAGAGAGAGCGTGAAAGTAAGTGAGTGTGTGTCTGTGTGTGTATGTTACAAGAAGTTACACACAATAATTAGTATTTCAAAGACCTTGTTGTTTAAACCGCTCAGACAAATATGAGAGAGAGAGAGAGATTCACATAGATATGATAACCACACAGACCTTACAATTCCAGCAAGATAGAGATAAAGTGAGAGAGAAAGAGAACATTTGTATATTATGTAGATATATTATATGGTAAGGGTAAACATGAATATTAAGAGGGCGATTACTTGGAGACACCAGCCTGTAAAGAGGATAAAAATAATCCACAGTTCGGTACATCTGAGAGAGAGAGTGTGTGTGTGTGTGTGTGTTGCATAAAGATACATATAATTACATAGATACACAGACTGCACAGACCTTTCGGTCGCCACTAGGCAGTTATGACTCAATTCCAACATAAAACTTGCTATTAAGTGGAAGTTAAAGATAGTAAAGCAAAAGTGTGAGTGAGTGTGTGTGTGTGTGTGTGTATATATATATATATATATGAGGGAGGGGACACTAACCGGATAATAAATGATGAATAATAAACAATAATTACTAAATATTAAATAGTAAATTATATAAATAATAAGCATAATTAAAGGGAACAGAAGTTTGGAGTGACATGAACTCCTTCAAGATACGATTTCGCGTTTGCTTTAGGTGTTTTGGCTATTTTCAGTCGATTTGATTCAGATTAGGAAGAGTATATTATGGAGGTCAGAGGATTAATTGAGAGAGGCTGAACACTTTTAACTCTCACAGATCTTTCCTAAGCTGTATAAATTTGTCTACTGATAGCCAGAAAAAAACTGCCCAAACGCGGCATGGTCTATAATTAATGGGAATACAAAGGTTGGAGTAAAGGCAGAACGTAAGTGTTAGGTAAAGGTGAGCTTAAACATTTTATTACAGGAACTTAATTTACATTGGCCATTTCAGGGAGAAATGTTGCTGATGGTTTTATTATAAGTCTTCAATTATTGTCTAAATACTATTTAATTTTTCTGGTAGTTCATGTCTTTACTTTATATTGTAGCTTTTAATTATTGCCTAGCCTCATTGTTCATTTTGGGAATACTGATGAACACATTGGAAGAGCAACAGAGAAAGAGAGTGTGTGTGTGTGTGGGAGTGAATGAATGAGAAAGAGAATCTGGTTATAATGAAGGAAAAGTCATCAAGGGAAGCCAATTAACCCGTTGACTGCGGGTGACATTCCGGAATGTCCTGGCAATTTACAGCAATTTCCAGGCTTTAATAGCCTGTGAAAGCCGTAGAAATCGAGTGTCAGTGTGCGGGAGCATGAGGGACCCACCTCCGACCCTCAGAGGAGCGAGCCGCTCACTGAGAGAGATAGTGTATCGCGCGGGTGTCTCACAACAGTGTTGCCGAGCGAGCGAGAGCTAATAATTAGCGGTTTTCCCGCATGTCTATGGCACCGCTGCGGGTGAACCCCGCCACCTACGAAGCCCGTTCTGGTCTCATTTTGAAGCTATTTACGCCTAGTTTTCGGCAGAATACAGTTCATTTAATGCAGATGCTTGATTAATCATTCAGGAGTGCCTGAATATGCCCTAAGTAGCCCAAATATGCCCGCAGCGTAAGTGTTAAGGAGGGAGCGAGGCTGGCTGAGTAAAGCAGGGCGGGGCGGGGGAAGCGTTAATGCTGTTGGATTAAGGGGAGATGGGTCGTTTTTCTGGACCCCTTTCTCTCTCCTGTTTAGCTCCATTAGTTTTGACAAATTAATACATTCAGCCCATTAGTCTGGCGATTTTAACACCTTTAGCTCAAGTTTGATTGTTTAGGTGTGGATTTTTGTCCTGGAAAGCGATAACGAACCTGTAATTGTAAGAGGAACCGACCTTCGGCCTGGACATTTTTTTCCGAAAAATATACAAATATATCTTGAAGGAGGGTCTTGGGCGGGTGAATCTTCAAACTTAATGGAGGTCTAGAAAAAAAACCTAAAAAAACTAAAAATTAATAAATAGATACATAACCGAAGTAATAAGTACGCCCATGCCCCTTTAACCTGACAAGCGCGATATAGACCTAGGTGCTAGGGTAGTTATTTGTGCATTTCTAGCCCTGGATTCTGACAGGTTTTCGGTATGCTTTTATTTTACATATATGATGTATATATGAACCTTCAAGAGTGCTAAAATAAGTGGGAAAAGCATTTGGGTGGTGAAAAACGAAGATCTTGGCCACCCGGTCATAATCTCAGGCGAGAGAGAGCCACAGGCAGCCCTCCCCTCTCGCTGTCTGGGAGACAACTGAGACGAGCGGGGCGGTGTGTGCCGGTGTCTGGGTGTTGCATAACGATCTTTTATGCAACCCACTTGTGCTACATTATCGCGGGAGAGAAAAATAACCGATAAATGATGATAATAAGAGGATAAATAGGTGGGGGGGGAGGGGGGAATAAGGTGGGGAAGGAGGGGAGGGGGAGGGGTGAGAAACACATGGATGAGTACTAGAGGGGAATTATCTCACCTAGAGACAAAATCCTTTGTTTTGATAGGCCCTTTTTTTTTTTTGGAAGGCTTTTTTTATGGTCTTGCTTCCGTGAGGCCTATCGCGTTCCCTATAGGAAGCCTTCCGTGAGGCCTATCGCGCTTGCCGGGTTAAGGAGGTACAGTGAGGCTGGTTGAGGAAAGCAGGGCGAGGCGATGGTTGAGTTGATGCTGTGGGATTAACTTTATCCCTTAGTACACGATTAACGGTTTATAATTTCCTGTTCATATTAAAGATCTATTTTTTCCTACATCAAGCTTAATTATACACCCGATAGACCCAGCTTCGACATCCAGTTTTACATTTTCGAGTAGAATTTTTTTCAGCCAAAGGCCAGTTCTTCCTAAATTACAGACTCCTAAATAGCACGAAAGGTCTTACAATTTTCAAAAATAATGGCTTAGATCTCATAAAATCGCCAAAAATACAGGGAGAACGTCTTTAAATCTTAAATGGGGCTAAACATGAAGGAGAATGGCTCCAGAAAAAAATACCTCATTAATTCTGCTTGATTAACTTGAACGTTTACTACATGATGGAGGTTTTATTGTTTCGTTTTCATATCATGTTTTTTGGTTTTCTTTTTTGCTCCCTAGACCTCCATCAAGCTTAAAAAATCACTCCCACAAGACTCCCACTTCAGGATAAATATCTACCTTTTAGTATATATTATTAACCCTTAACCATCGGCGCGCAACATATGTCGAGTTAAAGAAAACGTGCCCATATGCAGGCCTCGACAGATGACGAGTGCAATTTTCAGCACGTAATGTGCTCTGAGAGAGAGCTGAGCGGCGCGAGGAGCATAGATTCCCTCCTGACCGCTCGCCACCACCTCCGTGGGTCGACTGAAATTTATTACACCCTCTTCCACCCTCTCTCACTCGCTACACAGGGAATTATGTAAGGAAATTACCTTATTTTAGGGTTTTTGCACTCATATTGCACGATCGTTGCAAGAGAACCAGTGGTCGTAGAAGGATGGTTCGGGTGTCATTGGAAAGCTCTGTTTATGCCCTTTCAGGGATAGATACTTGTATTATGCTCTGGGTCTTGTTTATGCATGTAAAAGAGCACGGAAACAACCCCATTTAGGGTAAAACCACCCGCATGGCGGGTAATAGAAGTTACCGACCCACCCGCTCGTAATGTGTTAAACATCACCAAAGTGCCGGTGACGTCCTTTTCATTATATTTTGGCAACTATTAAATGATTATATTTTGCTTCTGAAAGATCGTTGACCATTAAAAGGCTATAGTATATTATACTACCCCAATTAATCCTTTTAGCTAACACAAATCCATCCTAAGCTGAAGCTAATCATCTAATGGTTGCTAGAAAATGATGAAAGGACGTCACGGGTACGGAAAGAATTATGGTTTCATAATTTTGTGTATATATCATGGGGGTATTTTTTGTGTTTGTCTGTGTTCATGTTTGCTCCCCTGACGTCCATCAAGTTTAAATCACACTCCCAAGATCCCCCTTCGAGATAAGATTGTAAACAAAAATCGGTAGAAAAGTGTCAAAGCCTAAGGCTGGCTCCTTAATTATGTGCAATTTTGTTTTGTTTTGCAGGAAAAATGCCATTGCCTCCTAAATTAACACCTTACGAGCGGCCTATGCGGTTTATTATATGTACCGCACAGCGGGGTGTTTTTAGCCAAAATAGGGCTGTTTACGTGATCATTTTCATGCCTAAATAAGACCCAGAACGTAAAACAAGTACCTATCCCTGAAAGGGCATAAACAGAGCTTTCGAATGACACCATAACGATCCTTGTATGATGGATAGTTTTCTTGCAATAACCGTGCAACGCGAGTGCAAAAAGCAGGTAATTCGGTACTTT
This sequence comes from Paralithodes platypus, assembly GCA_032716605.1. Taxonomy (NCBI): domain Eukaryota; kingdom Metazoa; phylum Arthropoda; class Malacostraca; order Decapoda; family Lithodidae; genus Paralithodes; species Paralithodes platypus. Next base: position 35,631,484 of record CM064548.1, on the reverse strand, counting down.
CGGTACATAATTGAGTATGTAGCGAGTGAGAGAGGGAGGAGGGAGCTGAGATTTGTGTCAGTAGGTTCGCCGCGGTGGTCTGGAGCAGTCATACGCTCGCTAGTCTCCTGCCACCACTTGTCTCTCTCTCTCAGCCACATTACGTGCTGAAATTGCCACTCGACCTATGTCGAGCGCCGCCACATAGTCCAGCTTTTTTTAACTCGACTTATGTTGCTCGCCGCTAATTAAGGGTTAATGGCTTGCTTTCGCTCGCCAGGAAAAAACTCGGCAAATAATGTCAAAAAAGGTCTTAACCCGTGGAGCCCCGGCTAGTTTTGTAATGTTTGCGCACTAGAACCCGGCCGGTTTTCAAAAAATGGTTTTATTCCAGAAACAATAGCGAATGGGTTAGGAATGAAGGAAAAACCACGAAAAACTACTCAAAAAGCTTAAAAAATGGTCCTACAGAGCCCCCGAAAATGGGTTTTACAAGAGTAAAAAATTGAAGGCAATTATCCCCAAAAAACAGGTTATTGAGCGCTCGCGCGCACGCACGTGGACTTTGAGAGTTTTCAACCATCGGCACGGTTGCGTGGGATACGTACACAGTTCCCATACAAATCTGAGCCCTCTTGAGTGGCTACACCTGAGGTTACGGTCGGCGCAATTAGGGTGACGCGTCAGGCGCGTCTCTGGGGCTGTGCGTTACATACATCGCCGACGCGTCAGACGCGTCGCGGGGGCTGTACGGGTTAAAGGTGGGGGCTCATGGGTTGAGATAAACATGGAATGATAATCGCCAAGCTGTACATAATTATCTCGCAAAATGCAATGGCACTGAAATAATTATTAACAATGGTATAAAGGATTTTGTGGATCGTCTATAACGGGCCTGTGACGTCACAAGAGTATAAGTCCACCATCCAGTCTAGGCTAAGGATACTGGTGTGACGTCACTATGACGTCACAGGCCCGGTATAGACGGTCCGCAAAATCCTTTATACCATTGTTAATAATTATTTCAGTGACATTGCATTTTACAAGATAATTATATGCAGGTTGGCAATTATTTGTTCATGTTTACCTCAACCAATGAGTCCCCACCTTTAACATTGACAAAGAAATATGGCAAAAGGTATCAACATTGCAAACTCAGGGAGCGAACGTCTTAAAAAACCTAAAATCAATGGGATTAAACATTAGGGAGAGGTATGGTCCCGACAAAATCACCCGCTAAATTGCTTGATTTAAAAAGAAGATTGGATGTTATCTTCATCGTACATTAGACTGTTCATATATAATCCAGTAATGTGTGAATGATTTCGACGAGAGAAAGTCATATGCAATTGTCTATGCTTAACCAATATTTTACCGGCGACGTCTTTTATATTTTATTCCAGCTACATTTAGAAAATGTTGTGTAGTTTAAAAAGGGTTAACTAGGATAGATCGAAGCCTGGTAATTGCTTGAGGCCCATTTTAAAACTTAATTCAACCGTGTTACAGTATCCAGAATATTGTTAAAACGATGTCACCGGTACCGAAAGGGTTAAGCGAAACCTAATTATTGGGTTGGGTGTACACTCGGATACCATAGTCTCAAGCCCACTCCTAAATATTCGGGGACTTCACCTATTTCTAATGATGGAGGTATATATCTAATCATGGAAGTATATCTCTAGAAACGAATGTATAAATATATGTTCCTTTACATCAACTACACAATTACATACACTGATAATTGAAAAGCAAGTTCTATCCTCTAGTCAGTCCAGATAGTTATAATTTTATAAAGAAAAACATAGCGGCTCCACAATTGCTTATGTGTGGGCTAGATACTATATAGTATCTGAGTGTACCTAGAGGGATAAATAGACACAGTGCTATACAGGGCTACATAAATCAACGCACGCGCACACGCACACACACACATACACAGAGAAAGAGACAGAGAGAGTGAGAGTGAGAGTAAACATGAGAGTAGGAGAGAACTAGGTTATTGTGAAGGAACAGGATGAAGAAGACGAAAACATAAAACATAAATTGCAGGAGCGAGCAAGGAGGAAATTGCAGGAGCGAGCAAGGAGAAGATTGACATAGATACACTGGCCACACATATCGTAAGATCCCTGCCAGGTGGCCAGGACATAATCCTAGTAGATATAGAAACCCTAAGATAAAGTGGAAGGAAAGGATAACAAAGATGAAGACTCTCTCCCCACCCTACGTTCTCTCCCCACCCTCCGGCATTTTGCCATACATGAAAACAGTTAGAAGTGAATAACCTTACAGGGCTTGGAAATCGCCTGAAGGAATCTAAAGTATAGTTTGAAATGGAAAGGAATTTGCCATGTACACTCCAGAGGATGCAGCCTCACAATACTTGTATATAATGGTACAACTATGTCTTTACTATGACAATGAAAATTTCTTTGAATAAATCCTAGTGCTCTATTTGCTTTGTTAGATGATGTGGTGCATTGGCTTGTAAATTTTAGATTTTCGTTAATAAGCACTCCTAGGTATTTTATCTGTGAAACGCTCTTTATCTTTTCTCCATTAATGTGATGTTCGTATTTATTGTTTTGGGATACTTTTTGTAGTGTCTGGCATTTGCTTACATTAAGCAAATTAAGCATCTACCAATTTTCTGACCACTCTGATATTGTGTTTAGATCTAAATGCAGACTAATTCGATTGCTTTCCGAGATGATTGCATTTCCTATATTAGTGTCATCAGCGAATTTCGAAATTTATTATAGATGTCATTGTCTAAATCATTAATATATATTGTGAACACTATTGGACCCAGTACTGAACCCTGGGGGACCCCACTTGTCACCGGGGTTCAATCTGATTCCACTACATTAATTATTTCTCTTTTCTTTCTTTCATATAACCAATTACTTATCCAATTGTGTGTTTTGCCTTGTACTCCTAGAGAGAGAGAGAGAGAGAGAGAGAGAGAGAGAGAGAGAGAGAGAGAGAGAGAGAGAGAGAGAGAGAGAGAGAGAATTACTTAGGGTAGATTAAGTCTGGTGGAGTATAATACGCCGGTCGAAAGTAATTACACTGCAACTTGCCCAGAGAAAAAAGTTGGGTGGGTAAAGCAAACTAAAATAAACTAATTCCCGAGCGTAAGTGAAAGATAATTGGATGTGTGAAGGAGAGAAGTCGGCTACATGATTTGAATTTATATTATATTGTTACCTAACTTGCCTATATATATATATATATATATGCGAATATATTTCCACACTAAAGGTGTGTAGAAAAGGGTAGGTTCACTGCACAAAGTTTAAAATATGTTAGTGCTAAAATTAAATTGCATCTAAAATACATTGCACGCACAAAATAAGGGTTTAAAATGTATGTCCGAGTATCTTATTAGAAGGCTCGGACTGTTGTGTACATGTTAAAATAATGTTTATGTTTATATTTAACACTTTTACATAAACATTATTTTAATATGTACACAACAGTCCGAGCCTTCTAATAAGATACTCGGACATACTTTTTAAACCCTTATTTTGTGCATGCAATATATCTTAGATGCAATTTAATTTTAGCACTAAAATTTTGTAAACTTTGTGCAGTGAACCTACCCTTTTCTACACACCTTTAGTGTGGAAGCATATTCGCATATATTTTTACCACAAGAATCAATATTTTTCATGTTTTATATATATATATATATATATATATATATATATATATATATATATATATATATATATATATATATATATATATATATATATATATTTTTTTTTTGTTTTTCTTTAATACATACGAGGTTGAAAGAAATGGCAATTTCTGCGTTGGAAATTTTATTATTCAAAGTTTCCAGGTCTCTGATGAGTTGTCGCTGGGTGGCAGGAAGTAGATGAAGGAGATGAGCAAAATTCATGGTGGTACAGGGTTACATTAAAGTACATGAAGATACAGGATATACGACGCGTTTCACTGGACAACCAGCATTATCAAGTAAGGAAGGAATGATATAAAAGGTAAACAGGAAGGGTATATATAGAGGGTGGAGGATTAGAGGAGGCGGAAAACAGGGGGCAAAAGTCTGCGATTGGTGGAAGGCTAAACTAGGAGAGAGAAAGGGGGTAACCGCTTCACGCATGCGCACTGGATGCGGGATGGTGGTCGATAGGTGGGGTCTGCAGGCGCCACACAACTTAGGCCACGCCCCTCGACACGCAGCCAATCAGCTTCGACCCCACCTATCGACCACCATCCCGCATCCAGTGCGCATGCGTGAAGCGGTTACCCCCTTTCTCTCTCCTAGTTTAGCCTTCCACCAATCGCAGACTTTTGCATAAGCAGAGTTTAGTATCCCCCCCCCCCGTATAGTGGGTACCACCAACAAAATTTGTCGTCGTCGTCGTCGTCCGTCGGTCCCGAAACTCCTCCTAGACCGTTGGGCGGATTTTCACCAAATTTCACACAAACATTTGTTGCGTGAATGAGAACGTCAGTCAAAAATGATTTTTTGAATTTATGCAATAGTTATGATTGTAGGTCCAAAATACGGTTTAACCCCCCCCCCCTCCCCCGCCCGGACCCCTCCTCCTCCTCCCCCCCCCCCCCCCTCCTCCCCTCCCCCCCCCTCCCCCCCCCGCAATGATGGCGTTATTAGTGTTTGAGCCCCGAAGGGGCTCACACACTAAGAACGCATTCATTCTGGGGGCGAAAACATCTCACTCCGTATTTGCTAGGTTAAGTTAGTTTAGTTGGCATTAGAAGTGATGGTAGTAATAGTGGGATTAATGGTGATAGTAGTGATGATGGTGATAATAGTAGTTATGATGGTTGTAGTTGTATTGATGATGATGACAGTAGTGATGATGATGACAGTAGTAGATATGATGGTGACAGTAGTAGATATGATGGTGACAGTACTAGTAGTAGTGATGATGGTCATAGTAGTAGTGATGATGGTGACAATTAATGATGATAGTTGTAGTGATAATGATGACAGTAGTGATGATGGTAGTGACGATGGTGTGAGTAGTAGTGATGATGGTGAGTAGTAGTGATGATGGTGAAAGTTGTAGTGATGATAATAGTTGTGATGATGAAGATCATAGTAATGGTGATGATGGCAGTAGTAGTGATGATGGTGATAGGATACATGATGGTAATACTTGTGACAGTAGCAATGATGATGGTTATAGTAGTAGTGATGATGTTAACAGTAGTTGTTACGATCGGGTCTCGTATAAATCAGTGGCTCTTATACATTGGACTAGACTGGCATAAATGCAACAACGGAAACGCTAGATCCATCCCCTGATATATAATCCCGTCGAACAAAGAACACATATACCCTCCAGAGTTATATCTGCGATAGCGGGGTATCTTAACTCTCAGTATCTATGTGCTTCTACTATAGGCTGATGTTCTCTGAAACAGCCTATTACCTATAACATATGGTTGCTTAGTTATGGTACACAAGGAAAAGATAGTTAACTTAATTAAATCACAAGAGTGATCTAATGCAAACAAGAAGAAGGTTTACTTAACGTTACTTTAATCAATAATTTCTGTCACTCCTTTATGAAAGAAAGTGTTGTAAAGTCCTCAAGCACCGAACAAGGAATCTTCTGAATGATGTCGGATGCTACTAAGAAGAACGTATCGGAAATGGAACCACAAAATAGCAGGAGGCAGGACAATGCACGTGTAGGCTAAATACACAATAAGGCTGGACATATAATGTTATTGGACACAAGAATATTATAAGCGGTGCTGTAACGGGGGGGGGGGGGGGGATGGAATAGGATTGGGTATCTCTCCTTCTTCACTTCCCTTCTTCTGCTAACAAGAGAGAGAGAGGGAGGGAGAGACAGAAAAAGATAGATTAAGCTGCGAAGGTGGAAAATAGGTACTCAAGGATAGAAAGGAAGAGATGACGACAAACCCGTTATTGCATTCTAATTAACGAGAGGACAACCCTGTTTGGTTGACCCACATCCAACATCCTTCGAGGAAGGGGAAAGGCTGCAACTCCGACACGATGATAAGACCAAAGAACCACAAAAACCCCACTGAGACCTAGCATATTCTCTACTTTCTAGATATCACATAAGGATGTTTTTGGGAACGGTAATTCATCCGAATTATTTGATCGCCCACCTTCCGGTGAACTGGCCGTCCCCATGGTTTTCTTATTCTTTATGCAATCGTGACTCATGCTCATTATTCAGGTACATTAGGACAGTAGGATAAATTGGAGGCTAGCAAAGACCAATCAAGAACTTCACCTTCAATGATGGCTGACAAGACTTTAACTCTCGGTTAGGCTACTGGTCCTACTCTTAGACCAATTTAATACTGACAGCTCCGATTTACCATCCTGACAACACATTTAGATCCAAATAGGTACGGGAGGATAGATACAAACATATTGCAGTAATCTTAAGCTTGATATTAATAGAAGGAACATTTTACCGTTTACAACTCTTAATATTGGTACCGTATGGTCCGTATCTAATTATCTCTATACCATTAACCTGGGACCAATCCATTACCGTACTGGGACAGTCTCTTAACCTAGGAGTAGGACTCGAATATTGCTGTCTGTATCCACCCCATTCCTCTCAGTATTATACATCCCAATTCCACTAGATACCGGTATCGGCCAGGCTTGCAGGTAGGTTTCTTCGGCCTACCGTATCCTGGGGTATAGGGGGTAATCATACGTCTTCCTGCGGTCCTTGAACCCTCGTACAGTACACGAGTTCAGCATCCTGCACTCAGCCAATGGGAGGGGTGAATCTCCGATTCTCCGCCATCAGCAATTCAGCATCACATCGACTCCGTCCCAAACTGGTTCCCTGGTAAGTCGAATATAATTCTTAACCCACGGTTGACATATAGCTAACCCTTAATAATGTGGTTAATCAATATCCTAATTACGGTACACAGTAATACTAAAACAAATACATATAAAAAATATAGGCTAATATAAACATATAAAAATACATGGATTCCTATTAACGTATAAAAATAGATGAGCTAATATAAGTACAGAAATACAATGGCAGATCAAATTATGACATTACAGTACAGTACCGAAATAATCTCTTAAGGCATCCAAAGATCCTCTCATTAAGTACAGGTACATATGTTACTCAGCAGTACTCTACACACAATCGGGAATACATAATTACACAGCATATCTATGGAGTCAAATCAATACAATAATGGCATAAATCAAAGGTAATTGTCATGGTCAAACTTAACAGGTTGGACTGCTCAATGCGGAGGGTGCTATACAAGGCTCAAACAAAGCTAAACGTTATTTCTACTGTAACTCGAGTAACTTATCCCCTGAAATCAGCTGCCCAGAATCTCACTACAGCGTTCCATCCCTTGCAAGGCAACTCTGTTCATTAGACCATGTCAAACATAATTATATCATAGGAATCAATACTCAAAATACACTCTAAATGCACAATAATTAATAATAGCCTACTGTACTTCCAATTAGGTGAAAGTTAGGTAGCCTAATTAAAAATGTAAAATCATATAACCTACCATAATAATTCAGCAAGTACCCATACCTAAACTGCCTTTTCACAAGTTAACTTTAAGTAACAATAGGTAAGAACAAACAATCGTCTGAAATAAACCCGACCCAATGGGGGTCCGAAATTTGACAGTACTGGGGTTGGGAAATGAGGACCTCTAAATCAAGATAACAAGTAACTCTTTACACTATAACCCAGTAAAAACATTTAAAATGAACAATAACCAGGCCTAGGAGACGTTAGTTATAAATACTTATCTGAATAGGCCTAACTTTGGAACGTCGGAGACACGAAAGGTAAACAAAACTCAAGGACACGATCTCAAACGAATGTCCTTTCCTGAATTACACGTTAAAATACAATCATATTTACCAAAATGCATGGTTTTATAAACCCAAAGTAATGAACAAGTTCTAAACATACAATACAACTGCTACATTAGTAATTTACTCAACCTGGTCGTCTCTCCGAAATGCGAGATGGTCTAAATCCTAAAATGGCGGTCAAGCTTCAAAAGCATTTTAATCAACTTCGTCCTCAATTCTACTCTTAACTGGTGTTCTCGCACTACCTCAGGATTATGTAAAACGGTGAAAGACAAACTAGCAAAATAGGCTAGCCTAAGTTTGGTCGGGAATTATGGAAAAACACAAGAATTGGAAGGCCATCAAATGGCGTCCCTCTGACTGAAATTATTACACACGAAGTTAATTTGACGTTAATTTGGAATAACGAAGTCTAAAATATCAGAATAACACTTAGCAAAGGTGCACAGACTAAGTTTTACTGAACACAATGATAATGGGGGAATTTGAATGGTTGTAGGCACTTGGCAGGTGAGGGGTGCCTGTCGACCAACCCGATGGTAGGCTCGAGTTCACGAATTTGTCAATCACCGCAATATCTCCTACATTACACACCTAGTACTTACTTAACTGAAGAAGCAATACCCTATAACACTATAAACCTTAATTACGAACCTCTGAATGGAGGGAAAGGAAGCCTAAGTCCGGAGAAGAAGCGGGGAATGATGACAGAGACTGGGGGGTGGGTAGGTGTCTTTCTCGTAGGCCTGGGGTCACGACAGTGAGGGGCCGAGGGCCAGTGCCAGGGATCCCGCCAAAAATGGGGAGGGTGACCACAAAGGGTGGCGTCGCTTGGGTAGGAATTGGCGGTCTTTTTACACAAGGGGGCATTAATCTAAATTCGAAAAGGAAGGATTTTTACAGGGAATAACAGAAGAGGTGAAAAGATAAATTAGGCTTGGAAGTATTTTAGATAGATTTGAGAATATTAGTTCTCCTCCTGATCTAGGCTAATTCCCTCTTTACATAGACAAGGGTTACTTAACCCTTCTTAAACGATACATTTCCCTTAAATATAGGGAAGAGTGAATGAAGGGGAAAAAGTCTTACAGTTAAGTCAAACCTTACAACATATACCAAAAGGGAAAGTACAATTTCTTCCCGTTACACAGGTGAAGTAGTGTAAAGTCAGTGAAAATAGGCTAGCCTAAACAGACCTCAGATGCGAAAATACCCTGAGCCGAACAGGCCAAGTGGGATATCTCTATTGGTCTAACTGGTAAGGTGTCTGCCTCACACCCAAGGGTCGAGAGTTGGTGCCCCCACCAGGGCATGTTATTTTCGTGAGGCTATTTCCGCATTTAACGAAGTTTAGGTGTGTTGGTAAAATTGTTCAGATGGTTGAAAGTAAGATCGGAGCTCCATAAATCCTCTTTCGGGTATGGTGTAAAAACCGATCCCCACAGTGCAACTGTAATAATGCTCGCCACGAAAAAGTAGTACTTCTATTAACAAAACCGGTCTATGCTGGTTGTGTCTCTCTACAGCAACCTAGACCTCAAAATGCTTGTGTAAAAATAATGGGTATGCATAAGAGTATATGATCTAATCCAGCTAATGTCTACCCGGGTTAATAAAGTCTAGCTGGGATGCGCAAAGGTACAGAATTCTGGTGGAGCAAGGCAGCTCCTAGCCTAGTGTGGACCTTGGGTCTGTGCGGCCTGATTACGTTAATATGAAGGGGTGCTCTCTTGAAGATTCTCGATCTCAATTATTGAGTATCCTCCTGGCGACCCTCAAAAGTAAAAGCAATTAGAGTTAGAACAGTGTTGGGTGGATTAGGCAAGCAGCCCTCACGCACTACACAGTCTAAACTCCAAGGTGCACAGACAAAAGATCCACCCAGGTAACCCACAGAATCCGTAGTGTCGTGTAGCTCAAAAGTAGCCTACACACATTGAAAACACCAACAGCAAGGTACCTGATCCCTAGTCTAGCATTATTTAACCCTGTAGAAACATTAGTGATTGATGGAGACAGTCTGAGCAATACAATCTCCCAAAAAGACAATGACTATCTTCAACCTTAATCTAGTACATAAGAAATGTGAGATCCAGCATATAATACAGTCTGGCCACCAATTCAAGGTGTGGATGCAGAGAACCAGAGGGGAATTGATATTAATAAAAGGTGAGGAAGTAGTGGAAATGATAGAGGCAGTAGGAGAGAAAGATTCTAAGACAAGAGTGTGGGACAGTTCAAGGGAGATGCTTAGAGTATGCTGTCTGGGAAGGATCTGACAAGGATATCCCCATGGACCTCCTGGCTGGTGTCCCAGTTCGCAAGAATGGCACGAGGGCGCGCGACAGTCACCCAATAAGCAGCCGCGTAGTAGGCAGTGTTAGGCAGGAGGCAACGAATCCCGCGAGGCCTATGTAAGGGGGCCAGCCACGCGCCGCACTCACTACCAAGTCACACCACCTTGTCTCTCTCTCTCTCCCTCTCCCGCTCGCCTTCCCATCATTCAACTACTTAACACAATACTTTTAATTGACTAAATAAAATAGAAAGGATTGTGACAGACGAAAATAAAGAACAGTTCTGAACTGTCTGCAACACAAGCTTTCTCGAGAAGGAAAGTACACAATGATAGGTAGACTGTAGCTATATTCTCTGCCCTGGCGAGTCCTAGCGAGTAAGCCATGCGGTTCTGGGGGAAGCGGTGAGCGTCACACCCCACCCAAGATTTTTAAGAGACCCCAACTATGAGCTCTAAATCTGACACACAGAACCCATACAAAATTCGCCACTCCTAGCCACCCAGCGACAATGAAATGTAAAGCACAGTTCTCATCAAAATAACACATTATAAAAATTAACAACCCTTCCCAACACAATAGATTAAATTACATAGTTATGCTCATAAGAGCGAGCTTCACTAGCCCAGCCTTCTGAGAGGAGTACAACTCAAAATTTCTGCTATAACATACTTAAAAAAAATTTAACTATCAAAGAAAGAGTTTTTATAGGATTATTATATTTTTAATATGTTTATGGCGGCTGCACTACAGGGGCAAGCCTAGTTTTTACTTCTATACCAACACAGCAACTCCTACTTTACGACCCAATACGCTGGGCTACACACGCGAGCCAACAAGCACCAGACGTAAACATACTAATCAAACCAAAGTAGGAGGCTACCCTTGTGATGATCTACCCCGGGTCTTCCACCCTCGATAAGCAATCTGCAATCACATTCTCAGAACCGGCAATATGGCGTATGTCTAGGTTGTATTCCTGCAACATTAATGACCACCTGGTCAGCCTCATATTCCAGTTATGGAATTGATTCAGGATCTTGAGGGGGTGATGGTCTGTGTAGATCACCACAACTGGTCCATAGGCTGGAACATACACCTCAAAGTGCCTGAGCGCCAGCACAATCGCCAGCAGTTCCTTCTCAACTACTGAATAGTTCTTCTGCGCCGAGTTGAACTTTTTTGAGAAGAAACTGACTGGGTGCTCCAGCCCATCTTCGTCTGATTGCATCAGAACGGCACCAGCCCCCACACCACTGGCATCAGTTGCCAGCTGGAATGGTCGGCTAAAGTCCGGGGCCCTGAGGATTGGGTGAGTACACAACAGGTGTTTTACTAGCAAAAAAGCCCTCTCACACTCAGGCGCCCACTTAAACTTTCTATCTTTGGCCAATAGGTCTGTCAGAGGAGCCAGCACAGTAGAATAGCCCTTTATAAAGCGGCGGTAGTAACCAATCATGCCCAAAAACCTCATGATCTGCTTCTTGGTGGACGGCCTGGGGAAGTGGTTAATAGCCAATATCTTGTTCTGTGGGAGGCACACCTGGCCCAAACCCACCATGAACCCCAGATACTGCACGGTAGCCCGCACAAAATCACACTTTCCCAGGTTGACCGCCAAGTTTGCCTCGCTTAATTTCTTAAATAGGGACTCTACATGTTCACAGTGGCTATCGAAATAGTCATCGTAGATAATGACGTCGTCCAGGTACACGGTACAGTTCGGAATGTCAGCCACCAACTCGTTCATCAAGCTTTGGAAGGTCGCTGGTGCGTTCTTTAGACCGTACGGCATGACATTACAACGATATGTAGCACCATCTACCACAAAACCACACACCTCTTTCGCCCGTTCAGACAAAGGCACCTGCCAGTAACCTTTTACCAGGTCCACCTTGGTCAAGAACTTGGCCCTGCCAATCTTGTCTACACAGTCATCGACCCGGGGAAGAGGATATGGGTTGGTGGGAGTCAAGCCGTTTAGCCTGCGGTAATCAACACAGAAGCGCACCTTGCCATCCGGCTTAGGTTGCAGCGTTACGGGAGATGTCCACTTTACCGCCCCCTTCTCGATCAGTCCCTGTTGCAACATATACTCCAACTCCGCCCGGAGGGCCGGAAGTTTAATAGGGGGCACCCTATAGGGCACTGATTTGAAGGGTGGGTGGTCTCCGACATCAACGTCGTGCACCTCATGAGTAGTGAGGCCTGGGTGTTCTGCAAATACAGTAGGGTATAAACTGAATAGGCTCTCGACAGCCACACGCTGTTGCTCAGGTAGGTGTTGCAAAGCCTCATGAGCCGCCTGTCTCGTGTTTCCCGCCCACTGATCTGCAGAAACATGATAATCCCAGTTGTCATCCACCTGCGCATGACTGTCCTGTTCTCCTTCTCCACCTTGACTGCTGAAAGTCATCACGGGGACAGTGAGAGGCTCAGGTGGGTGCCTCACATAATCCTTCATCAGGTTTACATGACATAACTGATTCCTCTTACGCCTGTCTGGAGTGGCCACCAGGTAATCTAAGTCCGAGAGCTTCTCTGCTACCCTATAAGGACCAGCGTACTTTGCGGATAAGGGGTGACCTACAAGAGGGAGTAGTATCAACACCTGACCCACGTGAAACTCCCTGACTTTCACCTTGTGGTCGTACCTGTCCTTCATGAGGGCCTGAGAGCCTACCAGATTGCGGCCAGCCAACTCAGACTACGCAACATTCGTTCTCTACTCTCAAGGACATACTTAAGCATAGAACATGGTTTAGCGGTGCCTTCCCATATCTCCTTTACCATGTGGAGAGGCCCTCTGACGCGGTGTCCAAACACAAGCTCATTAGGGCTAAACCCCAAACTCTCCCCAGGTACCTCTCGCGCAGCGAATAACACATACGGCAGGCCAAGATCCCAGTCCTTGCCGTTCTCAAGACAACAGCAGCGAAGCATGCTTTTTAGAGTGGAATGCCACCTCTCTAACACCCCCTGCTCTATGGGTGATAAGCAGATGACACTACAGTGACTATCCTGTGCTGCTTCATTGTCTGAACGAACAAGTTGGAGGTGAAATTCGATCCTTGGTCTGACTGTAACTCCTGCGGGTATCCGTACCGGGAGAAGTATAATAGCAAGTTACGGACCACCGTCTTCGCCAAACCATTTCTCATCGGGTATGCGTCTGGTTACCGAGTTGCTACGTCCATGACTGTCAAGAGATATTTATTTCCGGCACTTGTGGGGGGGAGGGGGCCAACCATGTCGACTACTACTTTACTAAAGGGAGGCCCGCTGACGGGAATTGGGTGTAACGGAGCCTTTCGGATGCACTGGTTAGGTTTCCCGACCTTTTGGCACACACTGCACATTGCCACCCATGACACCACTTGTGCTCTCAAACCAGGCCACCAAAACAGTTTCCCCAAAGCCGCCACCATCTTACGGACACCCAAGTGTCCCGCCAGCGGTACATCATGAGCCAACCTTAGTAGGCTATCCCTGCATACCCTCGGTACGACCAGCTGGTCTACCACTCCTGACCCACCCTCCCAATTTCTCTGCGGGTCTTGGAATCGCCGATACAAGATGCCATCAATGAAAAAAAATCTCCAGACTTTGCATCCCTGTCCTCTTCGAGTTCGACAGCACCGTTACTACACTTTAGAACCTCCGGGTCTTCTAGCTGCAATTTGCGAATATCTGACGGAGCTAGCCTGTCTAAGTGTTTGCGAAACAACCCATGCCCTCCCCCAACATCGAACTTTGCATCCCGTTGCTCTCTCCGTGTATACCGTTGCTGCCTCGGAGTCTCTTTAACCCTTATTTAGCGGCGAGCAACATAAGTCGAGTTAAAAAAAGCTGGACTATGTGGCGGCGCTCGACATAACTCGAGTGGCAATTTCAGCACGTAATGTGGCTGAGAGAGAGAGACAAGTGGTGGCAGGAGACTAGCGAGCGTATGACTGCTCCAGACCACCGCGGCGAACCTACTGACACAAATCTCAGCTCCCTCCTCCCTCTCTCACTCGCTACATACTCAATTATGTACCGAAAGTACCGAATTACCTGCTTTTTGCACTCGCGTTGCACGGTTATTGCAAGAAAACTATCCATCATACAAGGATCGTTATGGTGTCATTCGAAAGCTCTGTTTATGCCCTTTCAGGGATAGGTACTTGTTTTACGTTCTGGGTCTTATTTAGGCATGAAAATGATCACGTAAA